>JAFBJW010000461.1:328129-385205 GCA_016785235.1 Pseudorhombus dupliciocellatus | reverse complement strand
CTACAAACAACTTTAAAACATGTATTTACCCTATCTCTAACCCTACAAACAATTTTAAAACCTGCATTGACCCCATCTCTAACCCTACAAACAACTTTAAAACCTGCATTGACCCTATCTGTAACCCTACAAACAACTTTAAAACATGTATTTACCCTATCTCTAACCCTACAAACAACTTTAAATTCTTTAATGACCTTAATCCTAACCCTCGCCCAAACCCTAGCCCAAACCCTAACCCTAACCCTAACCCTCGCCCAAACCCTAACCCTAACTCTCGCCCAAACCCTAACCCTAACCCTAGCCCAAACCCTAACCCTAACCCTAACCCTAGCCCAAACCCTGACCCTAACCTTAACCCAAGCCCAAACCCTAACCCTAACCCTAACCCTCGCCCAAACCCTAACCCTAACCCTAGCCCAAACCCTAACCCTAACCCTAACCCTCGCCCAAACCCTAACCCTAACCCTAGCCCAAACCCTAACCCTAACCCTAACCCTGGCCCAAGCCCAAACCGTAGCCCCAACCCTAATCCTAGAAATTAAATTGTGTATTTTTTATTTACAGAATGTGAACAGCCACCAATCTAATGCAATCTGCTGAACATAATGACTTTTGTTTAACTTGTTGTTATTGTGAATATCAGCATGACATCATGGAAACACATGAAATACTTTTGGGGCGTTACAAATCCTGTCTAGCACACAGATTTTTTAAAAGATGCTGGAAAATGCTTAACCCACCTGTAGCAATTTCCTGATGTGTAAAGCAAATGGCTTGTTATCATACAGCAGACCTTCCACTGGCAGCACACAGAGTTTTAAAATGTCTCCAGCCATCCAAACAGACTCACAACTCTCTGGTTCTGAAAGCTTTAACACAACAGGTCGCGGGCTCTTTGTTTGCATGTCCCCCGCTGTGATTGTTTTTTGTCCAAATTCTCAAGTGAAATTACCTTGACTTCTCAATATGATGCACAAAAAGCATTCTTTAAAATGTCAAGCTTGGTAAAATGATCTTTTATACAATTAAAATAAATAAGAATGAGGGGCCACAAAATAGAAATCAGTTATCAAGTGTTATCAGTCACTGATAGGACGGATCGACTGAAATTAAACTGAAAAGTTGAGATATTTGTTGTGTTATTGATTCACAATTATGTGTATCATTGCATTTTGCTAATTTTTTTATATTTGCTGTTGAGTTTTGTGAGCTGTAGACAGATTGTGTATAACAGGTCACTTAACAGAGAAATAACAAAAGATGGTCTTGTGTCATTTGGTTTTACAGGAAATGTAGAGCCAATGTAATGTTACATACTGATGAATTGCAGCAGCAACAGTAAAATTGGTCCTGTGCTGTGCTCTGGCATCTGTAATTGACTCAGACTGTTGACGAATGTTTATCAAACTGTTTCTTAGAAATCGACTGATCGCTCAAAAATGTACCTGAACATGCTGTATGAGCCAATGGCCCCATCTAGTGGCTCTGAACCAGAACTGCGTGTGTGGTACAAACACTTAACTGCTGTTTTATTACAGTTATCGAACATTAAAATTATTAATTCAAGAAATAAATTTTGACTTAAGATGAGCTATATTTAGCTATAATAAAAACAGCACAAAGTATAGAGCTTTAAATTTTTATAAGACTTATAAAAAAGAAAAAACATAACACAATAACCAAGGCATGTCATACATTGTGTTTTTTCTTTGTTTCTCTGAGGAGTATTTACAAATAGGCTTATGTACAGATAGCAATAACTCAAAAATGGAGGAAAAAAAGCTACATATAGCCTAGCACAAACAACCAGTTAGCATAATGATAATATATTTGTTATGTACAATGTAACTGGCAAGGCTAGAGTGGGAAAGAACATAAAGATTCTGCAAAAAGTTTTAAATAACTTCAAGTATCTGTCTTGAGGTTTCATGGAGGTTTTAGTCCAATGAATGCAGATTTCCAGAAACCAAAAAATCTGGTCGAGCTGCAAACTGTGTAGTGTGGCCGGGAAAAGTACAGGATGAGCTCTAGCCATTGGAAAAGTCGACACAGACGACGAAACAAATGTGGCAACACAGAACGATCACGTCTATGATAAATGCCCACTTATTTTTTAAGAATCGTTGAAACACTACCTGGAGAGTATCTTCTCCGCATACAAAGTGGTATCCAGCTTATTGGCCAATAACACGTTTTCTACTTCTCTGAAAAACAAATGTGCAACAGGCAGAAAAAACAACATACAATAGGAAATATGAACACACTGTTCCTCTGGGGGAAAGGACAAGGACAACAGTTCTTTAAGTTTCTTGGACTTTGTAGTTGAACTAAACATCTTAGGTATTCAACAGTAACTTCACAACATTCTGACGGCATAAATTTTCTTTGTGATGAAACCCGCAACTCAAGAGAATTTGGGTTATGTTTCGGTAAATACAAACAAACTTCTTTGTAACTGCAAAAGCATAACTCATCTAATACCTTGAGGTCCAAATATAATGGAGCCACAGTCAGAATGTCAGATGAATGAAAATAAGGACTAGCTTGTTTCAAGAAAGATCTGGCTATTGTTCTAGGTTAGCATTAGTCAGGCCTATTCTATTATATCAAGCCACTATTAAGGAAAAGTGTGGCCCAGACTAAGGCCATTTGTCCTGTTGACGTCTCCAAGTGCATAAAACGCTAATGCTACTTCACGACGTTCATATAACAACACTGTAGGGCTCAGTCTCCTCCCGCCTTTACATTTCAGTTTAGTGTCCATCCATTCTGGAAGGAGGAATAAAAACATTCACAACACAACACAGGCTGCCTGCAGTGGCGTGGTCACTGAAGTACCCAAAGGCATGTCTCAAACAGCACCCGTCCACATGCACTGCTTTCGACCAGACTTGAACTGTAACCCCGAAAACGGGAGCACCCTCAAGAAGTATCATTTTTAAGACCATAAAAGTAGAGCAGCGGAAATCGGAATTTCTGTTCTTGTTTGGCTGAGAATACAAATGCCTTCAGGAATCAAATTAGAAACCATGTTTAAAAAAAACCAAACCAGGCTACCAGGAGACTAAAGTGAAATTCATGACCATTGTCTCAAAATTAGTGCATTTCCTGGGCAGCAGGGTACCATTAGAGAATCTGTTCTGATCAGCTCATCTAGCCCCTCTCCCTCTCTGCGTCGCTCAGATGCCCCCTCTCAGCAGACGGTGAGTGGCTGTGGGTCATTGTCACGCCGCTGGTTCTTCTTCAGCAACTGAATGCGGTTGTGGCAGTAGAACTTTATGGCACGCCAGTCGCGGTGGTTGCTGACCAGTAGGGGGCACTGCTGCAGGCAGCGTTCACAGTCGGCCTTGGCAGGCACTCGGAGCTCGGTGATATTTTGGGTCAGGTGCTCCTCGACAGCAGCACGCTCAGCCTCAGACCAGGGACGCTTTAGGACACCTCGCTTGCCTACAAAGACAGAAGAGATAAATAGAGATTGCACTTCAGCAAACTTGCAAATGAGAATGTTGACATTATGGTATAGAGAACATTACAAATGTTTTATTTTATAAATATCGATTTAAGAACCTATGTATTCACCAAGGTTTTAAAGCTAAAACTAGTGAATGAACATTTAACTGTCTGCTGATAGAGATCAGCTGATGTGATAACAAGCATCTCTTCAGTTCTTATCAAAGCTAAGAGCAAACTTTGAGCCTCAGGGACTCATAGGTGAGGGCCACTAGAACAGGTTCTAGAGAGGCGCATGTATACTAACACTCGTCATGTGAGTAAACACTGACATGAAAGACTATTTTCTTAACAAGTGTTGTTTTTTCCACTTACTTCTTCTTCTGCAAGAAACTTTCTATGAATACAAACAGGAAGCATACATCATAGGGGTATAAAATAGATAATTATTTATTAAAGGTTCTGTGGGTTTTAACCGATTTAACATTTAAATTATTTTAAATGGTATTTTGTGATGGAGAGATATTTTTGGGTACTTAATCTTTCTGAGGAAGATATATAAAATAAATAGATACTTGCAGTCAGTCAACTAGAGAAAACATGATAAAAGCCACTTACAATCAGATCTAGGTCATTTTTCAATCAAGTCACAAGCATTACTCTTTTTATTTATATACTGTGTGTATATATCCACTGAGTTTTTTTATGTGATGAAACCAATTAGAAACAGCTCAGGACAGTCTGTGCAAAAGCTTGAGACAGCATCATAAAGTGCAACGTGAAACCAATCTAATTGGATCAAATATAAGCAATGTAATAAGACATGTTTGGTTCAGACCTTCAGGTGCCAAAACAGCCCTTTTCTCAGTTTTTTTTGCTCTTCATTTGTAAAACCTTAACAAACCTGATGTGAGCTGACCTGAGCCTCTCCTGCGGTTGATAGGTTGGGGCGGAGGAGACAGTGGGGGTGGCTGTATGTTCTTCAGCTTCTTTGGTCGTCCCACACGCCCATTGTTCTTGCCCTTTCTGACATAGAGCAGGGTAGGTGTAGGAGTTGGAGCAGGAGTAGGGGAGGGTATGTCTGGCCTCTCCTTTACCTGCTCCCCATCAGTCTCTCCCTCTGAGTACGAGTCTGCAGAGTTCCCTGACATGACTGGACCATGGGGGGAGGGAGTTACCGGGATAGACGTGGAAAGAAAGGAGTGGAAATCAAGAGAAGAACTTCATTAGTCTCATCTGTTACCAATTTAGAGAGAACGTGTTCCCTGTACAATGAAATTCTGACTCTCCACACTGAATGCTTTTAGTCATAAAAAATATAATATAAGACAAAATAGAAATATACTCTTAAGTTTTAAAAATACAAGAAAGAAAGAAAAAAACTGTGCAAAATATAATAATAATAATAATATAACTGAATAGAAATGTGACAGATGTGCAAGATATGAGAAATACTCTGAGCTGAAGTATAACAATGTGCAAAATATTAAAGTATACTAAGAATTCAAAATATAACTAACGTGCATGTTTCCAATAAAACTCCATTCAGACAAACAAAAACTGCAAGAGTATTATCCTTCCTCAGCCAGAGTTTGTTTGACACCATTGAGAAAACGACAAGGACAAACTGTCCTACTCATCATCCAACTCACCATCCAGTTCCAGGCAGATGTGGTTCAGGCTCATTCCTCTGAACAGGACTCCATCTCTCTCTCCACAAAGTACGACTCGGCCCACTCTGCCCATCAGGCCTGGGTCTTGGCCAATTCCGGCACAGCTCTGAGTCACATGGTACTCCCTCTCGAGGAAGTGCTCCAGCCTCTCCAGAGCACTGCCTCCCGGCTGCCCAGGCTCCTCCCCTTCACCCAGAAGCAGCAGCTGGGTCAAGATCGCTACCTGGCGGCGAACCCTGGTTTGGGTCAGAGCACGGGGATTGCGGGTACCACTAGAACGGGCCAGGCTGCGAAGGAGATCAGTGCCTCGCAGTGGTGTGGCAGGGGAGTGGTAGGGCCGGGCAAACACATAGGGGTTTGCCGGATCAACTCCTACATCCTGCCGTGTCTGCAGTAAGAGCTCCAGACATGGCTCACAGTGAGGGGGGAGGATGAGGGGCTGGACCCGCCCACGTTTACCCTGTACTCCAACTCTGGGGAGATGAGGAAGCACAAGGCGTTCGAAGGGCGACAGAGAGGCCTCCAGTGGGGTGAGAGCTGGAGGGGCACCAGGTGGGACGGGCACTGGGCACTGGGGCGTGATACGAGCACCATATTCAGCGATTAAGAGTTTGGAGACCTCACACTCACGTCGCCTGTTGTACAGGATTAGGAGAGCCAGACTGGAGTGGCAGAGAAGGCGCCAGGCCTCGGCTGACTGCAGCTGCCGAGACAAGGACAGGAAGGCCGAGTGCTGGAGACGACGAAGGTACAGGACCAGAGAGGACAGGGACGAGAGAAGGGGCAGCAAGTGATGACGTCCCGAAGCACTAAAAATAGAGCGAGAGAGTTGAAGATGAGTACATTTGTTCATTTTAGTTAACCTCATGAGTTATTTGTTAGCTCATTATCAGCGGCCACGTTTCAACAGGGACAGGACAGCATCATAGGTGAACCCTCAGATTACTTGTGAACTTCAAATGGACTTTTCCCCAAAACCGTTTCAATTACTTATCACACTGATTTCTGATGAGATTCCAAATGTAATATTGTGATCTTTACGTCTGTTTGATTTTAATTATATGATGCTTTATAAAACAAGGGTGAGACAAAGGAAGTACCAATTATACATTCATGAAAACAGCAGCTACATATGTTTAACTCACGCTCACACCAATGTGCTCACAAAGCAGACAAAGAACAACTCACCTCAGCAAGTCCTTATCTTTATCCTCCGCACCACTATCATCGTCCACCTCCATCACGCCATTCTCCTCCTCCTCTTCCTCGTCTTCCTCCTCTTCCATTTCTTCCTCCTCTTTTGGTGGCTCCATCTCTTTGGGCAACTTGCTGCTGTAGGACTGAGGATACACAACCTCTACATCGTCCTCCTCCTCTTTGGGCCTCGTTACCTCCACAACCTCCACATCTTCTTCATCTTCGTCCTCATCCTCCTCCACCTGTGGTTCTTTCTTAAACCTCCTTGTTCCTCCCTTCCTAGGCTGCACAGCCACAGGGGGTGGGCTCCTCTTAAGCACAGACACTGGCACTGCATTCTGTCCTCGTGGAGGAGTCAGCACTGGTGGGGTGGAGGTCCTTCCAGAGGAGCTTGGGGATTGGTTGGCTGAGGTGAGAGTGGGTGGAGACATGGAGAGGTCCTGAACGCCACTGTGGGGAAGATCCGAGCTGCGGCTCTGTCCCGCGACCTGTGACGACCTTGAGTGCTGCTGAGTGTGTAAGTGAGTTGCAGTAGGGTTTGTGCTGTGTGCGCGCAGGCGGGGCATCTGTGTGTAACGCTCCACAAGAGCCGAGCACACTTCTGGCTGGTGTGCATGGTGTTTGTCTAAGTGACGACCCAGGGAGCGAAAGTGGCGGCCGCAGTACTCACAGGTTTGGCGCATGGAATCTATAGACACTCCTCCTCTAGGGACACTTGTGTTGCTGTTGCTTGTACTGTTGGCACCAAGTGGAGCTGGGGCTTTGAACACAGGCTTAACCGAAGAGGAGGAAGACGAGCAAGGTGGGGAGGACTGCACTGGAGCATGGGATAAAGGGAGCGGACGGTTGTGATGTGGACCACCGGTAGGCGAGACTTGTGAAGGGCGCCCAGGTTGCAAACGATGGGGGGTCTTTTTCTTTGAAGGGGCGCCACGCCGTTTCTTGCGGCGACGTAGCGCGCGCCCACGAGGACTGGTGTTGTCCTCATCCCCGCCATCTGAGTCACTGGCATCAGAGTGGGATATGGGGGAAGAGGAAGGGGATAGGGACCAAGAGGGGGTGACGTAATCTGGCTGCTGCTGACGCTGCTGAGCAGACAGAGAGAGGGGCTCCTCCTCCTGGAAGTGACGGAGGAAAGATCATCAACTGCCATTACATAACTTTGGATAAACCAGTGGCTGGAGTTAATTTAAAAAGGTAGCAAAATCTTTCCAAACAACCTATCTTTCTTTTCTCTCTGTAACTCATAACCACAGTCTGTTGTTGTTGCCACATTATTTCACTTCCTGCTATGAGTCTCTGAAGAGTCACGTAATTGCAACTTCAAGACATTCTGTTGCAGTGGCAGCAAAACATTTGGTGGAACTGTTCCCTTAAAGTAATATTTGCCTTTGATCTGATAACAACTGGAACAGCTACAAAAGTAAGATAACAAGCTTAATTAAAGGGGAATCGTTTAGGGGAAGTGGTATGGATCTCTCTTACCTTTTTGATATTGTTATTGTTCTCCGTGTCAGAGTTACACTCGCGTTGCACTGGAGACATGGTACCACGGAAACCCTGCAGGACACAGAGCAGTTGCATTACAACAGTGCACAGTGCTTCTTCCATTGCCATCACAATCTGCCAAGCCATCAATCCACCGCAGGTTGATTAGGACTTAATATCTCACACTAATTGCCCAAATAAAAGGAGAAGAAAAAAGATATTAGATTCTAGCATTGTCAGTATTTAATATTGTCACATCTTCAGTTGAAATGGGGTGTTTATCAGGCTGCAATATGACTACAACAAATAAATTGACCAGAAATATATTTCAGAAGAAGGTATAAACAACTGATGTCAACTTAACCAATTTTTGTCAATTCAGATTCTGGTTTCATAATCTTTTTGAGTAAATTGGTCTCATCTAATGAGATCCATTAAAAGAACAGATGTCATGTAATAACCATGGTTACTGTTGCTAAAGCACTATAGGTAGAGAGAGTAAGAGAGTGAGTGAAAGAACGAGAGAGAGAAAGAGACCTGGAGCTGAGCCATCACCATGGTAACCCCATGCCTTGCTTAGCTGTGTTTGTGCAGTGTGTGTGTGTGTGTGAGAGAGTGCATGCGTGTATCTGTGTGTATGTGATGATCAACACAGTGAATACACATATGGTTGCCTTTGGGGGTTTAAGGCTTGAGGAAAATTTATATGATTAATTTGACTGGACTTAATGAAGTGATTATTTTTTTTCATCAAAGTTGACACGTAATGTATTGTAATCCAAAAAACCTAACATGACCAGGTTGACAGTATATAACTGATTTCCAGGCACTTACCAAATTCTCTCCCCATTCAGTCAAACTGTAGTCCACAGTGATCTCCTCGCCCTTAGTGATGTCTCGGATGGCAATAACGACCAGCCGCACCTGGCTGCCACAGTGGACCTCTCGAATGCGGCAGTTAGGGGAGGGAGGGAAGGAGCTAGCCGTTGGGGCCGGAGCAGAGGCCGTTGGAGCTGCTGGAGCAGTGGAGGCGGGAGTCAGAGACAAGGCCTGAGCTGAGGCTGCTGTGGTGGGAGCAGGAGCTGGGAGCGGTGTTGGGGTTGGGGCAGAGGATGCTGGTGTGGAGGCCGAGCAGGAGCTGATCTTGGATCCAGTGGAGTCTCTTTCATGAGCCTGCTCTGACGGACCACTGCGAGGTGAAGAGGGTGCAGGATCCATCAGACAACATGTGCTGTTGGTCTAATTCAACTCTAGTTCCAGCATATTTAACTTTTCTAAGCCTGGACAATAAAGATATTCTTTACTTTGGCATCTAGGTTTTCTGTAATGTTACTGAGGAAGAACTGATAAAGGAAAGCAACTGGCAAAGCCCTGGTATTCTTCTCTATGATTCCGATGAATAAAACTCAAACAATCACTCATGTAACTGAGCAGAAGAAGCAGCTTTTGTAAAGAACTTTGATAACTACATTTTTTTTTCAAGCTGCATATACACATACACCGAGTTATATTTAGCAATATAATACTACATGTCTACTCACCAGTTATGGGGCTCTGTGACAGGTCCATCTGGTGTTGGCCGTTTATTCTCCGCTGCTTCCTTACGATCACCTGATAGCACAGGAACAGTCCGTTTAAAAGGATTATGGAGAAGGATGCACGCATGCGCGCACACATGTCATCACCCAATCTCCTGAAGCACATACACAGGTGCACATCACAGACCATATGTAAGCAAGCACACAAATACTCACACTCACTTTCTCCGTCGCAGACTCACACACATATGCACAGAAGTAGGTCACACTAACTTGTGCATGCTCCACCCCCATAACACACACACACACACAGAGTTGAGAGTATGCCATGTAGATATGACATACAAACACACACACCTGGGCTGAAGCTGTTTTCAGGCACGCTCTCCTCCTCCGTGTGCGTAACAAAGACTTTCACAGGTGTCCCTTTCCGTTTCCTTCCACAGCCACGTCTGCAGAAAATACACACAAGCAATCATCATTTAATCAATTGGTCAGTTGACCAAACTTCCCATCAATCAGGTCAGAGGGTGATGAATAACCTGATGGCCACCTAATGGATCAATATAAACCGAGTTTAACCTTCACATAAGCAAACAAAATATTGAAAATTTTAAAACATGCCGACAAAGACACCGCAGTGAGAATGAACATCTAAAATGCTCTCTTTCACTTAAATCATCTGAAATCAAATCAAACCAATTTGAAGCACCCAAGCTGGTTTATGTGGTGGTTACAACCCCAAGTGGTTCAAGGTGACCTCTTTATACCAGTGAATGTATTACCCTTAGAGAAATGTAAGTGCTTCTTTCACTCCTTTAAATCTCACGTTATCTGTTTACACAACTTGACACACACGAACAAAATCCGTCTGAATGAAAACCAAACAACCACAATTATATGAATAGGACTGGGTATTATTTGAATGTTTGACACTGGTGTTGATAAGATAAGGAGACCAAGACATAATTTCTTCTATACTCTTCATTTCTTGGCTGGACGAATACAAATGCCTTTCCACACAACTTAAAAACTTAAATCAGAACTCTTCTGATGGAAGAAACCGTCACTGGACATTCAACGGCAGCTTTCAGACTGTTTTACGTTCTCAATGCACCAGACATGTGCAATAGAAGGTGTGGTGGCTCAATGAGAAGCACTACACATGAATTCAATGACTAGAAGGTGAGATGTGTGAGTAGAGTACTGCTGCATATTGAAAGCTTCTGTGTCAACAGCTCCATCACTTAAAGGTTCAAGGACACACAACAAGCCGAATCTGTTTGACAGACAGATCAACACTAAAGATATCTTGAGATTGAACATAATAACCACAATGACCATAGAACAATTCTGCAGCCTAGTTAGTGTTTGACCCCTGGATCACCACTCCAGGAGTGTGCTATTACCCCCGGAGAGCATAAACACAGCCACCTGTGGGAGCCCAGGATGGCGAGCAACATGATTATCTTCCTCAGACTAAATCCATGCTAAAACCACCATGCTCAGAGTGAGCCACACGGATCCTGCCTCTGCTGATTCTGGGCTCGTTTTCCTACCACAGATCTCAATATTGTTTTCGTCAGTCTATTTTTTACTCACATGACATTGGAGGCTCTTAAAACTAGGCCATAGGAAGATCGTGCTTTGGATTTTGAAGTGTTCATTACTGTCTGTGTGGTTGTGTGCGTGCGTGCGTGCGTGCAGACAAGAGAAAGAACCAAAGAGGGGAAGAAAAAAAGGAAGGGAAAAAAACAAGGAAAAGAGGAGAATAAAGTGAAGTAGCAGAAAACAGACAGAGCGAGAAAAATTGGGAAAAGAAAGGGAAAATAAAGACAGAGAGAAAACAGAATGAGAGAAGGGGGAGCTACTCATTCAGCAGAGACATCAACCAGACCCACTGTCTTTGTATTGATCCACACCAATCCCATCTGGACTCATGATACCAAGCACGCATGTTTGTGTGTTTAAACAAGTGTGCACAAAGAGTGTGCACCTGCATTTGTGGTCACATGTGCACACATTTATTCTATTCCTCACGAGATGATTTCCTCCTGTACAGACCGAGCAAACCTTGGCTTTGGAAATGTATGCCAACATGCCGATAACTGGAAAACTGTGATAAAGCTTAAGCATAAGTATGAAGAATTGTCTACTTCAAATAAAAATGTCAACAGCACTGACACAAATCTGTAGAACGTCACAAGACTACACAACAGAGAGCTCAACAGCCATGATAACACTGATTATCCACAGCAGCCTCCATCTCCACTAACACACGTGCGTCTCCATGCACCATGATCAGTATCCTGGACTGTGGTGTCAAAGTCAGAGCAGTTTCTGTATTTTCAAGATAGAAACTGCTGAAACTGTAGATCTGGATTTTCAAACACAGGGCTGTATACTTGTCTCAATGTCTGCTTACACACCGCTCAGTAGCTCTTACTGTATGGAGCCACAATTCAAACACTTATTTGTGACATCAGTATGAAACTCCTGAGAATGTCCGAGTGAGCCCGATATTGTCCAAAGAATTTACTGTGAGCGTGTTGATGAAGTTTCTAACAGCTGACAGGAAAAACAAGAGGGGAATAAAAATAGCTCAGGGTGAAAAAGAGATTCCATATTCATATTAGATGCTGACGAAAATGTCAACTTATTAAGACAGTGGAAGAACTGATGCTGGGTTTGATTTGCTGTAAACAAAAACATGATTTCCGCGGCAGAATTTATACTAGACATCCTGAACAGATTGTCCTGCTATTTGAACATTTAAGTTAATAAGAGAAATTGAGAGTGACGTCACATGTTTCTGACAAATCAAGGTCATGTCTTAGGGAATTCACCTTCACATGCATACAACACAAAGTTGTACCTTCCATGTCCAGCAGTGCTGAATCACTAATTTTCTGAAGCTATAACATGTGTTGCTTTTCACAATCAGGTTCCAGTGATGCAGTTGAGCTCTTGAATACACATCATGTCTGCCACAGTTGTTCACGCTGACACACATTACACAGACGGGCTGAACCAACAGTCCTGAGCTGCTCTCCCTCTCCACAGGTCACAGACTTTTCCCAGAAAAACAGAGTTTTACTCAGAGTTTATATTTTGCTGGATTATTTTGGGTTTTCTGAGTGAGTGTGTGTGTATGTGTTCAGTTCTGGTTCAGTGAGTTTCTGAGCACTTTGTTGCCACCCAAATCTGTCTCACCTCTGCTCCCTTAGTGAGCTGACCCTCAGTCTCTCCCTCCATTTCTGTCACATTTTGTCTCACCCTCCAGATCGATTCACTCATTCTTCTCTCCCCTCTTCCAGCACACTCTCTCTCTCTCTCTCTCTCACACACACACACACACACACACACACACCCTGCCAACCAACATGTATGCACAAATACACAAACAAGTCCATACTCAAGACTCACATATGCGTGAGCACACACACACACACACACACACACACCTCCCCCCTCTGGCCCACATGCATTCACAAACACACACATTCACACAGGCACGCAAACAGCCCCACACACACACACACACACACACACACACCTCCCTCTCAGGCTTACACACACAAATATCCTCTCTCTAGCCAAGCTCACATGCACGCACACACACCCCTCCCCCTCTCTCTAAAGCTCACATGCGCACATACACACATAGGAAAGCTCACTCATGCGCACACACACACTCTCTCTTTCTCCTGTGCTCAGTTTCTTTCTACCTCTCTCTCTCAAATAACCAAACCCAGTCTCATGTTCCATGTCTGACACACACACACACTTTTCCTCTCTCTGACACACACACAAAAGAAAAGCAAACATATACAATCAGCACATTACAGATTCTCAGAGTCATGCATATCTGCTACAACCTGTACTCTCCTCTCACACACACAAACATGTTCCCCACAACACATTCACTTCTTTTTTCTTTCTGACAAAGGCAAACAAATATTAAGTGTGTTTATGGATACTGACTGTTTCAAGTGCTCATTCCACATACGTATAGATCACACACAAACTCCACTCACACACACGGCGTACACATGTACAAACTCACTCACAGGACTCTCGTATACTCCATCCTTTTCTCTCGCTCTCTCTCCTTCTACAACATCCACACACAGAATCCTCAATAATAAAACAGATAGAAAGACACACCATCGACCCCCCCCCCCCCCCCCCCCCCCCGCCCCCACCCCCCTCTCACATTTACCATACCACCCACACACACACACACATAGACAGTGCACATATATTTCTTGGGTGCATGTGAACACACACACACACTGTCCTTTCCTCTTTCATAAACAAAGTAGATGCATAAACACACTCTCCTTTCCTCTGCATGACACACACAAACACACTGCCCTTGTCTAGGAGCCACACAAACACACACACACACACACAAACCTTGTGTCTGTCTCCCCCTTGACACACACCCCTCCCTTTCTTACTGACTGCAGAACACACACACACACACACACACACCTCCTTCCTGAACAAATATGCACACAAACACACACACACGCACAGCATATGCACTAGCTACCAAGCCTTCTTTTTCAGTTTCCAAGTCACACGCACACACACACACTCACCCTCCCCTTCTGTTTCAAAAGCTTGCACACACGCAAGTGAATACGCATGTACGCGCGCATACACACACACACACGCACGCACGCACAGACACACACATCCTCACCCTCTGTCACACACCCTCCCTTCTCTTTTCCTCTCTCCCCTTCTCTTAAACACACACACACACACACACTCAGTCACTCACTCACTGTGCTCTCTCCCTCTCTCTCTCTGCAACACACACCCTCCATCTTCTCTTGCTTTCTCTTCTCTTTGAGACACACACAGCTACTCACTCAGAAGCACACAAAACCTCCACATCCCTGGTCATCACACACACATACACACAGACTTCCTTCACCACTTTCTGCAATTGTTTCTCCAGAACCATATCTGACACCTCAAGAAATTATGTGCTCACTTTTTGAACAACACACTCAAATTAATACAATGCAAACCATCAGACACACACACACTATCTTTACCAATCTCACTTGTTATTATTATGAGTACAAAAAACACACACACGGAAACCCACACACTTCTTGGTTACACATAAACACGATCGTTCATGCTCACAGACACATCTCCCATCTCTCTCTCTCTCAAACACACAGACACACACACACACACACACACACACACACAAACAAACACTCATTCCCTCCCCCACTCTCCTAACACACACACATATGCGCAAATACACTCTCCCCTCCCCTTCCCTGTGCCTCGAACACACTTCCCTTCTATCTCCATGTCTCACATACACACATGAACACACACACACTTTTTATATGCTACTTCTCACGTACACACATACACACATGTCCTTCACAGTCTCTCACAATCCTTTCTCTCTATCTGTCTGTCTCTATTCTGCCACACAGTAAACACACCTTTATACCCCTCTCTTACCACACATTCAATTAGTTTCTCTTTTTCACCCTCTCACTTGTACGTTTACACACACACACACACACACACACACACACACACACACTCAGTAACAGTCATGAATGCATGCAACATTCTAAAAAACACATTTTGTCTCTCTCAAACACACCCTGTATTCAACACACACACACACACACACACACACAGTCATTCTCTCATACACCAACTCACTCACTCACTCAATACTAACCACACACACGCACACACACACTTCTTTGTCACACACTCCTTACACACTGTGCTCCCCCTCCCTCCCTCCCTCTCTCTCTCACACACACACACACACACACACACAGTGTCTGTCTCTGTCACGCACACACTCTCTCCCCCTCCCATCCCTCAAACACACACTCCCTCCCTCCTTCCTCTGCTCTAGCACACACACACACAGAAAAGTGCACGCTCACACACATACACCGAAACACATGCACACCCACACAAGAACACATTCACTCACTCACTCACTCACACACGCACACACCCCACTCCTCCTCCCTCCCTCCCTCACACACACCACTCCTCCTCCCTCCCTCACACACACACACACACACAGAGCTGCTCCTTTCTCTCTCACGCTCTCTCCCCTGTGTGTGTGTGTGTGTGTGTGTGTGTGTGTGTGTGTGTGTGCCTTTCTCTCACACAACGACATACAAGCGCGAGCACGCAATTACGGACACACACTGAAGCATATTACTTTCAACATTATTAGAACTTCGGGAGACTGAACAGATGCCCTTTAAGTTATGCGTGTAGAACTTTGTGTTGTGCACTGACACCGCACATCCACAGTCAACTCCATCCTCTCTGAGTCATGTGAAAAAGTATCGATTCCAGCCACACGACGTTTTTCATCCCGAAAACATTTTGTGTATTTCTTCACGTCCTTTACCCAGTCAATCAAAACACACGTTCAACGGTCGAACACAACGTCACACGCGCACACACACATGTATGTATACGAAGACGCGCGCTAACCAAGCACACACCGCGACCTCGCGCACGCGAACACACACCTCTCGGGGCAGCGGAATCGAAGTAAAGACAGAAAGCAAGCGGTCACGAGTCGAAGCAGCGACTTTGTCACACCGTCCACCTCACGCGGACTTTTCCCTCTGTCACGAACTTGTCAGCGAACGCACGGTTACAACTTTAGCTCCATCAAAAACACCCTCACGCGCGCACACACCCACCCGAGTCCGGCTGTCAACTGGAGGAAGACCCACTTTCACAGTACAGATACACGGTCGTGCTTCATTGACTGTCTCACCCCCGTAGCGGCGGTGCCGGCTTCACTCCCTCCCCGTCGCTGTCCAGCCTGTGCGGGTCCCGGTAGTCGAAGAGCGAGCGTACGGTCTCCGCCATGTTCACGCCAGCGTCTGTTGATGTTGCGCCGCCGCAGCGTTCAGCCTCTCGCTCCGCTCTCCAGCCGCTCGACTGGCGCACACCAAGGTTATTGCAGCCGCTCCCACCGAGCTGTGGCGGAGGGGTGTGCCGAGCAGCGCGGCCGGTGAAACAGCCCGCAGTTCTCGCTGCTGTGTCTTCCCAGGGAGATAATAATAATAATAAAGTTAAACGGTATTCAACAGAATCGTGTTTGAATGTGGCCACCGTGTCACCCGGGCTGGGGGTCACTTCAAGTGAAGGTGGGGGCCACCCCTGCGGAGAAATGGGCGCGCTCAGCAGGCAGATGAAAAAAGTAGACCGTCTCCTGAAGAGTGATCAGCTCGAGCTGAGACCAAATTAATGAAATGAAAATGGAGGCAGAGAAAAGCTGGAACGTTAAGTTTGTCTTTGAACCAGAGGGACACGAAGATAGCTTTCCTGTTTCGTTTAAACGCATTAATGCAAACGTGAACACATGCATGACCTCACCGTAGCAACAGGTTAACGCTATACCATCACTGACCCACACGTGATTTGTGCTGTGTTTACAGTTGTTTCTGCTCTTTTGAAAGCGTCTCAATCAACCGGTTCTAGCAGTGTGTCACAACAACATTGGTCGTCTGTTCATCCATCTGATAATCTGGACATTAAACTGTGTTTAATGCATTGATTTGAAGATTTGATCTAATAAGTAAACCTGCATATTAAAGACGGTTTCATCCTGTGCTTTGATTTTGTCACCAAATTGGCACTTGTCCAATGCATCTATATGTTATTATTAGTGGTGCACATGCACTGTGTAATTTATTACCACAAATTATTCAAATACAATCCACATTGACCTTTGAATAATTAGCAAAGCAATGCCGTAGGAATATTTCAACTTATGTATATATATATATACACACATACATATACATATATATATACATATATATATAAGTCTTTATCAAAAATATGTTATTAGATAGTTTTATAGGTTTTGTGTTGTGTAATATAAGAAGTTATTAGTTTCGATGCAAAATAAATAATCCGCTTTTTGAAAATCAATGACAATGTGCAGAAAACTTGGCCTAGATTGGTTTGTAAAAAATACTCATAGTGCAATACATTGTAATGTGCTAGGGGTTTGCTATTTCCATTGTAATCAATAAGGGAAAGTAGACTAACACTGATTGTGCACTTTCTTTCTTCTTCTTTTTAACACTTCTTCTATTTTGCAAGCTTCGTGATTTCTGGGCTAAACACTCAGGATTAAAATCAGTGGGATCTAAATAATATATGAGAGTTACACTGTGCACAAGAACACTAATAATGGGAAAACTCTAATACAAAACACTGCAAGTCTGGTTTATTCCTGTAGAGGTCGAGAGGGACTTTTCACTTTTAAGGACAGAATCATGACACTTATAGGAGAAGATCAGAAGAGCGATGTTTTTAGTATTTGATTTATGTTGACTCAAATATGGCTTTCCAACATTGTTTTCCTATATACCAATACCTTGTATTTGAAATACAAAACGTTGTCTGTCACATTATATTCAACAGTAATCTGCCAGTGTTATTAGCTGTGTCAGATTTACACATATCTTAATATGTCTTCTCAAAATGATATGAAAACTGGAGCAAACATGAATCTTACATCCTATTACACGTTACACCAATCAAACATTTCCCCTGGAGAGAATAGAACAGAAAGCATTCTCTTAACTTTGGAACCTCCCACTAATTAGTGCTACTCATTTAAAGTTGACCTCATGTTTAGTCAGAGTCAGCTAACTAATCTAAACTGTGGCATATTGTCAAGTGAAATAATGATAATATGAGGGGACTTTTCTAGATAACATATCGCCAAAGTGCTGACATATCAGCTAGCTGGGGCTAAAGCTACCGAATAGGAAATCTGTTTTTCTACTCTGCGATAAATACTTCTTGCCAGTGGTCGTACGGCACAATTGCTGGTTTGGAGCAGCAAGAATAATTGTTTTCAGAAATAACAGTTTTATCAGGGCCAATGTAAAATGCAGTAAAGACGATGGTATTACATCACAACATGGATGACATTGGGATCTTGTCGATGCACAACCCGGCCTTGGGTCGTGGCAGTGTCACACACATTTGTGTTGGACAAGGCTTTGATTGTAGTTTGATAGCTTACATTATCAACCAATTATATCCAGTCATGGTCATCACATCTGTCACTTGGCTATGTGCAGGCTGGTCTACTGCATCTGCCTACCGGACTCTGACCTGGTGACCCGGCTGCAGGTAGACTCACCAGACCTTTAAACTTCCTGTAAGCACAATTGGAAGGACTCTATGCGCTGCTGCTGCTGCTGATGGAATATGGAACCACTTGATGAATAGTAAACTAAAGGCCCTGAGACACAAAGGAAGATGTAATGGTCATCAAGATGCTTAGAAACGATGCTCGGCTCAGATTAGACACAAGAAGGACGGATGTGAGGGAAACTGTATGGAGATCTGGGAGCTGCTGAACGAGTTTGCTTTAATTGTAATTCTGCAGTGTTTGCGTGTGCACACTATCATGAACACTTCATCACCCGCACCAATACCCCCAATCTGAGTGTGTGTCGGTGTGCCCTCACCTACACACAAACATGCAAATAGATACACACTCACATTTACTTGCAGCTACACAATCCTGACTGCACGTGCAAGCAGTGCACATGTACAGCAACACACAATTAAACAGTCGTCACACACACACACACACACGCACACACACACAGTTCCAATAAAGGACACACACACTACATTCATTTCCCTTTCATTCAGCACAGGCACATATTGTGCTGCTGTAACACACGCACGCACACACACACACACACACACACACACACACACCATTTGCAGAGCTTGCTCCTAGCTCTCCCAGCACACACACCCCTCCCCCTCTATCTCTCTGTTAGCCACACACACACACACACACACACACATGCATACACACACACATACACACACACTCACTCTTTCACACACACACACACACACACACACACACGCACACACTGTCACACAAACAGAAGTACACACACATTCCCTCCTACGCAAGCACATACACAGCCACACACTCTCTCTCTCTCTCTCTCATACACACACACACACAAGCACACAAGCACACACAGTCACACGCACACTCTCATCTTTCTCTACACCCCTCCCCCACTCATTCTCTCACACATACACACACGTACATGTCCTCTCCCTCTCTCTTCCTTGCTCACTCATTCACTCTCTCACTCTAACACACAATACATGCACACCAAATACACACATGCCCTCTCTTACATTGCTTCTCTTGCTCACTTACACACACACACACACATTCTGTCTCCTGCTTGCTCTCTCACCCCTCCCTCTCTCTGTCTGTCTTTCTCTCCCTCCCTCACACACACACACACACACACACTGTCTCTCTCTCAAACACACACTCTGTCTCTCTCTCACACACACACTCTTTCCTGCCCTCTCTCCCCTTCTCTTTTTTCATCTCTCTGTTTCTCTCAGACACACACACACACACACCCACTTGCACACAAATGCGCAAGCACACACAGACACATGCGCACAAGCGCACACACCCATTTTTTCTCTCTGTCTCTATCTCTCTAGCCCTTTAACACACACACACACACACACAAACATATTCTCTCTCTCTCTCTCTCTCTCTCTCTCTCACACACACACACACATGCATACAGTATGCACACACACACACACACACACACCTCCCCCCCTCTTCCACAGGCATCCTGGCTGCCACTCCTTCCCTAACAACCACACACACACACACACACAGACAAACTCTTTTCTGTAGCAAGAAACATGGTCAAGTCTTTCATTGCTTATCACTGACATGTGTGACAGTCTGTATTTACCTAGCACAGATACACAATTGGTAGTTTAGTCAAGATCAATTTATTTCAGTCCTCTCACTCAAAACTGCATCACTCTGTTACAATCACAATGCATCGTCACCCTATCTCTCTTTGATATATGATCCATCTTACTGATACATGTAGTTCCTAAATGAAAAATAAAAACAACAGTTGGGCTGTAGATAGTGGGTCAAAAAAGTTTTACAGGTTAGCGTTGTGCTTGAAAACTGCCTCACACTTCTACGCCAGAATCCAGCGAGCATTGGACTGAGGCTGCTGCTTCGACTGATGGATGAACCCACAAATGCAGTCACCACACAGCGAGAGGCTTCGAGAATAAAGATTTAGTGCGAGACCTATTGGACAACAGTGATAAAAGGAAATGCAAAATAAATTTGTCAGGCCAAAGATGAAATCTAGCTCCGGTGTCTGGTCCCTCTTCTGTGGCCATTTTATCGAGGGCCAGTGAGAGTCATCACGCAGATGAAGCCACATTTGCAGGATAGGGTTTATTGTCGCTTGACCATACAAAGAACAATGTCAGTGACACTGAAACAATTCATACATATATCAATAAATTCACTTCGCTACCAGCAGGGGCAAAAGAAGGGTCACCACACATTCTTGATAAAAGCTGACGACTCTAATGAGTGTGGCTGCTTCCTGCTGTTTGATTTGGTTTTTTGACAGATGTGATGGTAACCTAATCCTCTCTTTGTGCTGGCAGCCATTTGTCTCCAGCGAGCTCTCGCTAAACCAGAGAGGGCACTTGGTGGTGTAAGGAAGTACATTTGGAGAGACACGTAGTAAAGGTTAAGGGAATACAAGATATCAAATGCACTAAAAGAAAACAACAATTTTGCCAGGAATGTAACACCAGAACTGTTCTTTCTTTTGTCTGTTGGAGATTGACAGGCCGAGTGTGTAGCCACTTTCAGACACAAGTGTTCAGGCCAGCCCCCTTGTAAAATGTCCGGATAATCTCAGGATGAGCTCATGTAAGAAGACAGCCGGGAAATGTTCAGAAAATCCACAGCGAGTGAGTGGGTGTTTTGATGACCGACACAAAACGGAGAAAAAAACAAAAGAACAAGAAAACAGGCATCTCCGCATGAAAACAGGTGCCATCCACAGGGAAGATGCCGACAAAGTTCTCAACTTGGAAAAATTTGATTTGTGGATTTATGTTGATGTTGTCACTAAAACACACACACAGAGGATTTCTCTCTGTCATGTCCGTCTCCTGCATTTTTTCTCAGTTGCTGGAACGTTTCAGACATTTTCCCACTTGTTGTGAACACTTCTGACTCTATCTCTTCCTGTGTTCTCATTCATTAAAAACAAACTCAAACAAACCCAATTATCAAGGACTATCTCTGGAGTTCTTGTCTGAAAATGAAGCCGTTAGAACCATAAACCACCAATTTTTCCATAGAGCTAATGTCCAGGCTCCAAAGCTGCATTCAGACCCACAGAGGCATCAAATCAAAGACAAGCAGAACAACTGAGAGGAAAAAAAACACAATAATCACACCACCTCAATGACTGCCCACAGTAAAACACCGTCACGTACAGTTACTACAGTAAGAGTCATGTTTTTGTCTTTGCTCAAGCCTTTGAACTCAATGACAGGATATTCCAACTTGGGCTTAAGTTCTCTTGTCTTTGACTGTGCTTGATCCGGGGCCAACCAGGCCAGCAGATCAAGCACAATCAGAACAGGGAGCAGAGACAGAAAATCCTTTTTGGGGAGTAGAAATAAAGAAGATTTATGCTCTGTGTAGTCCAGCAGAGTACACAAAGAAAAAATACATCCCCTCAAAACCTAAATACAGAAGAGCAAATACAAGTCTTAAGTTTATCACGTATTTCATTAAAACTCACTGCACTCCAGTTTATTTTATATATTTATGATACTTCTGCTCTATGATGTAAATTCACTCTTCATTCAGTGAATACATTTTTCACATGTGCAGTAGCCCTCGTTTTCTCAGGGGTCAAATTGAATGTGGAAATTAACGATGGTGACTCGGATCAAATGACCAAATGAATTCAGGTTTCCTTCCACTAACAACATGCAGCTTCCTGTATTGCTCAAGCCCCACACAGGCTTTTGTTTAAACTCCCAGTGCACCTCCTAACAGTTTATCAACCTACAGCATGTAACAATGCAAACACTGTCTAAATACACCTGCAGCCCTTGACCTAAAGAAAAGTTTAAATGTAACACGGTCCCCTATAAAATGAAAAGACTGCACAGGACATAATAAACCCTCTCGTCCTCACACCTCTTCTGCTTCGTGCTCCACATGGTCATGGACCTCTGGTTATCTAGACTATTCCACACAGGATTCAGTCCAATTCACAGTGTCTTCTTCCTTTAACTTGCCCCGAAGCTTCATGCATTATTAAAGACGCAGCGACTCTATGGCTGATGTTAATTTAATTAGTACCACAGCCCGATAAAGAACAAAGAAAAGTAAGCAAGTCATCTATTCTACAGTATATGTATGTTATTCAGTGCAAGGTGCGGCTGCTCAGTGGACAGATAACTGATCACACGATGGACAAACTGTTTGGATCAAAATGTGTACCTGAAAACTTTTGTCCATATTGTGATGAAGCACGTGATTTTTGTCGCCCCCTTTCTGCAGTAAAATGTAGTTTTGTGAGTTGTTGAAACACTTGAAATCAGCAGGATAAAATAAATTAGAATACTCTTTTAATTACAGCTAAAGTTTGCAGATTTCCAACAGGGCCTTGACAGTGCTACATCCTCTTCTGAGGAGAAGAGCATTCTGCTGTAATGGTTACTCATTTATAAAAGTAGTATAAATATATTTTTTGGTTTATTTAACATATACATATTTATTTCTCTTTCTGTCTGAAATCATTGTTTAAATGTATTTGAATATGTACAAGTAAATCCTTTTCAAGTGAAAACATTTTACTTTGATAAGGTACCCACATATAATCGGGTCTGTAGTCTATGAAACTTCACTATTAAAGATTTATAGTTCTCTTTGTTTTATGAAAATGAGCGAGGACTCCACAGTTTTCTCTGTGTGCAGAGCATTCTTTGGCTCAATAAAACGGATGTAAAACACAAAGTGTGACAATATAACATAAATTAGAACACAGCATTATTTGACATGGGTTGGAATCATCTTGGAACATCACGGAAGAAAGGAATAAACTGTAAGCAATAGCAACATGTAAACACTAGAGGGCACTGTAACATATTTCTCTATCACCTCTGATAAGGGATCATTTAAAGGCACAGGTTTAAAACGTGCACTTCATCTAATGTTCTTGTTTTCATCAGAATGGGTCCCTTGATGCCTTATCGTTAATAATAACTTCAGCTGTACAGAAGAAGTTAGGCAAGCACAAGGAAAACCATGAACTTAAGTTTTGTGGGAAAACAAAGCTGTTGTTTCCTCGTTCTGAATGAAAGAAAGAGAATCTAATAGATGGAAACAATAAATACAGAAACTTATTAAATATCTGTCATATTCAAATACACTTTTTCCATCAGATGTTAATAGATCTGTGTTTAGATTGATTTTGTAACGCATCTTCCCATCCTTCACCCTCTTACCTCTTCCTCTCTCTCATTTCTCCACTTCACACCCCCTACACACACACACGTCTCCCTCTCATGTCAGGGCGCTCCTGGTGCTCCTGACTCTCCTTGCCCGCTCCTTGGTGATGACATCGTTCAGGCCTTGCAGGGTTGTGATGGTCGTCTTGGTCCAGTGCTCCACCTCCTTGAAGACCCGACAAATCCACAGCTTCAGATCAAACAGGTTGCTTGAAGTGTCCAACTGCCAATGAGAAGGGTGAGAGGTCACCAAGCTCTTCTTTACCGTCATCAGAAGAACTTTCCCAGCATAGTCAGTACCTACCTCCAGACCGTCCAGATCGGGGTTGGGGACTGCCGTGCCACCTGCGGCCTTCAGGAGCTCCCCTGTGTTGATGAGGAGAAGCGAGAGTCTCTCCTTCACAATTTTCCTCTGGGTCTCGTAGTCTCCCCTCTTCCCCCCGCCAAACTCCTGGTCCTCTTTGGCGATGGCTCTCTCCAGCAAGCTGCGGCACTGTAGCAGAGCCGAGTGGAGGCGCCACAGCGTGTCCCTGGTGTCCAGCTGCGCAGTGAGAGGAGGGACAGACACCAGGCCACCGCCAGGCACCGTGTCCTCCGCGGTGAAGTTCTCCTTCTTCCTCTTGGAGAAGAACAGAGGGAAAACAGGAAGGTAGCAAATGACCAACAGATGGGTGACGGCACTCATGATGAAAAACAAGAGGAGAGAGATTTGGAAGGTGACGTGGATATGTGGGCTGAAGAAGTTTGCGTCGCTGATGACGCTTCTCTCTTTGGTTGCATTGTATTCATTTCGATCATTGCGCCATTCATTTGGCAACAGCAATGTTCTCAGTTTGATATGAATTCTTTCAGACTCATTAAAGCCATTTCCCAGAACCAAGCATACTGATCAGAGTGAGAGAGCATTCTTTGAGGAGGAATTTCTTCTCATCAAAAAAAAAAAAAAAACACTTTCACATGTTTACTGTCACATGTATTTAAAAGTATTTTACCAAGAGAGAACTCAAA
This sequence comes from Pseudorhombus dupliciocellatus, assembly GCA_016785235.1. Classification (NCBI taxonomy): domain Eukaryota; kingdom Metazoa; phylum Chordata; class Actinopteri; order Pleuronectiformes; family Paralichthyidae; genus Pseudorhombus; species Pseudorhombus dupliciocellatus. The sequence goes on along the minus strand of JAFBJW010000461.1, from coordinate 360,418 downwards.
CTGGAATTTACCTAAAACGTGCGAGTTGTGAATCCCAGATGTGTGTTGAGGTATTAATGTTGAACCCTGCGAGAAAGTTAGTACCAGTGTGACAGAGTGGCCGAATGTGACCTGCGAGTCTCAGGGTGGGGGGAGCTGATGTCTGCTGCTCTGGCTACAGCGGGAATGTCATGCAGGCACTCATCCAAGAAGCAAAAGTGTTGCCAGATAAGATATTCTCATGGATCATTGTGACTCTGAAATACCTCGTAAAAATGCTGGAAATGAGTCAAGAGGGATCAAATGATGTCCCACGAAAACATGTGCAAGAGATAGTCTGCCTGGGGCAAAGAAAGAATTATTTCAATTACAAACTGGAGATATGTCTCTGCAAAGACAAATCTTATTGCTTCCTGTTGTGTCAAAGAAATGCTTTGGAGTAAAAACATTGAAGTAGACATGGAGGACGGACGAAGAAAAGGTCAAAATCTAAGTTACACAAGTTAAACACCATGCCGCTCCCTTGCTCCTAGCAAGACACATCAAAGAAGGAATGAGGCAGTGAACTGGCGGGACACCAGGAGGTTGTTCATAACTGGTAGTTCACACCTGTAGGCAAAGAGACTGGAGATGAAGTGAAGGCTTCTTCCAAGGTACTGGTGAGCTTGTGCCAGAAAACACCCACTTCTTTTATTCCAGTTAAGTCCACCCACTACCCCCCAGGACACTGCATTCCTACTTGCTGCTGTACCCAGACATAATTTCACACACACACCCACCCACCCACCTTATCTGGCTTTTGCACACATCCCTTTCTTCTTTCTTACTGTCACTCTGTCTGTCTCTCTCTCTCTGACATGTAAGAAACGCACATGCATAGAGAAAATATATTAATTTTCCATTCAATCTTACCCCATTTCTCTACCCCTTACACGAGCACGCGCGCACACACACACACACACACACACGCTGGAGATTCCTCTAACCCTTATCCTAACTTTGGGAGGGTTTAATGACCTTTCAGTAAAGCAATTCCCACAACAAACACTGGGAGTCAGTAGGTTGCTCCACTCACATAGAGCTCCAGCAGCGTGGAGCACTCATGGTGCAGTTGCCTGGCTATAGCAGTGGCCCGGGCCGCTGTGGTCCGGCTGTGATCCGGGCCGGTCATGCCGATGGTCCGCCTCCCTGCCATCAGACCTCCCGCTGCCTCCGCTGGAGAAAACACGACAGACGCGCACTTGCAGGAGCTGAGCAACAGGCTGGTCCTCTAATATCCACCGGTGAACGCGCTCCTCATCCCGACAACGCCAACATGTTCCCGGTTCGCACTAGTCCGTCATTCCCGTCGCTCCCCCGGGTGCTGGCAGCCGCTCAGTGCTGCGGTCATCGGACCTGAGGTAGAGCTCGTTTCCCGGTACGTCCGACCTTGTTCGGCGACTTGGGTTACAGGCTTGGCGTCCAACTCTCCACCCTTTCCTCCGCGAACCTGATGCCAGGCGTGAGGAATTTAACGGGACACGCGGGGGCGGAGGAGGAGGGAGGAGCCCATCAAGTCTGTGGAGGAGCACTAATCTGATTTAGTGCTCCTGACAGAATGCATGCAACCTGCACCCTATCCAACAACTGGCGTAACAAGTGATCAGTCACACGTGAGGATTATACTGGAGAAAAGTCATTTCACCATTAGGTATGCTGTACTTTATCATGTGAAGTAAAGTTAATAGACTCACCTTTACCTACTAGAACATGTACTTTGACATGGGACGTACACTTTAACAACCATAGACTCACCTTCATTTCTAGCACATGTACTTTCACGTGTGAAGTGCGCTTTAAACGTTAAAGATCCAGTTGATGGCGTGCCATTCAAAGCACGATGATGTGACGGGTAACTTCTACAGGGGCTTGCGGCTGTACTTTGCTGACATCTGTGTAATACCTCGCCTGTGCTGCAGGTGGCAGTGGAGTCAGATAATCCAATGTAAACACTGAGCTAGCAGCTAACACTAGCATAAACCCAAGCGAAGCGGAGAGGACCGGAACAATCACACACTTTCTACAGCGTTATTTGAAATGAATGTACGTGTTTACTTCGAGATTTAATCCAACCGTTTTTATTTCGACGCGGAGCTAACAGGCTAACTAGGCCAGCTCCGGTTCAGTGTAAAGGTATGAACTCTCTGGTCGGTTACGGAGTGTCCTCGGAGTCTGACAGCGATGGAGATGCAAACACCGACGGGCATGGGTAAATAATTATTTTTAAAACATGTTAATGGGTAGCGATTAATGACAGAGGGGCGAATAACTTATCTCTCTATTGTACCTTGTGTAATTTTCCATCTTCAAGCTCTGTAAAGCAGCCGGATGACGAGGCGACACCTGTCTTAAAGACCCGCAACTTCTTGCTGGAGTCAGGCTCGGCTTCCAGTGACTCGGGCAGTGAGTCGCAACCGGAGGAAGAAGATCCTGAACCTTCCTCAACCCCACCACGCCCCCCCTCAGCCGCCTATCAGCCCACCCTCCCAGCTCCTTCCCTGGGTTCACACACCCCGAGCAAACTGCCTCCTCCTGCTCTGAACGCCTGCTCTGACAGCAGTGTGTTCGCCAACCCCTTCAAGGCCCAGGCCGACCAGAAGCTAAGTGCCTTGCAGAAACATGTCCCCTTGACAATGGAGGCCAAACCCTCCCAGATAGGAGGGAAAAGAATGTGCGTGTCTTACAGGCGAGATGGGAGGTGCAGGTTTGGCATTAAATGCAAGTTTGCTCATGACAGTGACCTCCAGACCTCTGTCCCTTCAGCTGACGGTCATCTTCCTCATCATGCACCCGAGTGTGATGAAGCACAAGCATCACAACACGTTGAGCCCCATGCAGGCGGCTCTGGTGGTGTCAGGACACAAAAGCTCCCAGAGGAGGATGAGTCAGGAGGACAGTCGGTGAAGAAGAAGAGGGTTGGACTGAGTAACACCTTGGTTCCTCCTAAACGGGCTATGAAGCAGTATGCCATGCACAGGGACCGAGAGCGGATCAATATGTCGTGAAGAGAGCCAAGCAGGGCCGGATGGACCGGGAGGAGAAGGGAATTTTCCAGAGCTCTGACACTGTGCAACCCTAACCCTCATTAAGCAATAGTATAAAGTGCAGGTGAAAGTTGTTCTTTCACTGTGTGTATGGAGAAACAGTGTACTGTCTATTGGTGGATTAATTCATAACAAGCAGTCATTAACATTACATGCAGCAATAACTAAAAATGGCCATACATCACATCATCATCATTTGTGGTGTGGGCAGGGGGAGCCAGGATTGAACCACCAACGTTTCAATCATTAAGCTGATTTCAAATGTGAAATCCAGATAGTATAAGCCTCTTATTGTCGGGACTTCACTTTGTTTTTAACAAATGAACAACACAGGGTTGTTCAGGTCAGAGAGATTCACAAGAACATTTTGGACCATTCAGATGAGGGACATGCAGGACAGTAAAAAGACTCACTTGATAAAAAAAGCACTTTTCACTAAAGATACTTGTATAAGGGTTGTTTTTCCACATTTGACATTTGTCTTTTTTTGTATTGTGTATAACATGTCAATACACCCACTTGTGAATTATGTGGATATTTGGTGTATTGTTACAGGGGCTCACTCAGAAATTTTACTTTGTGGCTTGAGGGAAAACTGTGCAGAAAAGAAACAGACTGGGATATTTGCAATATCACATACAGAAAAATACAGTTGTGTTAAGACATTTATTTACATCATAGAAATGAATTATTTTCCTTGTTTGCGCTACCACACATCCTATATCACAGATCAGAGAAGTGCTAATTTAGTATTTTTTCCCCAAGGATCTACACAGAATCCTGTTCATGAAATTACACACTTCAGATGTTACAGACAAAAGTTGAGTTTCTCCAATTCAGTTGTTAATGTTTTGGACCCCACTACACATGAGTTATTAGTCCTTCAAAAATCAAACAGCTGCACAAATATTTAAACAAACACCGCCAACATCTCTAAAATATGCATATTCTGAAACTGTGAAGCACCTTTTTCCATCTACACCTCTTCAGTGTACGGTCCTTGTGAGTTCAGATTTGTTTTATATTTTTAGTCTTATCAATTGAATGTTTTATAGTAGATCTGGAAAATAAATGAAAAAAAGACTGCCTATTTTATTTTCATTGAAAGAGATTTCACTCACCCACACATATAGCTTTCTAACAAGTTATCTGTTTAAAACATATTATACATTGTTTAGTTTTATTCCAGTAGGAATGTGCCTCACACTTGGCATTTCATGTGCTGTATATTACTAAGAGGTATGCTATATTATTGCATAATAGCTTTGCAGCTTTGCAATACAACCTCAGCATCAGTACACACACACGCACACACTCACATAAAAGGCTAGTTAATTTTACAGGACATATGTACAAAAGCAACAACTTACACATACAGACACACACACACACACACACACACACACACACACATATATCTTTCCCTGATACAGATAATCTAAAAAACTACCAAATATGACTATGGGTGAACAGTACATAATATATTGGTGATCCTACATTTAGCTCAAATGTTGCGATACAGTGTCTCAGGTCATTGATGACTTAACCTTCCTCTATTTTCTTGCTCCCTCCAAGTTTTACATGAGGACCTGCTGCACATGTCTCTCAGAGCCATCAGTCAGAACTTCTTGTCCTGTTTGCTCCCAGACCGCAGCTTCCTCTCCTGCAGCCTCTGTCTGCTGGAGGGAGTTAGTTGAAAGAGAGGAGGAAATGAGTCCGGGATTGTCCAGAATATAGCTGCCCCCATTTGTGGAAGCAGGATCTTGGGATTGGGGTTGGGATGGAGACAGGAGAGGGGGGCTCGGGGCAGCTGTGTGCAGGGACTGAAGTTGATGAGAGGTGGCTAAAATGGGGATCTGCTGAATGTGGCTCTGGGATTGGCTGACTGGCTGGAAGGTCATTTGTAGGATTTGTGTCTGGCCCTGGCTCTGCTGCTGGGAGGAATATGACTGGAGAGGGTGGAGCTGGGGTTGGTGCTGGGTCACCACTGAGCTGGAATGGAGGGTCAGCTGTTGTGGCTGCTGAGCAGCCTGCACAAACTGGACGGGCATCTGCAGCTGGAGGTGAGTCTGCTGCTGGTTGTCAGCCGGGGAAGGGGGGTCGATTGGGGACAGGGCAATTGTCACTGGGACCTGCATTGTGTGGAGGCTCTGGTCTTGTCCCAGTAAAACCACCTGGTGACTCACTTGCTGGGTCACGTGACCCATCTGGGACACCTGAGCCACTTGATGCCCAGCTCGCCCTTCCTGGCTCAGCTGCTCCATCTGCCCATCCTGCCCTACCTGGCTCACATCCAAGCCGGTGACCTCAGCCGGCACAGGGTTTCCTGGCAGCTCCAGGAGGGAGGCAGGGGTTGTGATGAGTGCACCGGCGTTGGCTGCTAGCGCCTCAGCAATTAGCACCTCTGGGTGACTCTTGGCCTTATGAGCCACCACACAGTCCTTCTTCTCGAACTTCTTTCCACAGATAGAGCAGGAGAACTGATAGGTGGCATCAGCATCGTGCTTCTTCATGTGCCAGTTGAGAGAAGCCTTCTGGCGACAGGTGAAGCCACAGATCTCACACCTATTGGAGAAAGAAATTGAAAATTTTGATTAGATAGAGAAACAATTCCAAACCATAAACCTAGAAAATAAATCCCCAATAACAGAAGAGGGAAGTACTCACTGTAGGGGCTTCTCTCCTGTGTGGATCATACGGTGCACAGCCAGGTTGTGGGAGCTCTTGAAGGCACGAGCACAGAACTCACAGATGTAGTCTCTCTGATCTACAAACACAAAATGCTTGAATGTATATTTTCTATGTAGCGTCATTCATTCTAACAAGAAATTATTCATACACTGTTAATACATCGCACGTGCAAGGTATGCCTACCTGTGTGGTGCTTTGCATGACGCAGCAGCTGCTTCTGAAGGCGGAAAAGTCTTCCACAAGACGGGTGAGGACAGACATACTTCTTCTTGAGCAAATGCTGATATTTGATATGATGCTGTTGGGAAAATCAAAGAAAGAGTATGTTAGCAGTAGTGGAAGGAAAATGAAACTACTACTAAATAATCTCATAAAAAACCATGATTTGCATGGATCCCTCAGCTCTAGATCAGGATGAAATATTTCAGACAACCACCAAAAAAAAACTCCTCCTGAATTCTAAAATAATGGGGAATGGGGACATTCTCAGTTGATATTTAAAAATGTCATTATATATGGCAGAGTTTGAACTAGATTTCTCTTCACTGTATTTACTGGAGTGACAGATGTAAAAACACTGCAGTGGGACGGTGTCGTTGCTCAGACAAACCTGTAGGTAGCGAGGATGAGCCAGGACAGTCCCACATCCTTCAATTTCACAGCGCACGTACTGCACTGGCGGCTTCTTTCTGTATTGGTAAAAATGTGATATAATTATTTAGCAAATATTAAATGTATAGATTGCCTCCTATACCACGATCCATGAAATTGAAAATATAACACAACCATCAGTTTTACCTTCTCTTTGGCAGCCGAGGGGTTTTGTCGTCTTTTTTCCGTCGTCCTCTCCTGACACACAAACAACAACAAGAAGTACATAAATAAGTTGGAACTTAAAAACCTATGCTTTTCTCTACTAATGTATAATATGTAGCATATAAAAGCACTATGAAAAGTCAATTGCCTTGTGACCACACATTATGGTCACCCTAAACATGGAATAAGGAAATTTGTGAGTAGGATGACATATACAACGGATGTGCCTCTGTCCCGCTGATAACCACAAATAGATATGTGTTATTGTGCTTACTTCCTGGGTCCATCTGGGTCTTCCACAGTTTCTTCTTCTAGCTTCACTTCCTCTTCCACACTCTCCAAGTTATCAGAACCTTCTACCTTTATCTCAGCGACCTCTTTCTCCTTTTTTGGTGCCTTCTCTTTTTCTTTCTTTTCCTTCATTCTGAGAGGAGCTCTGCGCTTTGGTTTAGGGGCATCCCTTAGAAGAAAAATAGAGATAGTATAGTAGGTACTATGGTCTTTCTATGTTATAGTTACAATATTGGGTTCAGAGAAAATATGGCGCCAATTTCTAATCATCGCTGTAAAGGGAGAAAGTGGCAACACACACACACCGTTCAGCCTTAGGGTCATAGCTCTGGTCATTTAGGTCGTCTCTAAAAGGAACATCTTCATCACTGGTGAGGCACTCCTCCACCTCCTCCTCCTCCCCCTCCTCCTCTTCCTCTGCACCACTGAAAAGAAAGCAGGAACTTGAGACAAGATTTTACACTTTCTGCTCAGGTCAAGTTCTGCACTTTATGTCCGTGTACCTCCGTCTCTGTGGCTGGAAGCTGAGGGCGTCGTGAAATGAAGGGTCTTCTTCATCCAACACCGGTTCAGCGACATCCTGGTTTTCCTCCTCTTTGTTTTCACTAAGACAGTCAAAGGGTCAAACACAGCAGAATGAAACTAACACATAGCTCTCACTGAGGAGCACTTTTATATTTAAACCTTTTAAATCATTTACAGCAAGCAGTAAATGTGACCATGTTAATGTACAAATAGAATACTTACATTTCAGACTTCTCTTTATTGTTTACCTTTCCTTCCACTGCTGCATGAAGAACAGAGAAGATGTCAGAGAGGTAAAGCATGCTTGCATAAATCCCACATATAAGAAATGATATGTGACAAACAATAATTGTTATTAGGTAGTTTATTGTATTCTGAGTATGTGAATTACTCAAGGAAGGAAATGTTGGGAGTCTGTGTAAATTGAATCATTTACTGACATGCCCGCTGAACCAAAACCACTCATTTTCAACAGGTTGCTCACCAGCTGGATTATCCATTCCAGGTTCAGTCTTACACACAGGCTTGGCAGAGCCGCGGCTGGCTCTGGCAGATGGGGGTTTGGCACGAGCCTGGGCCGGGGGGCGTCTGCAGGGGAGAGCTGGAGTGCAGGAGCAGAAACGTGACATCACACATAATGCTGGCCATCAGGTGTCATGCAGGAATGGAACGAGGTCACAGAGTTTGAGAATTAAAATCCAACTGGTTGAACTCATGTTTCCTGATTACCTTGAACATCTGCTGCAGCTTTCTTGGGATCGTCCAAGCTGTAAAAAGAAGAGGAAAAACACTAAGATGTCACATTTCCCCAACCTGCGGAGCACCATCCCATCATCCATCACATCCCTGATGAGACTTAGGAAGCATCTGTATAAAACATCACAAGTTTAAGATGCCAGGTGAGAGGCTCTCCACCCTCCCCATGCAGAGATGCAGGAAGGGGACGAGCTCTGCCGAAGGCGTGCTTCACAGGAGCTGACCCCGCCGACATAAACACACATGGCTCATCATAAACAAACCCGGTGCTGTTCAATTCAAACCTACTCTGTGTCTTGAAGGCTGTCACCTGCGACCCCCCCTCCAGGCAAACACGGCGGTTCAGAATTTTTCTTCCGCCTGGAGTTGGAAACTTTCCGCCGCTTGTTCGCTCCAGTGTCCGGGCTCGCTTCTTCCTCCTCGTCGCTCTTTACGTCCTTCAGCCAGGCCGGTACTGACCTCGTAGACCTGTCCCTTAACACCCGACCCGAGCTCTGCGGGCTCGCCGCGGCTCCGTTGACGCCCGTAGGCGAAGCCGAGACGCCGGACCTCGGGCGGGCCGCTCCGCGCTCCCTGAGCCCCATTCGCGGTGAGACGCACGTACTGGTGCCCGAGGTCTGCTCTGCGGCCTTGTCCTCCGCCGGGTCCTCTCCTTTATTTACATCCCCGGTTCGGTCGCCCGCCGGTTCCATCATCGCGAGGACACTTCGGTCCGCCTCGGATTGCGGTTAAAGTCGAGCAGATTTACTTTCAGTTCGAGGACAAACGGACCACATCTGGTTTAAAGACGTTTTGATTGCAGGCGGCCTTTATCCGACAGCCGCACATTTTCTGGCACTGCGCGGTGCCCGTCTCAAATTAACAGCAGCTATTTATTGATTAGGTATTGAAAACTTTTCTTAATTATCAAGTCATTAATAAAGCGATATCATTTTAAAGAAGCAGACACTATTTTCGCCTTCTTAAAGCTATAGTAAACCTACTTATTTGCCCGGACCTGCAGCGCAGCCATTTTGTGCGCTTTGTTGCGTCTCCTTTAAGCCAAATATAAACCGAGGTTAGGCTCAAGAGGAGGGACGCGTTTCACTGACTCCTACATCATCTGGATTTCCTTCCATGGCTGCCAACACATGGAGTGGACCCATCCATGTTGTTTAGGAATCTACTAAGTGTAGGGGCAGCCGCGTGAGAGCAGCGCGGATACGGATGGCTGCCGGGGCATCATGGGAGATGTAGTCACGTAAATACACTGCTGGGGTTTAATTCAAGGATGTTTCTCTGCAGGTTTTATTAGGGATTAATACAAAACATACAAATGACTCACACAGTGTTTGCATACACAAATAACAATACGAATGGACAACGGGCAATGTTCCATGCACGTGAAATAAGCATTTACTGTCTGTTATTTTTGTTCTGTGCCATATAAATGCATGCCATCGATCCAATATGTATTTTAACGGCATTATTTTTTATTCTCAGTTTCTGTAGAGCCAACATGGCTGCCAGTGGAAACCTGCACCGTCTGGTCTGAGCTGTGGTTCTGCTACAGGGCTGCTGCTCTGATGATGTGTGTCAGTGTTCGCCACCAGATGGCAACATTCACCTAAAGACTATAAACACTGCTTCATTTTAACACCATATGGTCCAGCCAGGCTAATATTTAACTTCCCTCTGCCTTGATACACATGTGGTGTTACGTGTGGTGATGTGTTTGTCATGGCAGTATGCTGGAGGATGTTCATTGGAAATGCAATGAATTTTTCCAGAGGCCCGGCTTCTATCTTTAAGGATTTCATGAATCACACACTTATCAGGAACCCACAGCCTGGTGATCAAACCATCAAACCAACAAACAAACCATCATGTAAACAGTCTCTTAAAATGAGGCTTATGATCCAACATTTAAAAAATACCAGGGCTAGGAAAGATGATACTACATGTGATTATTTTTGCTGTTATATATAAGCTACTAATGAATAAATATAATTTGCCAAAATATAAGCCTCTATTATCTACTACGATTTTATCTTTTTTAATTCCATTAAAGTTATTAGATAATTCTGAAAAGCAAGTAGTATAGTAGTTTGTTGTGTGAATTCTCAGAACTGTGAAATTCATTTGCCGTTAATGTGCAGATTGAGACATGTATAAGATGACTTCTCTTCCTTTATCCTTCCATCACATTCACAAGATAAACCAGATGAGCATTAAGATGAACTGTGCGTACTGATGTTACATAAAAGCCCCCATATACCTGTGAGTGCCTTCCCACACTCATTGTACAACATGATGAAGGCTACTTATGTTCCCGAAATCTCTCCCCGCTGTGGCACAACATGTTTCTAGAGTAAAGTTGACCGGCCATGGAGAATTTTATGAAACATTCTCCACACACTGTGCTGCCTCTCGTCTCTCTCTCGTCACTCACAGTGCTACATTGCTTAATAATGGTTGATGTATGAGGCCGGGGATGAGTTACCATTCACAGAGGTCATAGCACTTTGGCAGTCATGTGGTTTAATCTAAAACTGAGCAAAGTTTACAAGGCACACAGTTCCTGAAACACACAATACAGACGAATGAAGCACTGCGTACTTTTGAAAATGCTTTATTTAACTACTATCACTATAAATATAACAATGGCGAACAAGCTTTTTTTTTAAAACAAACCTTCAGATAGAAAAGAGTCTGCAAAGGTCTACAAAGTAATGGCAAAGGGCACATCTTGGCAATAAGGCACACACTAGAAAGAGTTAAAATGGTAATACCTATGTTAAACTAGGCACATGCAGCTCCACACCACTGACACAAAGGGCAACAGGACTTGATCCTGCTGCAGCAGTGTGGGTGAAATGCAGGCAACAGAGAGTAAAGGTAGTTGTTCTGAGTGGGAGGTCGAACCAGGGAAACACATGTGTCTGCTGACACAGGGCTGTTAAATCATGATGAGACATTTAGTCGCAGAACCAAAACTGCTGAGCGGAGTTACAACAGTGACAGCTTAAAGTACCAGCAAGTCTTCAGGACTTTTAGTCTTGTTGCAGCAGAAGAGATGCCACGCAAACAAATCAGTGTTCCCACTCATAACACCAACATCTGGTTCAAACACAATATTACACAAACAAGAACATATCATCCTTGAATATTTCAAAACTATTGGACACTTTGGCAAAAAAGACATTTTTACTACTTTTGTTACTTCTGACTTTTTTGTCCCTAAACAAAGTGTAAATAAAGAAAAGAAACATGTTTTGAATATATTATACCTTTTCTTCTCACTTCATTCACACCACACATAATGCATATATTAAATATATCCTGACTTATTGTCATCATACAAGAAAAAATAATGAAAGTAATTTGCTTTTGAAGTGAAATCCAGTTTCATAGATGGAGAGAAGCAATGTGAAGCAGAGACAAAACATATGTTTTTTCTTTGAACTTTAGATACACTTTTTTTTTTTTGGATCAATAACTTTGTCATGATCTCCTTCAAAACCTCAAAATCCAGAGTCACCAAAGTTCAAGTCAGCCTTTTAGTTATATGCAATGTAATATTAAAAAATCTGATGGAAAAATTGCAAACTCCCCTCCAAAGCAGCAGATGAGTAAAAATGGATGGGAACATTTAAGACTACTAGAACTGGTTTTAAAATACAAGCCAGCAGAAAAAACGCTCTGCGTGTTCTTCTATACAAAACAGAGATGGCTGAAGTGGAGTGTGAATTCAGGGTGAGCAGCTGCTTGTATCAGCTATGTTTGCCTGTCATAGTACATATAACACATGTATAGCTTCTGTGTTTCAGTATGAGGTATGTCCAGTTGCTCCCAGTTCAGTTTCTATACTTGTTAGCAAGAAGTGCCCACTGAACGTTCAACTGGGTCATTTGATGTTTTATGCTTTTACCTGCAAAGAAAAACTGTTGAGAAACATACAAGTTGAAAAACGCCAACTAGCCCAGCTTACTCACACAAACCCATGCTCAGTATTTCAATATCTCTTCATCTAAGAGAGGCAATGTCTTGCCTTTCATAAATACGTTTAAGTGCACCTTGGTCAAGTTTGGAGGACAAGAAATAATGAGAGACAAATCTGTGGAGTGTGAATCTGAAGCCTCCCATGCTATGCACAGATGGAAGTCTTTGTTTTGAAAGATGTAGTGGAAAGCATAGATTAGCACATGCACACAGATGTGAGGCACTGGAGTGTAAGGAACTATATGGTTTCTTTTTTTTTTGGTTTGCATTGGCGAATGGAGGAGCACTGTGAGAGACAGACAGAGACTGAGACAGACTGATACAGAGAGACAGAGTGCTCCAGGATATAGAGAAAACATATAAAAAAAAATTGTCTCTCATTTCTGTCCATATTTGTTCACCTTTCAAGAGTCAAACATTTTAAAAACAACAATAAAAACATAGACGAGTGAGGAAAAAAAACAATAACTAATATCAGTTCAGTCTTCGTTTCCTGCCAGAGCAGTGTCACCTGCGTTTTTCCATTTTTCTTTCTCTGTTAATAGTTCCCCAGGGAATCTGTCACAACAACATTAGTAAGCAGGCTACCTCTCTTCAAACTAACCAAGATATACTCTATGTTTCCAGAGGTTAAAGCGAACATAAAAACAAGCTAACTAATTATAGGCCAAAAAAAAAAAAAACAATACAATACTTTGAACCTTCATTCAAAACAACCAAAAACACACATGAAAGTGAATAAAACCAAAAAGTACCAAATAGGCGTTTGAAGCAAACACATTCAACCACCATGGACGGAAAGCATCACCAACAGCATGGAGAATTGGCTAGAGTACTACATATTAATGGAAAAAAGAAAAAAAAAACATTAGTATATCCAAAGACAGCTGTCTTCAGTGATATTCTCATCTGTCAGTAGTTCCTGTTGTACTATTACTTAGTTTCCCCGCCCCTTCCCCCCAACTCTAAACTTCTAAATTTGTTTAAAACGTTATATAAAGCTCAATCTTTCCTGCATCAGAAAACAGAGAGACCTGCAGAGAATAAACCCTAAAATATGCATCTTCTCTTCATAAATACTTGGATGTACCTTCAGTTTTCCCCCGAGGTGGTGAGGGTCAGAAAGAGAAAGAGTTGCGTATATGTGTGTTTCTGTTGTTTTTGTCAATGCTGTTTATTGTTGGGGAGGACAGTCAGCACACACTGGTGTTTATGTTCAGTAGAAAACAGATGTTGCTTGATGTTGTCATGGTGTTTTCATGCGGCTGCCGCCGTGTCCAGGATATGCTGAGAAAAATATGATGTCAGATTGTCATTTCTTCACTGCGTTCTGAACGTTTGTTACCAACCTCGTTTTATTTAGAGGTAAACAAGTTCATGAGATGTTTCTGCACGATGGGACAGATGTGTCCGAGATGTTAGCGCGGCCGCTCAGTCACAGGCAGGATAACCTTTCCATCATTTCATGTGGAGCTGAGCCCTCAGAATCAGTATGTCTGGTAGACATCGTGGATGGGCAGCTGGAAGGCTGTGGCAGGGAAGGCCTGTGGCATAGCATAGCCGGCGTAGCCTCCATATGTTGCAGCCGCCACAGCTGCATTCTTCTGCAGCGCGGCCAGAGCTGCTGTGTTGGCAGCGTAGTTTGTGATGGGGACGTATCCAGCTCCATACAGGCCTGCAGCAGGGATACGCTGAACGTTGTGGGCCATAGCGTAGACCGGCGTGATTGGGCGGCCCTGGCAAAAGGAGGGATAGAAGGATAAAGATGATTTCTAAAGAATGTCCTAAATATTCATACTTAATGGACAAAAAGACTTTCAAACTGTAATGAGGGTTCTTGTGGGACATCTGATTCATCAGTAATTGTTTCACGTAGAAAACATGTAAAAGTGTCATGGAGCAGACCTGGAACGGTGGAGGGGTAGAGACTGAAGGTAGGACGGTGGCAGCAGCCGCAGCAGCAGTAGCGGTGGTGTGTTCAGGGTGTTGCATGGCCAGAGGATTGATCAGGTGCTCAACTGTGTGCACCTTCCCCTCCTCCATCAACTTGGCTGCAGGGGCCGCACTGAACATGTGTGGGTACTGTCCACCCAGAGTCTGCAAGGCCACTGTGCGCAAACAGTAAACAAGAATAAGAGCTTGGAAAGCAAACCGGATCACAGCACACAAAAGAGTATAGAAGGACATGGTTAATATGTTTGTGTCAGGAATACAGGAGGTAATAGTTGAAGAGGAGCAAACTAGCACCCATCAAACAGACATACCTAGATCTGAAGGTAGTCTGTGATAGGAGTTAGGAAAACGAAGGCAGCAGAGGACAAACAAGAGAGAAAGAGAGAGAGAGAGAGAGAGAGAGAGAGAGAGAGAGAGAGAGACATTGAAGGATAAAGTTTAGGTAAGAAGGGAAAAATGAAGGAGTTACACAAGTTTGCGTTGGGGTGTGATTCGGATTATGATGGTGCTCAACTGTGGATTAACCCCAATGTTCAAACACATGCACACATACATAAACACACTCAAGAAGCAAGCTAACACAACGTCAGCCATTGTTTCAGGTGGACTAGTGTTTTCAAGCTGGTGGTGATCCTGTGATTCCACACAGATCTGGATTGAGACAGACTGGGGTCAAATAAGGGGGTATTAAGAAAGGCGTTACAAGGAGGACGTCTGATATATAACAAGTTTCTACCTTGAATTCCTGTAGAGCTTAAAAATGTATTTACACAGGTTTTTATGTATTTGCTGTTTACTAGAATGGCTAAAAACAAAAAAACTAATTAATAGATACCCCCCCAAAAATGATCAAATTCTGCACAGAAGTGAAAAATGAGATGTGCAACAACACTACAAAGCACTGGCATTAACCTTTATGTGATCAGACCAGAGCAGACACAAAAAAGAAGAAATATACAATTTTTAGTTTGTGTAGGTTAGTTCTGCATTTCAACTCCAACGCTGACTGAACCATTTATATGCCAAATGTAAAGCAGCTTCTACAGCTTAATTCTAGCATAGTGAATAGCTGTCATATGTGTTATTAACAAATAAAGCTCAACTTTTGTGAGATCCTTTTCTATTCTTTGTGCATATTCTTCCCACCAGTGATGTCAATCATGTTTCAGTCAAAAGTTGGAATTGAGCGCATGAGATCGTGAGTGACCATGTTCAGTCCGTCAACAGCACTGCATGAAAAAACAAAAAAGACATGGCTGCCCCCTTTATTTAATTTATTTACTTTGACCACTGTGTTGTCTGTCAGTTTTTTTCTTGATTTCCACAACTGTTCAGCCAGTTAGTTGCAGCTAGATTAATTTGTAAGGCAAATGTTATTTGGGGTCATTGTTTTGGCATCTGCTGCCCTTTGAATTCGTAGTATGTACTACTCCCTTTCCTGGATGTTATATCTTGACAGTATGTCATAAAAAGTGCAGTCATTTTGTTCTTTAAACGCAGTGCTGTTTTCAGTCTGAATAGATAAACTAGTGATATTACAGAAAAGGAAAGACTGAGGAACAAAAGCATTGTTACCTTCTGGTCATGCTAGAAAGGACATATATCTAGTGTCATTATTCTTTACGGTTGCGAGGAAGGATGCCCTTTTGCACATAACCATCCAGCAACAACCAGTGCTCGATTTGGAAAAAGTTCCTCAAACCACACAGGAGTGAGCGAAATACAGAAATTGTGAGCTCGAAGGTTTAGTAAAGGATTTTAAGGTGGGCGAGGATATGGATGGACATATCTATCTCACTGACTTGTGCCAGGTTTGATGCCAACAGGGTTGACGGAGGCAGCAAGCTCCAGACTGGGCATCAGCTCATAGGGCTTTTCAGGCTGCTTGGTCTTGCCCTCATGGTAGCGGCTGTAGATGCCACGACCAGCAGAGTAACCCCCCAGGTATGACCCCCGTGGTCCAGGGGTACGGTTACATGCAGCAGCACGACCACGGCCTCGCACAGTACCTGCTTAAAATACAATTGAGGTAATATGATGACAAGAGTGGTGGTTTACGACTTGGGCAGCAGGGGCATGTTGATAGTTGTATACAAGTATGGCAAGATTTTAGGATAAGTCTATGCCTTCCTTGGAAGCTCCTCTTAAGATATTAGGACTTGGGTAGCGAGGAGAAACGTTTAGCTGTAATTTAAGGGAATAGTTGGCTCACAAAGAGCTGTTTCTAAGAGCTGCAGGGTTCTTTTGTTTTGTTAGTTTTTTCCCGTTGACCTCTTTCTTGAGCAGTGTTCTGTCTCTTGATTATGCAAGCTCTTCGTATTGTGAACAGATGGTTCACAACGTTTTGTAGATGTGTTTTGATCTGTGCAATAACCCAGCATGAAATGGAAGTTGATAGCGCAGCAGGAAAAGGACGGTGTTAGGAATTTTATAGTTTGTCAAATGGCAGGAAAGCTTATTGTTCATTGAAGGAATAAGTAAGACAAAGGATGTGAGCGATTACCATTGTTCTGTATCATTGGGGATCCTTTGGAGAGAAGACCAAAACACAATGATTGTTGAAAGTCAAATAGATTGCCACCCAAAGACCACATTGAATCAATCACAGGTAATGGGATTAGCGCTCGTCGGGCTATCACCTTGTTCTGTCTTTGACTTTTAACAACTCTCTGATTTTAATTCACAAAACCTCATCAAGTTAAAGATTCCAACAGACGAAATTCTACTCATTGAAGATTAAATCAGCATTTTAGTCATCATGAGTCATCAACGTCCATTAATAATGCATTCATTGTTCCTACATTAGCCTTTCTTTGATGACATTATGAGATCTTTTACATTGCATGGTCCCAAAAAGTTTTTTTTTTCTGAAACCAACAGTTACAAAAACAGTTGGCTTTCAGAGAAACCATTTGGCATTTACAGATGATGATTTCTAAAAGAAAAGCAGAAAAAATTCCTTCTAACCTTTGACGAAGTAGTCCCTGTTGGGTCCGATGAGGGTGTTGTAGGGATAACCATAGTAAGCCAATGTGTAGGGATCACACTGGTATACATAGTTCTGCGGAGTAGCCTCTGGAGTAGCAGGCACACCCCCCTTGGAGGCCTTCTGGCGGGAATATTGCTCTTTATCAACTGGCTTTGCGAGTGTCACCTCGATGCAGGACCCCTCCACCTCTGTGCCATTGAGGTGGTCCATGGCCAAGACGGCGTCGTCTCGGGAGGTAAAGTGGACAAAGGCATAGTCACGGATTTTCTTCACACGTTCAACACATCCAGGGTTCCACTGGCTGAACACCTAGGTCACAGATTAAATGTGTGTAGATTTAGCCCACATTTTACAGGATCAAATCTGAAACCTATACACATACCAGTCAACTAATCTCACCTGTCTGATTGTCTCCTCGCTGGTCTCCATCATAAGATTCCTAACGTAGAGGATCTTCACTGTCTCCATCACGTCTTCATCCACATCTATCTCTGGCTCAGCCCAGTCCACTGCAATCTGGTGACCCCACAGCTGAATACGTCCAGGCATCAGCTTCCGGCGAGCCATGGCAGCTGCACGGTGTGACTCATACTCTACAAAGGCAAAGCCACGGTTCTTCATCTTGTCTGCAGCGCTGGCATAAACTATGACATCGAGCACGCCTTCTGTCACTTTAGAAACCTCCTCCAGAATCTCCTCACGCTTTTTGGTCTTGGGAATGCCACCAATGAAAAGACGGCAGTTGTCCACTGAGGAGCAGACCCCCAGTAGCCGGCCAGGCCGCACCTCATAGTTGTTGAGCTCCCGAACTGCACGTTTGGCTTCATGTTTCTCTGTGTACATCACAAACGCATACCCTCGGTTCTTTCCATCAAAGTCCATCATCAGCCGCATTTCATAGATGCGTCCCACTGACTCAAACACTGGGACCAGCTCATCCTCATAAACATCCCGCGGGATTTTGCCCACAAAGATTTCACATCCTCGAGGAGGAGATGGGCCATTCCAGCCAGGGGGTGGACCGTATTTACGCTGACCATTTTCCTGGGCCATGCTGTAGCCGGTGCGCTCCATCAGGGCCTTGAGTGCAGGTTCAATGGGAGCACTGAGAACAGCCTCGGGGATATTAATCTGTCCGTCGAGAGAGTGAAGGGAGGCACCAGAGTAGGGTTTGGAGGGCTTGGAGGGTTTGGAGTTGGAAGGGGCAGTGTTATTGCTCATGGTTGAGGAAGAAGCAGAATCTTCGGCTGTCATTCTGGCATAACCATCCAATCAGATCTGGGTCCTAAGAAGGATGAAAAAAAACATGTTTATTTATTAGATTGGATCAACAACAACTGCTATACATGAGAGAAAAGACAACACAACATGGAAGACAAATAAGAAGAAAGTTTTAGCTGACGGGGTGCTGTTTAATCTTTATTTAATCATAATATTCAATCACATGGAAGATTACCTAGCTAACAAACTAATCAACACACAGCATGAGCTGGACCAAACAGTGAAAACACAGACTCTATAAATCCCCAGGGTGCTTTTCCTTATCAGCAGTTTTACAACCTTGTTTTGTTCAGTTCCTCAGATCCCTGCTGACCTTTGACTCCTATCAGCAAGAATGAAGGGCTGCAAACCCTGAAACCTCCAGCTAAAGGTTCGACTGGGTCACATGCTCATTATGTGTGTCTGAAGTATGTTAAATAAGCTAACAAGCTAGCTCAGGAAGCTTAACCCCCAGCTAAGCTACAGTTTATGACTTGTTCTGTTTAAGAATGAGTCCCAACTTTGAGAATGTCTGTGCACCATAATTCATCCGACACAAGCACCTGTTATGCTCTCACTCCCCGTGAGATGGTGTCGGACTTTCAACCTCCTTATCAATATCAAAGTTATACTGTGTGTGTGTGTTTGTGTGTGTGTCACCTCATGAAGTCCTGCAGCCCTATACGAGGAACAGAGAACAATCAGAAATCCGCTTCTAAGACATAAACCTCTTATCATGTTATTTTCCAACACTGCCAGTATTCAGGACGGAAAAATCCACAGCACTTTAAATCCCCAAATCTCCATGCTGCACACAACAGTGAAGCAGCAAATCACAGGAACCTATATAGGCAAACTTCTTTTTTAACTGTTCAACAAATGTAGTCTAAGCAAATATGACAAAAAAGGTGTGTGTGTGTGTGTGTGAGAACTGTTTGTACATCATTAGATTGCCTAGTCTTTAATGGAGATAGGCGAGGCAGTCAACAAAGCTAAAACGCCACGAAGACAAGCAACCATGGTAACGCACACACTCATTTGACCTGACCTAATATCCCAATCTCCCACGCACACGCACACGCACACACACACACACACACACACACACACACACACACACACACACACACACACACACACACACACCTGTTCAGAGTGGAGGGCTTACAGTTTTTCTTTGATTGTTGGAAAAAAAAAAGTTTAAATGACAAATGAGAAAACCATATAAAGTGAAAAGCTACAATTACATTTATTGTTATGTTCAGAAGAAATGGGGGGAACAAGACACAAAAACACGAGTGAGGAAATAGGATAATGTTTCATCCTTCTATCTTTAGCCAGTATTCAGTTGCTGAATGTTGAAACAGGTCAAGATGACGCTAGATAAAATAAAATTACCGTTTGAGGCAAAGTTAGGGGAACATTTCTAATGAATTCTGACGAGGATGCAGCACCCTTCTCTTGAGCAAAACAAGAGATTTCCCAGAAGCTGCAGGAAAACAGCCTTTTATGACACGTTTCTGTGTTGCATTCTCAGTGCGTCTTTCCTGTGTTCCTCTGTTCTATCATGTGAGGCACAAACACAACGCCATCTCCTATCGGCCTTATCTTGTCAGACTAATGACAAAGGGAGGGCATTATTCACTTTGGGACTTCAGCTCGGTGATAAAAAGAAGCAATGTGATACTGAGGTCGACTGTAAAATGCAATGTAATCAGGGTGATACTCCTTTTACTGGCTATTTTGTGATTTGTCCGAGAAAGCTGATGCATTTAGTGCTCAGTGTGGGGTAACCTACTTCCTGCTTTTGACAACTCTGTGATATTCCTTACTTCCTCAGTGTGGACCGCTCTTGTGCTGAGGTTTTCCTTTCTAAGGAGAAACTCAGGAAATCGCTGCACTCGCTGGGTCAGAAGCGAAGCGAAACTCAGAGGGTCTGTTTGACTCTCTTTTCCATTGCCAGAAAAAATAAAGAAATGGTGTGTGTATGTGTGTGTGTGTGGGGGGGGGTGTTTTGGGAAAAGTGTATTTGGAAAAATCAAGATAAGAAGGGGCAACAAAAGAAGTAGGTGAGAAAATTACATCAACAGAAAGAAATACAAATACAAAAGAAATACAAAGGACAGTTCTGACCTCATGAATAGAATACTGTGTGTGTGTGTGTGTGTGTGCTCGACATCCAAGGCAAAGACGAGTAAATGATTAACCTTGGCAAAGGCAAATCCCTGCTTTAACTCACACAGTGTACTTTTTATGTCTTGAGTAAAAAATAAACATTTCTATAAATTTAATGCAACCTTTAAACTGTGAGTCTTCTGTTGTTGTGACTTTGTTTTAACGTGACACAACAAATTTCACTTGGTCAAAGGTTATTAACCCGGAGAAGAGCAGGAGGGGAAGACCCTATCGCCTGCCTGAATGCGGCAAATGAAGGAAGTCAAAGAGCGAGGATTTGATGGTGTTCCGGTAATTGCTGTGGAGATTGCCCATTACATTGTGTTTATGATTGATGGAAGCACCTGACTGTCTATGTATTAACCAGGACTGAATTGTTTTATGAGCAGGTGAAAAAGCGTTTATGGGTTTCTGTGATGACTCTGGCAAATTCCTTTTTTTTTTTTCTTAAAATAAGCAAATGAGTTGAGCACCATGAGAAAAATCTCTTCTGGTTCCTGATGTAGCCCCTCTGAGGATTATATGGAGTAAAGAAAATCTTAAGAGTAGCACTATGGAACAATTCAGGTCTTAGTTTGCTTTTCTGTAATGATTGACAATGATCCAGTCCACAGAAGGAAGCAGGCTTTAAGGAGGCCGCCATCTTAGCCAAACACGTGAGCATGTGGAGGCCCTGATCAACAGGGTCACAAGGCAGCAGAAACACCAAGACTTATCTTTACTTATAACACACACCCCATAGATAACGCTATCATTTCTGAAATTCTAAATGACTCCTGCACGTAAAACCAGCCTCCACATGCAGAATAGATTCACGGACATCCAACAATCTCTACTCACAACTGTCTCAATTCTAAACAACTCATCACATAGAGATGAAGACTCCAAAGACAGTGACAGAGAGAGGCAGAGGGAAGTGAGACTGAAACAAAGGCACGGTGCAGGAAAGAGAAGGAGGAAGGAGAAGCAGAGAGAGGTCAGGTGTGAGGATAGCTACCCCTGTTGTTCCACAGCGCTGCGCTGCCTGGCCGCCTACTCTGGGAGTGTTAGTGCACCTCCATTAGAGACAGGTACAGCAGGGCACTAAGCACAGAGCCCAGCCTCCTCTACACACCCACACACACACACACACACACACACACACACACACACATTCACATTCACAAACTGGCAGAGTACCTGCTTTGGCTCCACCCTCAACAGCTCTGCAGCTTGCAGCTTTGGTTCAGTGTGTGTGTGTGTGTGTGTGTGTGTGTGTGTGTGTGTGAGAGACAAAAATGTATTTACTAGCTTAAGGGCACATTGATATCAGTGTTAGAAAGTGATTAATTGAATTTACTCAAATGATAAATTATCAAAATTATATTGTAATTGCTTTTCTGTATCTTTGTACTTTCTGACTCATTCATCATCTCATGACCCTTTAGATTCATTTCAGTGACTCTTTGGATGGGGCCAGCCAAATTACTTTGTAATAACAGTGTGAATTAGAGTGTAATAACAAAAACCAGTGGTGGATTTTCTTCCCATGAACTTGAATTTTAGAAACAGAAACTAAATCCATTCGTACTTTTTATTCAGTAAAACAATGACATATTCAGAAACTAACACTCAGTAAGCGCCTGATGCACTAACCCAGATATTAATACATATGGTGCAACCAAAGAGGTGCGTGGGAGAAGAGCGGCCTGGTGGGAAATGTAGTTTTACTTAGTTACAATGATTTCTGCTTAGAGTTGCAGAAATAAGAAAATGGTCAGAAACATTCTAACGTGGGTTTCAGCACTTCCTCCTGTTTTTGCTGTGAAAGGACATTTAAAAATTGTGACGACAGTAATTGTGTCATGTCAGCAAAAGAGACTCTTGTTGCATGGGCATTTTGTGCATAACAACGGCGACCATGTTCCGAGCACAGCCTAACTTGAGCAAACAACACACACCTTCCTGAGCAGTCAAGAGAGCAGATAGAGAGAGACATGACAGACAGACAAAAACAGCCGGACAAGAGTTTCTGTCTAAAAACTCTCCTCCAGTGAACGAGTGAGGGAGCGAGGGAAGGCCAGAGCAGATGGGGTGAAAGGACCAGACGGATGAAAGCTTCAGTGTGTGGTCGACAGCGCGCTGACTTTCAGCTGCTATTGAAACCAGCTACGCTCCATTTAATGGCTGAGCAAACAGGAGAGAAGAAAGTCTATTTGGAATAAAGACAAAGAGGCTGATGGATGGAGAGAAAAAAAGAGATTAAAGCAAAAACGATAGATTAAGAGCTGTGTGTAGACTGTAGCATCTTACATTTGTTTGCACAATGGGATACCATTTTAAAAAAAAAAAGTCTAATCAATCATGCAACGTCAGAGGGAGTGGAGTGAAAAGGTGTGTGTGTGCATTATGATTGTGAAGGTGTGAGTTTTTAGTTGGTACACTGTGAAATCTTAGCGCTGCTGAGTCGCTGGAAGTCTCTAAACCAAGGGGGGTCAGTCTAGATCAAAGATTAACTGTGTGTCCTCAGTGAGAGCCAATCAGGAGACAGACGTGCGTCAGAGGGTTCAAGCGTTCAGGTGACTGCACAACGGGACCATCAACCCATCAGGTGAAGGGTTAACTGTTAAACCTCTGCCGTGAGATCCAAGAGCTTGGACCTATAGGGCATTTATTGACCCTCACTCATTCCACATGTCCACTAAATCATTTGTCTCTCTCTCTCTCTCTCTCTCTCTCTCTCACACACACACACTTTGGTTTGAAGTGGTAATGGAGATTTCTGGTGTTTTCTGGTGTCTTCAATATCACACTGTTCTGGACTTGACCTGGAGCACACTTGCTTTGACCTGCACCTTAACTAATCACATTGGAGAGTGGTTCTTGGATTTCATTGGTCATCACTGATAAGCTAGGTCTCTGGGTCCCCAGCAGTAAAGTGCCAGTGGTAATAAGTGTCCTGGTCAGAACGGCTCTGTGACTGCCATCTAGCATCACAAGTCACCCATATAAGTGAATGAGTAGCCCATCAGAGGTCTTGGCTCTAACTGTATTTTTTGTAGAGTCACACAACCTGTCACGTCACATGATCAGGTGCTGCTTTTCATGGAAACAGTTTCAAACCAAAGTTTCCTATTGTAACGTTATTACTCTTTCCAAATGCTTTATTGTTGAGACTTTCCCACTTCGAGCGTCCTCGAGAATTAACGTACCCACTTTATTATTCTTTAAAATGCTGAGCAGTGCAATGTACTGGGGATCATTTCCCCCACCAAATATTAAGCAGTCAAAAGACGATATTTTGTCCCATGTCTTGTTTCTCTTGCACACGCACACACCACGTTATCAGCTGCGGCTGACTGACCAGAGGCTATAAAAACAATGGACTTGATGAAAGAGAAGTGAGAACTGTGGCTGACCCTCCAGGACACATGATGTCCTCCCCACAGCGGTTCTGGCAGCTCGACTGTCAGCACGCTGCTAAACGCAACAGCAAGAAACAGGAAGAAGAATTAATTCACAGAGGCTGTGTCATCGCGTCAAGTTTTTCTGCCTTGACACAATGTTATGTGAGGGGCTGTTATTGCCAAGACACGGTTCTGGGCACTCTGGTGCATAAGCAGCGATTTACTGTTTCTCTCACATTTAACCTTAGTGTCACGTCCCAGACATCAAGGTGACCTCTTCAGAAAGAGTTGTTTGGCCTTAAGTCCAAAACCCGCTGGTCATTTTTAATGCAGCTGCTTTCAGTTTTGTTTCGCTCTGAAAACAATTGTAGTTGTGCATCAGAGTGGATGCTGGACGTGGACTCATCGATCGATCATGGTAACTCAAAACAAGCCTCAGAAGCTTTGCTTAATCTTATTATAATCTCATCTTCATTTAGTTATAAATAATAATATAATTTGAGCCCCTGCCTCTGTTCTCTGCTGTCTCCTTGTCTTATTTTCTCTCCCTCCATCCATGTACCTGTCACCCTCATTCCACTGGTTCACTCAAGCTCCAAGAGGAGCCGTTTGGAGGGGGGCAAGTGTGTGTGTGTGTGTGTGTGTGTGTGTAAAAGACCCAGATGGAGAGGAGTGAGAGAGTGCGGCTAACGAACAGAGAGGACCGAATGTTCCCTCTCCCTCCCTCAGTGTCAGAGAGACCTTCAAAGTGAAACTGGCCTGAAGAATTTCAGGTCAGACGGAGTGCGTAAGTGACCGCCTCCAGCCCACCCCAACTTCACCGCCGAGGGATGATTCCAGTTCATTTGCTCTGAGAGCCCCCCTGCTGTCAGGACTACATCCACTGAAAAACCCTAAGATTTCACAAATGCCAACATTATACGTAACACGGCGACGACCCAGCACCTTCGCATTCTCTCCTCAGCGATCATTTTAATCCGTGCGTTCATTGTAAACGCAGAGGGCTTCGTTTTAAATCTTCACATGAAGCATGACAGGATAGAAAGGTCTGTGTGTTGCCACATACGTACACAACTACGCGTTCGTGACTAATCACAAGAGCTGCTTTAGCTTTAGCATTAGCCCAAAAGGGGCTTTGCCTCCTTAGGCAAACACATTCCACAGGCTAATCATGCAGCTAGCCTGCTCAAGGCCTTAGCGGACATTGTTTCAGACAACTACGACTGACACTGACCGTGTCCCACACTCGCGGTAAAGGCTGTAGAAGGAGTTGGTGATGTTCAACAAGACCCAAATATTAGTCTCTTTAACCACATTTTTAGTTTTCAGCATCCTCCCCACTCAGTTACGCATTCACCTTCATACAGACTTTTATATTCAAACAAGGGTACACCCTGTCGACAAACACAGCTAAGAGTGTGTGTGTGTGTGTGTGTGTGTGTGTGTGTGACAGTTTCAGAAATGTGCAGCTGAAGCAACACGTCTGTCAACATCATTCTTTTGTTCAAATTGCATCTTTGGTGAAAAAGTGAAGCCAACAAATTCTGTCTTTTTCCCATGATGCCACCAGTGAAACATGAGGGAAACAGCAGCCAACAGCAGATCTCAGGGCACACGCAAACACAAAGACACACACACACACACACACACACACTCATGCACATAAAACAAACACATCATCTTAACTGGGGTAAAAGTCCACATATTGTATGACGAAGAACCCAAGAGTCTACAGGTAATTATACCAGCCTCTCTAGTTAGTCATTATAGCATTTTTTATCCCCCACCCTGAATACACACACACACACACACAGAGTGCCATCCTACTCCACTGGTTCCACTAGTTTCACTGTAAGCACATCTTGATCTCCATTCCAAGCATTGATTGGTTTAAATGGCTTTGTTGCCTTTCTGTGGTGGAACAGGGCCGTCTGGTGAGTGGTGACTACGTCCAGACAAAGCACACAGTCAAACAAAAAGACTCACAAAGCTGGAAACACGGAGGTCAAAGGCAAGAGAGGAAACTCCAGAGGTCATGTGTGTCAAACGCGAAAAATTCAGTGACACAGCAAAATGAAGTGATGCCTTTTTTAGGGCGTTCAGAAAGAGTAATATCAGCACCATACCTGTATCCCACCTGCAGTGTGAGGATGTCGACGAGTGGACCAATGACGTGCAGTTACGTATTTCGCTTTGGGAAGTCACTTCACACACTTGTTCTCTGACAAACACACACACACACACACACTCTCTCCAGTGGTGCTGACAGGCTGCAGCAGTCTCCTCGCCTGCTGTGTCTGGGTGTTTGAGTGTGGAGGTGAGCAAAGTTTAGTGTTTACTCTTATTCTCAGTGGCCAGGAGGGAGAGGTGGGGCCACTCAGCACAGGTAAACCCCCACCTTTTTTCCTCCGTCTCCCTCATTCTCTCTCTCTCAGCTGATAAGGAGCGAGACAAAAGGGAAGGGACAGAGCAGAGGGACAGAGGGTGTGACCTAAGGTGATGATTGGCAACAATCAGGGAAAAGTCACGAGGAGCTGGACACAGTCACGGTTACACTCTGTAAACGCAACCTCTCACTGCAAGACAACATTGGAACAGAAGAAAATGGCAGACTTGTAGCCTTCCACCCTCTCGACGACCACACGAAACAAAATATATTGGGTTGTGCAGTCTGAATTTATTTATTTTTTTATGCAGCCATCTGTCAAAGAACACCGATGTGTATACTCAGGTCAGATAGGGGGCGGGGGGTGGGGGGCAACAGAGCTTTGCGCTAAATGCTAAAGTCACCATGCCGACAAATACAGTGTGTATGAAGATAGAGGACACGTCTGCACCATCCACATGTGAAGCCAAAACATCCTGGGTATGAATGCTGCCATGTTGTGCCTGTGGAGCCAGAGTCAGGGAAGGGAGCCGCAGTACTATGATGCCTCTGATGCAATAAAGACCAGTGCTTGGCCAATGAACATATGCTGTAGGTGCGCGCATAGACTAGGCCTCGTATTCCATCAGCATGATGAGTTTAAAAGTTTGAATTGTGATCTATACTCAGTGGTGACAACTTCAGTGCTGCTAATAAACGTCATTTCTGCATGTTCCTGTTTTATATGATTTACTGGCACCACACAGATGAATTATAGACACGGAGAATACAAAGTAGAGCAAAGCTGTCACATTCCAGTCATACTGGCCAGAAACACAGAGAGGGTCAGAGAGAATAGGAAGGAGATCACACTGACAATGTGTGGAAGTGTACATAACCTTAAACAACCCTTCGGGAGAACAGGGCCTTCACTCTTATCAGTCGGGGTGCCATTCTTCTCCAACCAGTATGTGTGTGTGTGTGTGTGCTTGCGTGCACAAATGCCATTGCACAAGTGACACATTAACCAATGACTCTGTTAATGAAGGACGCGCAATCACTGATTCTCACCTTTTTGGCAACACAAACACACACACACACACACAAATTACATGTAGATAGCAGGTTCAAAGTTTACAGAGGGAGTAATCTATTTCTCCCCCAAACGGGTGTAAAAAGGCTGGCGTGAAGGCCATTCGCTGCCATAAACCTATTTTAAAAGGAGGAGCAGAGAGTGCGACTCAAACATGAAGATAACTTTATTACCAGCACACTTTAAGACACGGCAAGTTTTTTTGTATGACCCCAGGCCCTAAACAATAGCTACTTTAAGACACACACAGAGCCACGCAGTTCCTCTGTATATTCTTCGAAAGAGATGTGAACGCAAATGTCCGAGTGAGACCCTGTGCAGCACTGACCTCCTCCATCTGGCCCCCTATCGTAACGTCTAGAGAAAATCCAGAAGAAGTCAAGGGGATCCTGTTGTCACAAGGGAGCAGGGGTGTTGATAAAAAAAAAATCTGTATCTTCCAGTGTAGCATGTAGAAGACAGAGAGAGAAGTTTTGGTGAAAAGACCCAACACTGGCGTCAGGAGTGTGTACGTCACTTCCTGCCTCTGTCTGCTGGATAATGCTGAGGATTTCATGCTGCTGTGAATGCGTTTTTGCAGAAAACCTCCCACTGGGTTGTGTAGCTCCCTGGGCAATTCTGTGAATTTTACCCAACAGCACGTGTAAAATCGCAAATATTTGAGATCCAAGAGTTCGATCAACAGATATTTGCATACAAAGTCACATACGCATATGTCTCAGTGGCAAGACAGACAACGTCATGAGGGAACTGGCCCATCAGGTCTGATATGAAGCTGTACACAAACAGCCAACAGTCTCACACACACACACACACACACACACACACCCAGATGGGATGTGTGTGCCGACGTGCTGCCACCAAAACTGAGAGCAACACACACTAACACATTGAGCTGAGGTCAGCACACTGCAGACAGATCCCAGCGAAAGAGGAGGAGACTGTCGGACAGTAAGTTACAGCTATAAAGGTTTTATTGGCAGCATATGCTCCTATATGCATAATTCTTAGTTGAAGGTTGAATAACATTAAAGAATTTACTGCTGTTTACTATCCATCACTAACTGTTGTCTTACATAGTTTGATTTCTATCATTTATAAGAATTTAGGTCCATTTGCTCAACGGACAATTTGTCACACGATAGTTATTTCCAATAAGTGTTTGTGCAAGAAGAAGAACCTTCTGATAACTACATGCTTGGAAGGTTTTAACACTGGTCTCTGACATATGTGCGATCACACACTGCAGCACAAAGACACACTTTATTATTGAGTGTCAGTTTCCACCTGGTATCAGTGGCCTTTCAACTGATAAACCTGTTTATCAAGTGATGTGGTCATAACTTCTACCAGGCAGGAAAATCACTTCAGTTCACATTGTTAATGATGGCTATCTAGATTTTATGATAGATACATGTAAAAAATAATAATTTCACAGTTGAGTTGTTATTTTAACTTGGTTTCATTTTTCTGTAAAGAGGCATAAAATGACCTGAACTGCTTCCTCTACCTCAGCTGACCCTGTCGTCCCCGTCCCGGCAGAGGGAGCACACTGCAGGGTGTCACACACACCTGAGTCTTTCTGAACACACACCAACAGAGGCAGCAACCTTTAAAGTGTTCAGTGTATAAAATGCGTAAATAGGAAAGGAACGCTTTACTGAACGCCCTCCACTGCTCTGTTGTAACGCTTCCTCATTCGAAGGGTCACCTCACATACCTCACAACAGCCGTTAACCAATCCAAGTGTCCCACTTATGATTAACAAATATGACTCAGCACAAAAAGAGAGAGAGCCTTTTTGCCCTCAGCTACAATGCGAGCGCACACGCACACACGCACACACATGCACGCGTGCACACACACACACACACACACAGGATCTGACATTAAAGTCTTTTTTTCCTTCCTTCCTGATGAAAGAAGTTTCCCCTTTTGCCTAGAATTTAGTCAGCTGACAATCCAGACACATGGCTTGTCACTAACCAATAGCAGAGCGGGGCCATTGTGTGTTTAGGTGCTACAATCACCGCCAAGGTCAAGGAGACACGCAAGTCAGAGAGGGGGGAGGGGGGGGGGGGCGTGTGTGGAGAAAAAAAAAAACTGAAGGATGAGAGAAAAGTTAAAAAACACATTAGAGTCATCCTCATGACTTAGAACCACAGTGAAGCCACCTATTATCTGACCCGTGACCAGTAGCCATTGTAGCGTCAGCACGGATGACTGTCCTCTCTTCCACAAACTGTCTTGTGATAGTGGGCTAGTTCACAGCATGTGGGTGAGAGAATAGAAGATGAAAAACACGATAACACATTATATTGTGGAATTACTATGTTCTTTTATTTATAAACTGATGACAGTTCTATTTTGGGGAGGCACTGTTAGGTTTAGAAGAAGTGTAAATTGTAAATAAAAGTGGAAGACAAGTCTCCGCTTCCTCCGGTTGAACACAAATTAAGCCAAAAATATCCATCGTGCACTTCAAACCTCAACAAATCATCATCATGTGATCACAAGAAAAAAAAAAGAACTTGTCCGTACTGTAATCGATGGATGCAGTCTGACCACAGCTCCTGATAGCTCAATTAGCTCTGACTAATGGGAATTTCACCTGAACAACACAGTCTTGTTAAACTACGTTAAACCTGTTGTCACCAGCTCTCGTTTCCTGGAAAGACTAATCGTTTTTTGTACAGGCACATGCACATGCGCACACACACGCAGATCAGTAAAATGAGAAGGGAATATAAAACAAGCAGATTAATGTAAAGCTCCGGGGGAGAGAGAGTGTGTGTGTGTGCATGTGGATGTGTGTCTTGCGATTACACATTTTGCGGGTACCTGTCGTTGCAAGTCAAATTATTGCAATTGTCTTCCTGAACGGTCATTAAACTTGATTCTAAAGTTAGAATAAGGGTTAGGCAAATATTATTCAGTCATTAGAGTCATCTCCAGTGTGTGTGTGTGTGTGTGTATGCATGTGTTGCCGTACATAGGTGTGTTTTGTAGTTTCCTCTCTCTCTCTGCAGTGTAGTACAGGTAGTTTCTGTCCGGCACACTAGACTCAAATCACACACACACACCCACCTCTATAAAGACAACCAGCCCATTGTATGTAGCTACAGGTATGCAGAAAAGAGCCTGTCCGAGAACAGGCAACTGGATGCTCTGTGTGTGTGTGTGTGTGTGTGTGTGTGTGTGTGTGTGTGTGTGTTCTTTTAGTTTTTATTTTCAGTTTTGCATCTGCTTGAAATCCACATGTCTGTCTGCTGTACTCCACATGGGCTCACACCATGACCGGACTGGACCTTTTTCCTCATGTCCCTGGAGTTTGTTGTGTGTCTCACAATGAGCTCTACACTGTCTCAGTTGGAAGGACGTGCTTTACAAACCGTGATTGTAGAATTGTGTGATATTGACACGTCTGTTTTGTATCAACACATTTATGCCTCGATGCATCTCTGTTCTCACTCACTCTCTCCCAAAAGAACGGTACTGTAGCTAAAAGAGTCAAATGGTCAAGAGGGAGAAACTAGCAGTGAAATGAAGCATAATAACAGCATTAGCTTACAAGCAGGTGGGAGGGGAAGAGAGAGGCAAGCAGGGCAGGGAGGAGAGGATGGAGGGTTCAGCAGTGTCGCCACATGGGGGGTTAGAGGGGTTACGCAGGAGTCAGAGGTGGAGCGGCAGAAGGCGGGGGAGTAAGGAGGAGAGGGGGAAGGAGGCGGAGGAGTGTTGATCCAGCACAATGAGTGGATGTCACCTGTTTACACACTCAACAGTCAGCGTCGGCCCTGCCACGTTCTGGAAAGAGACCGTTGCGCAACGTCTCATCACACAGACTCAGTCTATTAAAAAAAAAAAAGCAGCTCTCCAGGACATTTGGGGGATAATTTGTGCAGGTTCTGAACCGCTCTTTAACCTAAACAAGGTCTGTTAAAAAGTCAGTCAAAAAGCTTCAGTGGGTTGAAGGTGATATTAGAATTGCGAATTGAGAATCTGACATCTCATAACCAACATCAACAGAGAATTAACAGCGCTGGTCTTTAGATTGTCTTCCAGGGGAGGACCTCTTGGTCTCTTGTGGTTGTGTGAATAATAACCAATGTCTGGAGCAAAGGCAGAAGTAGACGCAATTATCCTGCCACAAAATCCTCTCCAAGAGGAAGTCAGGGATGGTGATCTGGTGGACAAAGTGTGACTTTGTTACTGGAGACGTCTGTTGGCTGCAAAGGTCCTGTGTCCTATATATATTCTGATCTTTTTGTTGACCTTAACTGACTTGTTTAACGTGCAGCCCATTCAAATATTTACCACCAAGACCAATCGTCACAGTCACACGGTCCTTGGTGCAACACCTTTAATTTGAAGGAGCCATTGTATTTACAGGTTAAAGAGACTCTTTCACTTGATATGTGAAAGGACAGAAGCGTAGTCCATTGTGTCTACACTAGATAAACACCCCAACCCTGGATAGATTGTTCCCCAGAATTTCTTTGTCCTTAATTTCCTTTCTTCTATAACATTGTTGCGTCATCTTTTCATATTACTGCTCATCCCCAAGCCTTACTGTTTATCCTCGCTGCCTGAAGAAGAGCACCGACTCCGAAATGCCCCAAAGTATCTGCTGGTATGAGAAGTCTTCTATTTATATGTCTGTGTATTGGTACTTAAACGGAGCATTTCAGTGTTCTTTCAGTTCTCTGACATCAATAGTTCCTGTTGTTTTTCTACCTGTCTTGTCACACTGCTGCTCAGTGTTTGGTCCAAACAGAGGGGAGCAGGAGAGGGAGGTGCAGGGGCCGACAGAGGGGAAGAATGTGGCCATTGTGCTTGACAGGTATGTGTGTGTGTGTTTGTGACAAACAGAGAGGGGCAGAGAGGACAGAGAGAGGCTGATCAGATCTTGTTACAGGTGTTTCATAAACACCACAATACTGCAAACG
>JAFBJW010000461.1:280629-323129 GCA_016785235.1 Pseudorhombus dupliciocellatus | reverse complement strand
TACACCTGCAACAAGTGGATCCAATCAAACCATTACACAACTGAGGACGAGGAAAGCTTAGATCATATTACTATTGTATCTGGTGGGGAACTGGCGCTATGATACGTGTGTGTGTGTGTGTGTGTGTGTGTGTGTGAGACTGACCTCGCCGTGGATCTTGGTGTTATTTGAATGTCAGTCTGATACACAGTTTCATCTCTCTCTCATGTCGTACTTGAGGGAGACATGTGACGTTGAAATGTTTATCGGCAGGTCACACCCTGGTGGACGCCACTGTCCAAATGTTTTTTGTGTCTTAAACTTGTTTTCTCATCTGAGCATTTTAACTTGAGTCGAAACATGGCAACAAGTTAAGATTAAATCACCCTGGAGGAGGACATACAAAATGAAACAAAAAGAATATGAAGAAGGCCGGTTAATGAAACATTACATCCACAGCTACACACACTGAATCACAAGCGTTCCATACATGACTCACGGGATGTTCCTGCGACCACGACATGTACACCTCGACCTTCAGCTTTGAGCCAGGAGTTATTGCTCAGCTGCAATGCTCTTTATATGTGGTGGAAAGTCTTCACAGAGAAGTGGAGGCTTCATGCGGAGGCCTATATGTTCTGTTATCAGAGGTTTAACACCCAAATACAGATGAAATGTCACAGTGTCCAGATGCTTCTGGCAATAGAGCGGAGGCCCTTTCTCGCCGTAGCTCAACTCAGGGTCATTCTAGTAGACAACACACACACAGAGAAAAGATAAGTGAGAGCACTGTGTATGAATGAACATCATTAGTGTGAGTGTTAAGGTAAATTGAAAGAAAGAGGAACAAACTAAACAAAGAGAAAGAGAGAACCCCCTTCCAGCTTCCCGTTCAGATTAGACCTTTATTGAGAAAATTCCAGATCGGCTTACGGCCTCATGACCCGCCGTCTCCAACCGCGGGCGATTATTGAATATGCTGCTACACACACAAACGCAACACACGCAGAGCAACTGGAGCCCCGTTGCGAGGCGACATTGATGACGCGTGTTAGATAGGATAATCTCCCCAGCTGTACTCTCGCCCCGTGGAGAAGCGAGGCCCAAACAGCTCACTAAAGTTTTTGGTTTTTTTTCCACACACTGAAAAAGACCCATTCTGCTTTTTCGAGCAACTTGTCAAGTGTTGAGCAACAAAAATCTATTTAGTCTGGTCCTGTATTGAGAACAAGAGAATGTCTTCATCTGTGTTTGCTGTTTTCTAAAAAGGGAGAGGAACGATGGAGGTCCACAGACTTTTAATACTCACATTAAACAGAGGCAACAGAGGAAGTGGCTTTGAAAATTGATAACACATTAACACACTGCAGGACAGGGACTGTGAACAGGGCTTCACAGTAACGAAGACAAACTCTGTTTCCCTCTGTTGGTCAAAAACAGACATTACACTCATTTTATTTGTGGCATCAGTATAAAAGGGGGGGGCTTAGAGGCCAGCCAGGTATTGAGTATAAACTGAGATTGTTTCACTACTGATGACAATGAGCAAAGAAAAAATGTCTGAGTGATATTAAGCTGATGACCATTTCATATTAGACTGAAACATGTCTAGCGTCAGTGTTGTGTGCTGTACTACACCACAGTGGTCAGTAGGGGGCAGTGTCAATCAGAGTCTCCTGTAATGCTTCACTGATGTCACTCAGGAAGACACATTGCTGGATCATTGTATTTTTATAATGGATCCAAACTTAAAAGAGAAGGAGAAACCTATTAAAGTTGTCAGTCTTATAACACGTGAACTTATAAAGTCGTGCACTCATGCATAACGCATGACGCCGTAGAAGGAAAGGCCTCCTTCATTATCATATTGTTGCCATGGCGTTTCAAACTCCGGACTCTGGTGCATGCACCTGAACAACACCCCCGACATGACGTTGGGGTGATGAGAGCACAAAAGGCCGAATGTCACAGTGTGGCACCCAGTGAGCTGCAGGAAAACACTTTGAGGGTCGGGATATTTGCTGGAGCCACGTTTCTTTGGGAAAATGAGCAGCGTTGTTCCCTCCCGGAGGACTGGGACTGACAATGGTAAGAGCTGCTATGCATTTTTAAACAGCCCATCATCCTGCATGCAGATTACACTAAGCTGCTGTAGTCTTTTCTTCCAGCGCTGCTCCTCTAAAGTGGACTTAAAGTTGCTCCTGACAGGAAACGGCCTGTCACTCATTAAATCACTGCTGTCTGATATTCATTCATTTATTCCATTTGCTCTCGCATCGACTTTATTGGACACGTTGCACATTTCTGGTCAATCCTGACACTCGGAGCTCCAGCACTGATGAGTGCAGTTAAAGCCGATTACTCTCTGTCTGTGTTTCTCTCCATTAATCCACTTTAATTAGAGACTGGTGGCCCCTGAAAACTTCAGGCTGTTAATCCTCAAGTGATATCACAGAAAACTCACATCACTGCTTCAAACTAAATAAGTGTGTGTGTCCGGTTCAGGTCAGTGAGAGGTGGACCTTTGTCCAGGGTCGGACAGCAGCCTGTTATTTATTCATGCAGATGTATCCGAGCAGCTGCCTAATTGCACCAGGAGGAGCCCAATTACCCACAGTGGCCCACAGCCGCACTGTCTCACATTCAGAGAGGCTGGATGGGGGTTCACGTGTCGGCCATGACTGATGTGCCTTATTTACACTTACAGACCGCAGGTTCGAGACTGCAAACAATCCGTGTTTGTGTTTGTTTGAATCAAACATAGACGCATCGCCCTGCGGCCGTATGCCTCCGCCAATCAGCCCAGTTTCAGTCAACACACACACCTTTCCCAGATTCTGACGAGGTCACTGAAGCACATTCAGGTAATGAGGCAAACGCTTGCTGGACCTTGAGCTGCGACCACCAAATTCAACACAACTCATCTTTGAGACCAACTTAACATTTGTACCAAAGAACAATAAATTCCCTCAAGGTGCTCTCGAGATATATACAACAATGGGATGGAGTTTCTCCACCTTTATTGATGAAGCAGTGTACACACACACACACACACACACACTCTGTTACAGTGGGTTCCAGTGCAGATGAAATTTCAAGCTCTGCGACTGAGCAGATCTCACATCAAGACCCCAGCGAGCAGACCGACAGGCAGACCCTCTCATTCCTGCCCCCCCTCGCTCATCTCCAGGCAGCTTCACCGTCCGCAGGTAACACACACCCACACACACAGCTGTCACCACGTCACACTGAATATTCAACACAAAATTTCTATTTGGTTCGTCATTGTTTTAACTTTCATTAAAGAGGCAGGAAAAGTGTGATTTCACAATGATCGATGGGACCAATCACAGGGATACAGAAGCAACAGTTTAACAATAAACTATGGCTAAGGGCTTTTATTGTGAAAGGAAAGACCAGGCTCAGGTAATAGTAATAACAGTGCTGAATGAAGCTGAAAGACAAAAGACGAAGGAAACATCTGGACTTTGAAACTTTATCCCAAAGTTAAAATGTCAGCCCTTTTACATTCATGTAGCAACCATGGTGAAGCAGGGAGAGAACAGGTTTGGGGGCAGAGCAGCTTCAGTTTCCCGCTCCCTGTATTGTGCATGTTGGCTCTGTCACACTGACACCATGGCTTCCTGGCACTCTACGATGGTCCAGTAAACACCAGTGCTAATATTGATTACACGAGTGCTTTTCCATCTAGGAGCCAACACGTCTGCTGTGAAAAACACCACCTGTCAGTCCGGATCCACAGTGTGTGAAGGTTCTGTTTAGAGATCCTACACCTCAGTGTCAATAAACACTTTTACTTCCCAGTGACAGTCTGTAACCCATCTGTTTAACTTCCTGCCGTGCTTTCCAGATTCATCTGTTATTTCGTCTCCTCCACTTTCCTCTCCTCCCTGCTTTTCCTTCATCTTCTCCCTCTCCCCTCCGCAGTCTCCCCGCCATCGGACCAGGCCTATCTGCAGGCGTCGGCCATCTTCCAGCAGCTGCGTGAGGAGAAGCCCGTCCCGCTTCAGTCGCTGTGTTACGGGAAGAAAACGGACACGCCGCTGCCCGAGAGCGGCGACAAACCCACACAGAGGCGGGCCTACCAGCTCGCCTTCAGCACGCTCAAATGTACGCCCTCCGCATGAACTCCTGATGTCACTGCTATCGCCTGGGGGTTTAATGTTGGTTTTCAGACCAACGTGGAACCGCACACGCTCTCAGAGAGGACGGACTGACGGTTAAACATAAAGTCGTTTTAAAATTAATTTGCACCCCTCGACTGCTGCCTCTGCAGCCCTCACCCGGCTCGTATAAAGCGGCCTTATCTCTATAATGAATAGCACTGGAGCTGCAGCATGTGTCAACTCCAATATTCACTTCTGAATAGCAGCTTCAACTGCAGACCGCAGATTAAATGGAATATAGTCGTACATTTCTTTTTTTACATGACGGCAAATTGCTGGTGCTGGAGGTGCAAGGGTCTGTGCAGGAGGAGATAAGACAGGCGCACCCTCCCATGCAGGAACCACACACACACAGTTTTGCACATGTTTGAACACACATGTGCAATTCAGACACCACACAACTACGTCTACGTATGGACACACTAACTGGATAATGTCCTCAAAGCTACTTCTACAACAAAGAACACAGTTCACATCAGGAAGCAAAAACAGAAGTTAACTCTTCCCACAGCTAATCTCTTCCTACAGAACTCTTCTTTTAATAAATCACGGCACAGACTATGTCCACGTGTTGTGCTAATGACGCGGTTATTTTTCAGCATAACCCGATACAGAACTTCTGGCATGGTGTCAGACATAAGACGACTCCAACCCTTCGACTAACAGCGATGCACTTTGTTGTTATTAGACCAAGATTTACTGGAGGACATCATCACCGACAGCTGCTTCCACACGTCGCAGCAAATCGTGAGTTGACAGCGTGACCACCAACCCGAAACTTGTGCATGAGCATTTCTGTGATCTCTCCATCCGAACGTGGTAAAACTCTTGCGAGGGAGACAGGGATGCAGTTAGAGGCCATTTGTATTCAGGCGCGTGCGTCGTCTGGGCCAGTTATAGGTGGCAAATGATGCATTCAGGGGAGCGATGGACGCCCCCTCCGACAGGGGAGACTGTAAATGACACAATAAAACACTGCACTGACACGTACATGCACAAAGAGACACACTGAGCTAGTGTGTGTGTGTGTAAATGTTGACTTTAGTGAGGTATGGGTGAAACACGGAATAGGCTGACAGGCCGTTAGTTTGCAATTGTGACTATAAAAACTGCCATACGGCTGTTTATTATTCTCACACTCACCTCATCCACACACACACACACACACACGTGGAGGGTCACAGAAGCCATAAAGCAAAGAGAGGATAGCGTGAGAGATTTGCTCTCTGCCTTCCTTCAGGTGACTATAATCGATATTTTAACGTTCTCAGTGAATCACCCAAATTCTTGCACATGAACAGAGAGAATCATCACCTGACTCTGCAGTTACCCTCAGCTCTACTGAGCATTTTAGCATAGTTCGACTCATGATTCTGGTTTTAATGATGCGCTTCAGTCTCACGGCTCTCCTTGCAACTGCTACAAGCAGCAGGTTTCAGCCCAAACTAAATGAGCACAACTCTCTCCTCATCACCTGCACTGGGAGAAGAGGAATCCACCAAACAAGCTTGATAAACAGAAAACTCACCAGAAAAACGGTTAATTGTGAGATAATGACATCCTGTCTCCACTGACGATGTATAAAATAACAAGTGAGGATATCTAATATATTGGTGTTGCGTTCATTTGTCTCTGACGAGCCCAAACATCCAGATCAACCCATCAGTGCAGTGCTTGCTGGTTTGAATGGGACGACGGTAACATCGATGGAGCTGACAAAAATATTGACAGCAACCTTATTGATTATGGAAATGACTCAAAGTTATATATTTTGCAGCCCGCTGACTTGTTGCCCTTGGCGATGGTGATGCTCTTCGACTTCCAGGACCGAAAGTTTATGTTGCGTGGGCAGTCAACAAAGACAGAAGCAGAAGAGCCTCTGCAGGAAGTCAGGGAGCTGGAGAGGAGTCTGTACAAGTGCGTGTGTGTGTTTGGCGTCGTCGAGTGTTATAGCGCTGCTCTGTAAATGTTTCATCGGCTGCATGTGAAGAATCTTCCTTTCCCACAGGCGTAAGACCAAGCTGGCAGCCTCCCTGGCTCGGTGCAGGGTGAAGCTGAACCTGCAGAGCGTCTCCTGTTTTCTTTCTGCCTCTGTGAGGACCAAACAGCATCGAGCAAAATGTCTGCCCCTGTACGCATGGGTCAATACGCTGAGGACCAGGTACGAGCACTCAAACGTCTCATGCACTTGAAGTCTATTCCCTGTAAATCAGGAGTTGAAATGACGCAGAAGTGAAAAACAATATATTTGGTGCCTGAATAAGAGCATCTGTCCCTGGACGTTCTGGTTTCTATCTTCCATTCATTCAGACACAGACATGAAATGAAGTAAATTGGGGCGTCTCCACAGTTTAAGGGTCTTTTCTGTTGAACTACGTAGGTTACTGATGTTTCTACACACACAGCTGGCTGCATGTATCCATACCCGGACATGTTTGTGTGATATACAACCTCTCGGGCTCCGTAGTGTGGAGGAAGTGTGCGAGGCGTTGCACGTTGCCGGCCTGCGTGAAGAGGAGAACGCGACTGACCTGAGGGACCGGGCGTTCTGCAGGGACTCGCTCTGTCCCGACACTCTCGTCTTCTCCTGGCAGCTGCTGGGTCTGCTCCAGCACTGCAGCCTCACTGCCGCACATGCACTGAACACGCAGGTACGACTGCGAGAAGCCAAGTGTGTCACTGAGCTAAAAATAGGTTAAAAGACAAAAAGCTAATTCCCAGACGAGAAACATGCTTCCCTCTGTCAGCAGCATGTGCTTGAAAGGAATGTTTGAAGACAGCTCGCGACTGACTGGTGAATGTTGCTGAGGGAGAAGCTGGTCCAGTATTTTGAGCGAGCCTTCGTTATTGTGTCTATCCTGTGTCTAACTAGGCCCCTCTAACATACAAACACTCCCCTGCCACTGAGTCCTGGGCATATCAAATAAAAAGTTCTGATTTCATGATTCAAACAAGAAGCCGGAACATCCCAAATATGAGTCTGCGAGAAAGAATCATTTCCTACGTTCTGTGTGTGCATATGAATAACATCATTACGACCTGGGAATGTTAAAATAACATTTCACCATAGCTGAATACGATCTGAATCAGTAGATGTCAGTTCAGGAAACAAAACAAAAAAACATGAACGCTCAAAAGAATACTCAAGTTACCTTTTTGAAACATCTGTCATGGCTGCATCCACTTTACTGGAGTCCACCACATCTGTAAGACACATTAAAGACAATCATGAGGCCAGGTGGTTAATGATGAGCAGTATAATCATGAATTTAGATGTGACCACTATGATAAAAAAAAGGCTTTCCAGTGTCCGTCTTCTGCCATGTGACGTTAAAAGTTGTGTTTAAAAAGTATTGACTTGTGACATCTTTTGCTTATGTGTGTGTCTGTGCAGGACAGGAGTGTGTGTGTGGCAGTGAGCGTGCTACGCCCCCTGCTGTTTGATAACGGTGACGTGCTGGTGGTGGGCTCCT
Source organism: Pseudorhombus dupliciocellatus (assembly GCA_016785235.1). Taxonomy (NCBI): domain Eukaryota; kingdom Metazoa; phylum Chordata; class Actinopteri; order Pleuronectiformes; family Paralichthyidae; genus Pseudorhombus; species Pseudorhombus dupliciocellatus. Next base: position 315,490 of record JAFBJW010000461.1, on the reverse strand, counting down.
TCTCACCCGGGACCGTGGCTCACATAGCCGTGGTGGCCAGCGCCCGCTCAGGCCGGGTGCTGGTGTGCGGCGCCGATCACACGTCCTCTCAGGTGGAGGAGATTCAGGGACTGCTCAGAGACATGGACATCCAGAGTGAGTGATGAGGACACGATAAAAACAAAAAGGCCCGGTTAAATGAAATTCTATTGACGCTCCCATAACACCTCCCTGTAGATGTGCTGATCCTGTCGCAGGCGTTCTCCGCGTTGAACGAGTGGGACAACTCCGTCCAGCGTCTGAAGGTCATCATAGTTCTGCCTCAGTGTTCGTCCTCGGCCCTCAACGACCCCGTACCCACAATACACAGCGAATATGGAAGTAAGTACTGCAAGCAACAAATCCCCTCAGACCATAAACGTCACATGAACTCAAACACACGTGATGTGACCCAGAGCAGCCGGAGGAATCGTCTCTGATCCAGGCCAGACTCTGAACTGGCTGCATAGGAGGCGTTATAGGGACAGACTTTTCAGAACAAATGAGACCGTATATAACTGTATATTAGGCATTTTAAATCTCCCACGGCCATCTGCCCTTGTGGACTTTATTGGGAGAGTAGAATATAAATGGGCCGTAAAAAGAGGGAGGAGAGAGGACGTAGAGCGGGGACGGAGCCTCAGTACTACAAAGTGAATAAGAGAGTGAGTCAAAACATTAACAACTGGAAAAATAAATGTGTTTTTAAAAATTTCTGAGAATATGGCAAAGTCAGTTTATTGGCATTAAATTTACAGGATAGGATAAAAACAAATAGGATCAATAATGTTATTCTATTGACAGACTGGGACCTGCTGTCAGACCTGTCTCAGGGTGCTGTAGCCCCACGAAAAATACATATGATGGCTGCCAAGCAGGTACAACTACTGGGGCACGCTCTGACCTGTGAGTGGACACACACACACATCTGTAGCTTGAAAATAAGATGTCAGCAGAATACTAGCCTGTTCTCCGTCTGTCAGTTCCGAAGGTTCAGACGGTGGTTTACTGCACACGCTCAGTGTATCCTGAGGAGAATGAACAGCTGGTGAAAAGAGTGTTAGACAAAACACACACTCATCCCAAACTGCTGCCCTTCAGGTAACACACACACACACACACACACACACACACACAGTTCTCTTTGTGTGCAGGTGCTGTGTGTCTGTCCATTAAGTATTTAATTATGCAGTCACACGTTTCACAACTTGCCCGCAGGCTCCAACAATAACAGTGATGACAAATGTATACATGAACTGTTTCCTCTTCAGGCAGAACAGAAAACGGAGGAGTTTCTACAGTAACGGATTAAAAGGAAACGCGTTTGGCCTCCTTCGCTAATGTCCCGTCGCTTCAATCTTCACTGTCATTTACAAAACAAGCGTCCTCCTCCTGCAGATTGCAGCAAACAGGATTAGTTTGAGTCCTCAGATGTGCTCGTGCATGAGCTAAACCCGTAAACACCACAAGCTCGCTGATCTGCCAGCGCCTGCAGAGCTCAGATAATAAATGGTGACATGTGTAACTTACAGTGTAATGGAGCTCTATGATGTCAGACATGTATTGTGGTGGCCTGTGTTCAAGTGTGAGTAGGAATGTGTGACCTTGTGTGTGTGTGAGTGCATGGTATGAAGGTGTAAAGGATCTGCTGCCGTTGCCATGGGGACAGTAGTTAATCCTACAGTTGGGGGGAAATGGGTTGGAGAACGTTTCAGAGCCTGTCTCACACCTGCTTCTCCACGATCCGTCCCTTTGAAGAAATCCCAGCGTCAGGACTGTTGGTCACGGTCGCTCCTCTATCGACCCCCTGACGTGACGGCACCTCAGCTGGGCGTTACGCTTCCTGTTCAAAGAAAAACACCGATCCACAAGTTCATGTTGCCTGCGCTCGATTAAACTGTCCTGAACCTGTCCATTCTACAGCCATGATGAACTTTAACAACGCTCCTCTCTCGCCCTTTGCTCTACTTCTTCCTCAGGGTGAACGGCCCAATTTTTCCAGTTGACCCCGAGTCCGGAGCCGCCACAGACTCCAAGTTCTTCAGACTGGAACCTTCTCAGTTCACCAACGGCTGCTTTGTGGCCAGACTGTCCCGACAGGTGAGAGAGCTGCAGAGGACAAGGTTGAGTCTGGAGATGGAGGGGAGGCAGAGGGTTTAGTGTGTGTGTGTGTGTGTGCACATGCGGCTGTGATTTCTTTGCGACAAGACCAGTAGTGCTGAGGCTGCAGTCTTTTACTTTCTGTCTGCTGGGAGGTCAGTCAGCTCTGCTTGTGTGCGCATGTGAGCGTACAAGAAAGTGTGCGTGGGTGCACACATGCGTGCACACACACACAAACCCTGAAACACTGCAGCATTATTCTAATACACCATAAAAAAATAGACGAGTTAAAGATGATATATACGTCTGACTTTGAATGGATAATTCTCTGTATAATTTTTCCTGCCCTCCCTCATCCCTCCATCCCTCCCGTCTTGTTGCATCACTTTGTTGCTCCATCTATTTGCCCCCTCCTCTTTCGTCCCACTTGCTCTCCTCATAAAAAGGAGAAAAATACAACAGAAGGAAATGAGATGCTGCTCGTTTGATCCCCTGCAGCTCGAAAAAAAAAAATGGTGCAGAGAGGGAAACGTGCCAGTGTGTGTGTGTGTGTGTGTGTGTGTGTGTATGTGTGTGTGTGTTCACATCTCTCCAAAACACAAAAACATACACCCTGCCACAGATCCTGCTAACTGGCAGCGCAGTAATTCAGAATGGAATGCTCATGTATAATTAGATCCACATTCAGAGCCTCGGTAAATCGAGAGCTGCAGATTCCGTTACAGTGACACGTCTGAGGTGGTTCACTGCTGCTGAGATAAATGGATCCACTCGTCACTCCGCCCCGCTGGATGAGGGGACGCGAAACAGATACGTGGCAGCGTGCCGAGACAGGAGCAGCAGGGGTTCGACAACGAGAAGGCCCCTGGAAGTCTGTTTTAACAAAGAGAGAAAACAGAGATGTTTGAGCAAAACATAAGAATATATACTAAAAATATCTTTTTATTTAACCCTGACCCAGACACGCTATTCAGTGTGAAGTTATTCTACATCGTTATTGCAGCAGAATTCACGTTTTGTGGATTATAAATGATAAGTGAGGTTAGCACTAACATTCACCACGATAGGATAATGCACAGATACGTTAGAATCATTTCCACGTTCTGCCGACATGGCGTGAATGTCCTGTGGAGCTGAAATCATGCCGATAAAATGTTATGTTTAGAATTTCCGTGCCTCTGACATTACACACATTTCTCTGTGGGAATGTAAAAAGCCATCAGCCCCTGTGCGATCGCTCCTCTTCCTCCTCTGCAGGGTCACTTTATGACCACACCCCCTGCTCTGTGCGCAGCTCTGCTTGCTGCTGGCTCCCCTGGAGACCTGTAGTTTTTAATGTGTCGATGGCTTCACATCAAATCTTACTCTGCCCCGGCACTTCCAGGCTGATCCCACGAAGGTGGAGACGGTGCAGGACGTGCTGGCAAGGGCAGCAGCCAAGGGCCTCCTGGGTGGAATATTACCAGAGCCATTAAAAACTGGGAAAAAGGGGAAAAGCAGGAAGAATCGTGGATCCCCCTGTGGCCTCGCACCTTCAGGGCCCGAGGAGGAGAAAGGTGAGGGGGGGTTCAAGGGTAATGAGCAGGAGGAGGAGGAGGAGGAGGAGGAGGGCGGCCAAAGGGAGGAAGAGGAAGGAAAGAGGAGAGGGGTCAAAGGGCGCAAGCGAAAGGTCAAAAAAGGCAAAAAGCAAGCAGCAGAGGACAAGCAGCAGGCGAGAAGCCACAAAAAGAAACCAATGAAGAAAAAAGGCAAAGATTCACAGAACAGCAAAGGCCAGACTAAAAGCAAACAGAGACGAATACCTCGTCTCACGCCGGCGTTGATGTCCTCAGAGAAAACGTCCAAGCAGTTGTCCCCCATCGCAGCCCTGGCACACAGGCTGAATCCAGTCATCGGGTCTCAGCAGACGGTGTCCAGCGGCCCTTCCTCTGCTGGGAAACAGCCTTCACCTGCTCCAACAGCTCCATCCACGGCACCTGCAGCCTCCAGCCAGAGACAGAGCACACAGCCTGAGAGAGAAGAGACAGCATTAAAGGGTGGGGACAAACCCATGAGTCTGTTAAAGGCCTGGGGGAAAGTGGACAAACCACAGGAAGTGATGAAGGCCGCTAGAGACTCTGTCCTTCCACCGATTCCATCCCTGTCCTCTGGATCTCTACGCAGCAGGACTGGTAGTTCTCTGTCCCACCACTCCCACTGTCCCCCAAACCTAATGTCCACATCCTCCTCCTCAGCCTCTTTACCTGGATTATAGAGATGTGGACATTAGATCCACTGACAGTGACTCTGGTGCTTCAGTCGATGGAGACATGGACGTGGACATATTAATTAAAAAATTATATAACATTTTTTAAAGAAATTATTGTGTTGTTGTGTTTGAAGATATAAACTGTTTGCATCTTATTAATTTAAGACAATAAAGTAATATTGATAACATAAAAATCTTATTCTTCTCTCATTTCTCTCAGTGAAATTCTCCTTGATCTGCACATAACTTGTGTTGTGAGATATTTACCTGAACCAATCCCATTTGTTCTGGAATGTTTGAACAAAGTCAGGCATCTGGGTCAGTGGTTACGTGCATTTCAGCTAAACCCAAGTACAGACATGTTTTTGCCTGGACCAAATTCTACACAACCATAAAGTGTGAAAAAAAAAAAAAAAAACACTTTCTTGATCTGCCGGAAAATAGAACGCTTCTCTTTTCATGTTTCTTCTCCCAAGTTCAACGGAAATCCATGACATTGTTTTAAAACCTGCTGACAAACAAACAAAAGTGGTGAAAACTGCAGCTCCTCGGTGGAGGTAGTAAACCAAACTTCATCCATCAAGAATGATGAATCAATAAAAATGTCATTACTCACAGACACACAAACGCCGAGCTGTGTGTTTCATAATGCTGTTTATTCTCACAATTGGTTACATTGATAAAGTGTAGAAATCAGTGAGCGGCAAACAGAAGCCAACACACCCATTTGTGGGAAATGGAGTGTGTGCGTGTATGTGTGTGTGTTTGTTGTTCTTTATGTGTGTGAGCTTGACAGAGATGCTGGGAGCCCATTGCTATGCCCATCATCCTCCTCCTCCTCCTCCTCCTCTTCCTCCTACTCAGAGCAGCAGTGGACATCCAGCTCTCCAGACACTGTACAGGGTGAAGATATATTCCTTTATCTGCCTCGTTCTGCAAAGCGGAGCCTATTGTAGCATTGTGAGTTTAACCAGGGACAGAGACAACGACAATGAGTCAAGAGATTTTACTTTGCCCCAACTAATAAAATCAGTATATACCTTTATAAAATAGAATAAATAAAATAAAAAATATTTCTGTTCAGTACGTACAGTCGCTCTCTCAAACTGTCCGAGGGCATGCAAGGCTTTTCTCTTGTTTTACCACTTTCCGTTTTCTTCTCGAGATCAAAAGAATGCATAGATAATTGCTCAGTTAAATTCAGCATCAACTTAATTGACAACTGTGAACGCCCCTCCTGTCGTTTCATTATTTGCTCTGGTACTTTACTTATCTACAACAACGTATATCTGTATTTTACACTTTGGCCATTTGGTGAGTTCTCCAAAAAAAGGCATTTCATTAAAAAAAAAAAAATGAGACATTCAAAAAATAAAAAACAAGAAAAGAGATAGCTTATAACAACGATTAATGCCAAATGTTACACTGAATGGATTTTATGTACACAACCATTTTAGTCTTAATCTCATTCACATTTCAACAGCCCGTGAAAAGACAAGTGAGACCTCCTTCCTTTGTTTCTTACATGTGGAGCTCAATATTAATGTGGGTGAAAAGCAGGACCCTCAGCTGGAACAGCTGACCTGCGTTTGGGCACAACTACTGCAGTCAGAATGACATCCAATCAGGTTTATCCCAGCCTGACAAATTCAGCTCTTCTGCTTTTAATTTTGGAAAAGTCCACAAAACAGACTCTGACTTCTGTCCCTGTCAATTCTCCAAAGTTTGACAGGTGGGATTTAACAGCCAGATGTTCAGCATCTATCTGCCTCTGCAGCCAAGACAAAGCATGTGATCTTGTGGCACTCATGACACAGAGAAAAAAAAGTAAAGAAGATGCATTCAAGTGAACGGAAGCCTGGAGACAGATCGATAGCAGCCCAGCAGCGTCCTGCTGGTTTGAGTCAACGTGTCTCTCTGTCGTCTTCTGGAGACAGAAATCTCACTTCCTCACAGTTCAGACAATATCAGCACAACCATTCCCAGGCGCAAAGACACATTCCTCAAGTCTCCTTCCTCTTCCCTCCTCAGGGCGTTCACATGCTACCAGTCCCCTTTTATTGGTCAACTTGACTGTGGGGACTGATGCCGAGGTGGGGTTTAAAGTCAAATTTCCTCCAGTATGTGAATCATGGAGCAGCAGCAGCAGCAGCAGCAGCACGCTACGTCTCCTCCGCTCCGAGCTGCAGTCTGGCACTGAGAGTGGGGGGGGGAGCAGAGGAGAGGGAGCGGGGCGAGTAACAATGTTCATCCCTGCGTCTTATCCTCCGTTATGGCTATCGTCTGTCGTTTTCTGAGGGATAACAGAAGAATACAAGTAAACAGATGGCAGACATGCGGCGTGTTCTCGGGTGAAAGGTCACCGCTCGTTCGGACGCACCGGGCCGACTCGTGCACAGTGGATGAGAAATCAAAGGAGAGATGATGTGATAGAAAAAAACAAGGTGGCTTCTGATTCCTCCTCCCTTCGCTCTCTGAAAGCAGCAGTGGTGTGTTGAGATCGTCTAGAAGGATTCACGCTTCTATAAAAGAGTTCATGCAGTGTCCATTGAACAGATGAGTGTAGACTGGCAGCAGCTCCCTTCATTGTTCACAGACACGATGGCTTTTCATTTGGCCTCCCGACCATTTACCTACTCTGACATTACAGCTGCTGGAATGGGACGGGAGAGGGACAGAGGTTAGGGCGGGGGCAAAGCCACTACAGACAGGAAGCCATGTGAATGATGGTTGGGGGTTGGGCGTGGCCAGGTGTGCAAGGTCATGCTGGCATCACAGGCACAGACACAGATACAATAAGAGCGTGGAGGAGTCAGCAGTTTGGGCAGCGATGAGCTCGCTCATCACGCTGCGCTGTGCTTGAAGGAGCGCTTCCTACTTCTACGATGTCGTTCTCCTCGCTCCCTCTCTGTGTGGGGGACGGGAGTTACTTCTATGTACATCAACACCTTCACCGACCACCGTTCTCGTGGTTGTTCCTTCTCAGCCAGGGTGTGGAGTCTTCGTTATTTAGAGGAAACTTGAATTGCCCCTCGAGAGGTGATGAAACTCTTGAGGTGAAACTCCAATTTGCTCCAGAAAAGTGAAGTATTCGTGACAGGGTTTTCCCCAAATCCCTGGGGGGGGGGTCTTTGCTCTGTTTTAGTGGTTACTGGGGTTTTGGCAGCAAATGCGACTGGTTACCATGGTGACTGGGGGCTGTGGCAGGCAGTTGGAGGTGATTCACCGTGGTTACTGCGGCAGCTCTGTGACGGGTCTCTTCTGTTTGAGGGTGTCGATGAGAGAGAGGACCCCTCTCTTCACGCTGGTCGAGACCCGGCGGGACACCGAGTCACCCGGGGGGGATGAGCCACTGGCTTTCTGGGAGGGAGGCCGAGCGACCAAACACTTCTGGTACCGCAACTAAGAGTGAGAGGGGGGGTGGGGGGGGAACAGGAGAGAGAGTTACAGCTGCTGAGTATACGACTGTAAAAGTGCGTGTGTGAGAGAGGCAGAGAACGGAAAGCTGGACTGTGATCAATACTAATGACTGATGATTCTTGTCACTGTGAATCAGTGTGTGTGTGTGTGTGTGTGTGTGTGTGTGTGTGTGTGTGTGTGTTCTGATGTGTGATCAATAGCCCAGGCTGCAGCCGACTCATCTGATGACTCACACGCAGCAGAGATGAGGAAGATGAGTAACCTCTACTGTTGCCAGCGTCTCTGCTTTAAAACATGAATTCCAGTAACACATGAAATGTCACTATAACTTCTTATATGTTTTCATAAAAACAAAACAAAATCAAGCCAAAAGCTTTGACAGACGTTCCCATTAAAACCACCTGTGAGGTGGAAACCTGAACTCCACCACATACACAAATTTCAAATAAAGGAATCCTCTTCATTAGCACGACTAGTTATAATAAACTCATCGATACAAATCATTTGTTTCATCTTTCATGGACTGCATCTGAAAACAATTAGATTGTATATTTTGTACGATTACAGCATCTTTTTCCTTTATGTCCAACTTTATATTTGCTCCGAGTATGAACCCCAGACCAGCTGCAGAGTGAGGATGTTAGCAGAAAGTGTCCGAGCTTGTACTCAGTGACTCACCATACAAGCTGCCTGCACAGCCTCGGACACATTCCCAGCATTAGGGTCACACCAGAAGACATGGCAGTCAAAGCGATGGCCGCCCGCGTCCATGATGAAGGCGAACGTGTGCACGTCATAGCCAACGCCCATGAAGGACAGGAAACGCACACGACACTCCACCAGCACTTCTTCTTCGTCCTGGTCAGACACAGCGGGGGGGTGAGATGCTGAGTACATGCATTTAGAACTCAAATGTCTTACTGAAGCATGGAGCTATGGACAAAAAAAAACTCTGAGCTATAAACCGTCAGCCAACATTTGCATGCATTCATCCTAATAAACAGGTCCAGTGGAGCAGCAGGGCTTTAAGTGTCCCTGTTAAAGCTGAAATGCATAACTTAGTTCAGTGAGAGGGGGGAAAAGATTATTTTATGCCATATGCATGGTGGAGCATTACTAAGACTTCACATGCAGCTTAAACACTGAGTGGAGCTGCTGTTGATTCATTTAGGTGGGAAGCAGCTCTCTCAGTGTCTGGTTGACACTGTCAATAAAGTTTATTCAATCTCAGTGACTTATTTTCCAACACTGTTGTCATCGAATGTTCAAAGAAAATAGAAAAAATGTGTTGAAGGTAAATGTTTTTGTTCTGTTTGTCTCCTCATCCAAACCTGCATCACCTCCAGACACAGAAGTAACAGTGCACAATCTTTTTCATTCAGCTTTTACTAGCTCAGTGTTTTCATTGTGGGCCACTTCTGCGGACCAATTCTCTGTTCGTCCAATAGGGGAAACTGGGAGGAAGTATCTTGTTAAGTTAATATAGGCAGTTTATTGGCTCATAAAAAGTGTCTGACCTTGTCTTTGCTGATGGTGACAGTAGCATCTGCCACGTTCAGAGCTACTGGAGTCCAGTCCTCCTTGTTGGAAGAACCAATAAGACTGTCTATGGCTCCATTCAGTATGTCCATACCTGAACCAGAGGGTGTGACACAACAAAACACTTACTGTAAAGACACATCAAACAGTGCTTGTAGGTGTGTGTGTGTGTGTGTGTTTCAGACTGACCTATAGGTCTGGCCACAGGCAGCATCCCGAGGTAAAGAACTTGAAACTTCTGAACCAGTTCTGTCTTTGGCGTGGGGAACTCTGCTGGGGAGAAACCACGCAAAGATTTGACAAGTGCCTATTAGAATAAACATTCAACTTCATGTAAATGAAGAAAAGCCGATGCACACGATAAAAGCAGCCTGTCAGCTTTAAATAATTCAGCTCCCTGGGTTTGTTTTCTTCATGTTTATGCCATCATTTTCATTGTGCCTGATAAAGTCTGCATCCTGTAATGCTACACCAGGGGAAGGTAACAGTTTGAATAAAATAATTTAATTTTGGTTTTGAAAAAAGCATTTCAAGATAAGTTGTTATTTCCTACATCTTTTCATTTTAAGAAAAGCAGACAGCTTTTCTGGACGTCTCCATTTACACGTGTCTAAATATCAAAGTGCTGCACAGCTGTTTGTTTCTCTCTGAGACACAAAGAGACAGAGAAAACAAGCGATTGTGGTGACGGAATAGATTCTTTCCCAGTTTATTGAATTATTAGTTTCTTCTTCTTTTTTTTTTTTTTAATAAAACAGCCACCTGTATAAATATCGCTCTTCTACATTCCTACACTGTCTCCTGCAGGAACACAGAAGTGTGTATTACTGCCGCCAACACCAACATCCCGAGGCTGACTGCATCTTCCCGGTTAGATAAAAGCCTGAGGAATACATTTCAATTCGACTGTAAAAATGAACATTTGATAAACTGGAACCATGTGGAGTTTTGGACTAATGGTAGATATATGGAGTGTGGAAAGGTTCTATGCATTATACATGCACACAATCCTGTGTAGGTCAGTGAGGTCAAGAAAACCTTGGAGAGCACCAATAAGGCCAAAGAGGGGTCAGTCACTAATTTAACAGGATCTAAGTGGACCTTCTGTAATTCGTTTTAATGGCTCTAAACTCATCTACCGTATCATGCCAAATGTAGGCTGCGATGTCCAACAAATATTTCATAAATTCTGAATTTTTGAGGACAGGAGACACTTTAACAGTCATTTTTTTAGGGTATAGTTTCACTGAGACTCGTTATTATTCTTGATTTGTGTTGAAACTCCCAAGAAAACAAATAAAACAAACATAATTGATATTTTCTGTGCTAATAAAAATGCATCCAGAGCGCTACAGATGTGAGAACAGCGTGTTGTTCTGCCTGTATGAAGCCCACCTTGAAGAGGGAGATCTAGTCCTGCCTGCATCCTGTCGTGGAGGGAGCTTCCTGCCATCGCTTTGGCATTCTTTCTCTCTGTCATTATCTGGTAAGGCAAGAGAGATACGGGAATATGAGGGAAAGTCTGCAAGAAACAGAGTAGAAGGGCTCTGACATGGAAGTGACACAGGGGAGGAGGGGGAGTAAAAAAAATATGTGAGCATGTGGGAGGAAAAAGGATGAAAGAGGGAGAGGAAAACCTGGAAGAGCTTCAACCCCAATACTGTCACAATCTGTGCACATTCACCTGGAGTGCGATGGCACACAAACACACACACACACACACTTTTAAATCAGGTCACACTCCTCGTTACAAAACAGGGTAAAAGCTTTTCCTGCAGTGTTCGTAACAAGGAGAAGCAGATGCATGCAAACCAGAGGGATGAGAAAAGGAAAAATCATGCACACACACACACACACACAAGCAGACATAAATTATACATGTCCCTAATAAAAGAATTTGTCAGAGCAAATCTGCATCTCAGCAAACCCGGCTGTGACCAATTCTTCCCATTTCCTTGTTCATCCTTTTTTGTGACAGGTCCGCATTAAACAGATGGGAGGATCTATAATATAGGTTCACTGGAAAATATGGGGCAGTTAGAATAATTATGGGAGGTTGTGAAGGAGGAGAAACGGCTGCTTCTCCCGCCAACAAACAGGAAGTACAAATATCATTTAGCTAAGTGTTCATAAAAAGACCAAATAAAATGGCTTGAACTCCTAAAAAAGGCCTTTAATGCAAAGTTGACATGATTTCCACTTATGAGCCTCAAGTCATTAGGAAAACATTAAAAGACCTTTCATTGAATTCAAAGTCTAAAGCCGTAAGTAAGTTTTAATGGGGCAACAGGGAAGTACATTAATTAATAATTAACCGATTCAGAGGAGAAAGCAGGGACATTAAAAACATGGTTTGTTTTCGGTCCTCCTAACCCTGTTTGCATTCATCTGTATTTATCGATGAATAAACATGCGAGGGGGAGGACGCACTGCTCACTGCCCACAGATCCTTTTAATCTTCGAGGTTTTAAAGAGTGCAGATACTCCGTGCGATGATTAAAACCATGGAAGAAACAGCAGTAAATACTACAATGAATGAGGAATACTGATTCCTGGCTGTTTTCTTTTTTATGCATGAATATATTTCCTGTCCCCAAAACTTCGTTATTTAGTGGCAGTGGAAACATCCATCCAACACAATGACTCTTAATCTTGCCAAAATCCACATTTGGCGCCATGTCAGCCTCCTCCTCCTCCAGCCTGAGGCACTCACCCTGGAGCAGATCTCATGCAGACTGGTGGCGATGGCTTTGGCTGGCGTGTCACAGCGGAACACATGACATTTCAGGATCCTGGTGTTTTTATCCCTCGCCACATATGCAAAGTCCCTGCAAGAGGGAAGACAAAATAACACGCAGAGTTAATGAAGACAGAGAAAAAAGGAGAAAACAGAAGAGGGATGAATGATGAGGGGAGAGTTTGCTAGAGTAGTCTCAGTTCTACTTGAAAGATGAATGATGAAGTGGTTTTGTGTGTGTGTGTGTGTGAGACTGACAGCTCTTGGAGACGACATGAGAGATGAACTGACCTTTATCAGTCAGATGAGACAGGATGCACACACACACACACACACACACACGCACACACGCACGCAGGTCGATGCACCACAGAGATCGATAGAGCAGCGTGATGCAAGAAGGAGCTGAAAAGAGTGACAGCAGGGAAGAACTTTCCCCTGGGCCCACTGGAGCCGAAAACAATTTAACTCTCGCTGAATCGAAGGAATGAAAAGAAGAAAGGAATGTGGACAGAGGGAGAGAGGAATGAAGACCTAGAATGATGTGAAGAAGAAATATAGCAGCGCCAAATTAAACCTGCACAGCGAACGCGCGCACACACGGTTTACATTATTCAAAAAATGCACTTAAACCCAAACTAAGCAACCGTCTTCAAGATGTGTGCTTCAATATTCCAGGAAATAGGAAAGAGCCTGAGGGCTATAATGAGATTTCTGAGTCCAGAGCTACAGGGAAACTCTCCACAAAAGATTCCTATTTGAGTCGCTGTACGTAGGAATGTGTGTGTGTGTGTGTGTCTGCATACTTGCTTCAAGACTGAAAAGGACGAGGAGGTCACCTTCATTTCCTACGTCTCTAAGTGAGTGCTTGCAGTACTACAGTACATCACTGTCCACTTTGAAAAAGAAAAAAATGAAGACGCAGAGGAAATGAAACAATAAGGGACGACAGAGGAGGAGATGATGGAGCGATACCTGAGGAACATCTGGGAATGAAAGGAAAGAATGGGTTTACCTCTCTCTGGGTCCGAGGAAGCAAGGGAGGAAAAGGCAGAGAGTTAGTAGAGAAAAAAAGAAAATCGGTGGCACCGCAAAATAGAAACCAACAAACTGACCCAGTGACATACATCAGGAATTAACCTTGAGTGACATATTGATTGCATTCCCCTTATGCATATGCATGAGTGTTAGTGGCCTGAAGGGGCTGTGGCTCAGTTTAAAAGCAGCAGGGCAAGTCATTTCAATACATACTTAACCTTGAGGTGAAATAGGAAAAGGGAATAGAGCTTGAATGAGGCAGGAAAGATGGAAAGACGAGAGGGACGATAAGACATTGACTGGCTGCTGATGGTTTGTCTCCAGACAGGAACAAGAGGCTGGGAGTTTCTAAAACCACCTGAAGAAAGTTAGTGAGAGGGAATAATATGAGGCATATGTGGAAAAGTGGGGGAGGAAAGTGGAAGTTAACTGCAACAACACACATGAAAGTGTGATGACGAGCGCAGAATAAAACACCCCGATGAGGAAGGAAGATAAAAGTCAGAGTCAGAGAGAGGGAGGAGGCGGTGATATCTGATTTTGAATATAATCTTATGATCATGCAGCGCCACTGAAAATGTCAAGGTTGCTGATGGAATCTGAAATCTCTGTGGCAATGATGAGTTTCATGGCACATGGCGGGGCTCAGATCTCCCTCTAAAGTGTAGATATCTGTGTGTGTGTGTGTGTGTGTGTGTGTGTGTGCATTAAAGGAGACACCCTGCCCCAAAAGCTCAATAACCCTGAAAACTGGTTGCTGCAATTTCCCGCCACCACCACCTTCAAGAAAACCCCAAAAACACAGTCTCTTTATGAAACTACATTTAAATTCATTGCATTCAGAATATTATTTGGAGTTTTTTCCACTGAATTCCATGAATTGTTTTTGTAATAACAAATTTGGTTAAATTGGTTCTTCTCTGAAGGATGCCCCACCCCTCCCCAAATTTTACAGAAATCGATCGAGTAGTTTTTGCATTATCCTACAACAAAAAAAAGAACATTCATTCACCTTGGCAAAATTCATAAAACAAAAAACACATTGCCGTTTGAAGTACTTTGAATATGAACCATGAATGTGAACATTCAGTGTGATGAGGAAAAATGTTTGCAACTTACACTGTAATGCTGAACTGCTGTTAAAAGCTTCTCTGGGATATTAGCACGTTCATTTTTTAGCACACGTTAGTGTTTAGACTAACACACCTGCTTCATCTCTTCATCTCTTCTTGATTAACTCCCAACCATGGACAAAGCACCATTCACTAAAAAAACCCAAGACAAATTATCGACTCCTTAACATCTCCTCAGACTGAGGCCTCATCACTCTTATCTGTAGCTCCTGTTTCTTTTCTCACTACTTTAAACCAAAACTAACATCAGGTGATGAAAGGTACAGGAACATACTCACACTGGTTTGTTTTCTTAGTGGCAGATAATCCTCCACCATCTATTCCTCCTGATCCGACCAACACACTCCTCAACCTGTCTGCTCCACACCCAGCGAGGAACTAACCATACCTCCCCCTTTGGCAGCTTCATACCCCTCTCTGCCTCTCCCCTTCTCCTTCTCCTCTCCTCCTCCTCCTCCTCCTCCTCCTCCTCCCTCTAACCATCTCCTCCCCCTCCTCCCTCCGCTGCAGCTGTGGTATTCCCATTGCTCTTGCTTGCCTGCTGTATGTAGATGTGGATTGTAGAAAGAAAGGTTAAGCGCTCGCAAAACATACATTTCAGGAAACATACATTGCCAGGATCAAAAACATTGTGCACAAACGTGTGTGTGTGTGTCTGAATGAGTGAAGCGGGATCCCTGAGGCAACAGAATTCTGCAGTTCTGCTAATGCCAAGCTCTTTTAACCATGCCACTCCTCCCGAGTACACTCGTGCCTCATTGTGTTTGTGTGTGTGTGTGTGTGTGTGTGTGTGTGTGTGTGTGTGTGTGTAAGCACCACCATGCCAGCTCCGATTATACAGCAGCTACTAACCACTCTGGTCCACATCACCTGTCTCCGATAACCTACATTCACGATCTATCATGGATGCAGCAGTGCAGAGCGCCCTCTGCTGGTTGCTTAGCTTGAACCCTCTCTATATGTTAAGAGAAGACTTGCGAAGCGCCCTTATTTCTGTTTTTTCTCTTTAAATTCAAGGGCATAAAAAGCAGAAGCAGCTGTGTTTACTTCCAGAGAAGCACGATGAGCTGAACTGAGCTGAGGGGCAAGTGAGGGACAGTCAGATGGGGATTTGTAGTGAGAGCGAATAAAGGCCATTCTCCTTCTGATCCTCGCCCTCTGTACTGATGAATTAATTTTTCAAAAGCATCCTCTTCATCATCAATCATTAACCTCTCTCTTCTGTCGACCGCCACACCGAAGGTCCGCCCGTTTCAATTGTCACCCTGACCTTTGTGCGATGCACCAATGACTTCATTTACACTGGTGACTAATCCATCAAATAAATAATTTAGCAGCTTCAACCTAAACAACAAAAGAACATTATCCCCTCAGCGAGTCATGACCCAGGCGATTGGTTATTAATGCTGGAATATTTTGTAATCAGCACAGAGATGTTACAGATGATTTAGAGCATTCGGAGAAAAAACATCCGACACAGTCTTTATTAATCACAAAGAAAAACAAGAGAGGATTAATTCGTTTTTGTGGTTACCATGGTGACTAACCTGCCATTGTCCCGGCCAACGCCCCAGACCCGGATACTTGCAATTGGCTGCGAGTGCAGCACACTGCGGTCCATGGGGTCGACCAGGTTCAACATGTTGTTCTCCAGCACCAGGTACATGTCCTTCCCCTGAAAACACACACACACACACACACAAACACGCAAATAAACTTCATCTCATCACAAAAACACATCATGCTAATTTCCCCCAGTTCAGGACATTATAATAAATGGTTCTTTTAAAATGTTGATTACTCAATTACTTGCCAAGTAAATATATTGTTTATATATATATATATAAACAATATATTTTGTGTGAGTGTGTGTGTGCGTGCGTGTGTGTGTATTTGTCCTTTGGCTCTGAGGGCCTCTAAATAAATGATCAAACCCTAAAAAGAGGTTCTAGGAGATGAAAGGTTATGGGTTGAGGGATGAAGCATGCTCACTCTCTTTCTTTCCCCCTCTCTCCCTGTATGTTCTGTCACTTCACATTAAACACAACCACCGCAGAGAGAAGGAGCAACATTGCTCCACTTTCCTCCCCTCCTTCCTCCCTCCCTCCATCTCTTGACATACATTTCAGAGGGCTGCTGCTCCTGTTAACTTTTGTGGCTTTTTCCTTTGCGCCACCTTCACTTTTATATTCAGCACCTTAAATCTCTGCAATCCTTCTCTGTGGATCCTGTATTCTCACAAAGCTGGCACCCAAAACAAATATCCCCACGTGTACACGACAACTGCGTCTGTCCCACCTCTCCCCAGATGCCGACGGTGTCTCGGATGTCATTCTTGCAGTAGGACAGCTGTCGGATGCAGTTGTTAACGGCAACGCTGCTCTTTCCAGGGGCCAGGTCCTCCTCAGCCATTTCCACCCATCCCAGAGAGCGCACTGCAAAACACTGCAGGAAACACAGAAGGATGAAACTTTTACCTGGACCACAGACTTAAATGCATGCATGCCAAACTGACTAATGCAATGCTCCACTTACTGGTCTCCCTTAAAAGAATATAGGTCAATTACAACTATTCCAAAATGCAACCACACGTGAGACCAGAACAATATAGAGACACTTCAAACCACTTGCTACTGTCTTCATCAAAATCTATTTTTAAATCTGTTTGTTTGTTAGAGCTTTTTCTCATCTTGGCCTTTTGATCTATTTCTCAGATCACTGTTTGTGGGGGATGAAAATAAGAGTCCCTTCTTGTTCTTAATAAACTTAGTACTAAACTAGTACTGAAGATCTCTAAGCCAGAGAGTTTGAACTCTTCACAGACTAAAAGATGGATGAAGGCGACAAAGCATGCCGGTCGAAAAGGAGAGAGGAAGCAGCGAAACCCATCCATCAAACCTCATCAAGTATTCATTTGACCTGAGAAGTCCATCCAGACAGTTTTCTGCAGCCCTCACACACCAAAGAGGTCAGAGAAGGTCGAACGAAGACACAAGTGAAAGAAAACTGGTTTGTGGCTCCAGTTCACCATTGACATTTTATCATATATTCATTATGTGAAGGAATAACACACACATGCAAAACGTCTAGTGAAAGTTGTGTCACCGGTCCACACCAGCAGATGGTAGCAGCTACATAACACAACACAACGCAGCCTTGGGGCGGCTGTGACTCAGGAGGTGGAGTGGGCCATCCATTGATCAGCGAGTCGGTGGTTTGATTCTCAGCTCGAGGGCTCACGCCGGAGCTACTTAAGACAACACTGAATCACTAACTTCTCCAGATGGCTGTGCCGGATCACATTTCTCAGGTTATAAAGTGCGTTTTGTTTTTGGTTCAAGGTTTCAACATGAATAGATTTAAGCTTTGTTTAGTTGAAAGGCAGCTGTGTGCGGACTGGATTCATCTGTCCAGTTCTCTAGTCTTTGATAAAGTGCTGTAGAGTGACATGCTGTTGGTATTCATCTCCGTACAAGGGGAAAAATGGAACAGTCCTGATCTTAATACAGCAAAGTGCTGCATGCTGCCACTGATGTGTGTGATGAGTGAGTGTGTCAGAGTGCGCCACCACACCAGATGCCCTGAGTGCAGGTCTGTGTTTGTGTCTGCTATTCATCACAATGTCCTTGTTGCTAAGGATTGTGAATTTCTGCCAGACACACCGAGGGAAACAGACACCAGACAGCCAAATCAGCACCACGTCATCAGACCGAGTGTTGGCTTTAAACTCTGATCTGCAATGCTCCAGATGTATTCAGCCATCTGTGAGACCCCCCCCCCCCCCACACACACACACACAAGCAATCTGCTGCGGTTCTTGACAAAATGATCTGTCTGGCCAAATAAATTATTTGATCTATTTTTCAGTTTAATTAGTTGGGTTCTAAATAGAATTTACACTTTGGTCTGACATTTGCCAGAAACAGTTGCAGCTGAACGATCTTGCCATTTCACTAAGTCATGTCCTTTATTGAGCTGGATTCTTGATTAAATGTTTAAATGTCTCATTTGAATCTTAAATTCAAAGGTCTGAGATTGCTCTAATTAATGCACCAGGGCCTGTACTTCTTTGTGTCACCACTGGGGGTCAGTATGGCTCGCTGGTCAAATGCACAAACCATGATTTCATAATCCACCAATAAACAAACATCTGAGGACATAAACAGAGAGTTTCACTCATGCAGCATCTTTTCAACAAGAAGAAGCCAAGTGTGCTCAGAAATCTGACTGCAGCATTTACATTCTTCAACTTTAGAGTCTTCAAAAGATCATTTGACACAGAATCTAATTTGTGTTTATAATCATTATTAAAATAAATGTAACATGCAATGTAATACAAACTGAGGAAAATATTGTGTACCTTTGTTTCTGGGTCACCGTTGGTGCAGTTTGACTCCTCCTCTTCTGCTGCTGGACGGTTCCTGAAAGGAGTTGAAAGGGTGAAGATAAGATAAAGTCATGATTACCAGCAGTCAGTGGTGGGATGTAGAAAAAACGGTATTTTCAGGTACATACAACATACATATCAGTACATTTAACAATGCATTGTGTTACATGTTGATGCTGTTTCTCAGTAACCATAACAAGAAATGGAGGATCTGCTGATAAAATCAAAACACACAGGTAACATTAGACCCCGCCTCCATCAACATGAGCACAGCAAACACACAAGTAAATACTTAAGTAGAACCTTTAATGTAGTAGGTTTACTTTTACTTTAGTCCATTTTGGATTATGTATTTGCACTTGTACCAAAGCAAAATGTTTGACTGCCTCCTCCAACACCAAGTGTTCCCACTGAAACCATTGATTTATGCAGAGTCCTGTGTGTGAACTTACCAAGGTTACAAGGAGTCATTATACTAATAGGGGACATGGAGTCATTTCCTGTGTGGAAGGACTGACTTCCTGCTTTGCCTGACCTCAATTAACTCTAATGCTGATACAACACAAGATTAGAGAAACTAACTAGAAAGTGGAGAGAGACTACTAGAACACTAGAGACTGTGCATTGCAAGAAAAACAAAAAAAAAGAAAAAAGTTTTTATAGCTTAGTATGAGTTACTGTGAAGATCCAGAGAGCTGAATGTTCCCAGTGTGTGTGCGTGTGTGTGTGTGTGTGTGTGTGTGTCTGCCCAGGTATCTCACCTTAGCTTCAGTGATGCGTAGCGCAGTGTTGCACCCTCAAACTCCTTCAGACTGGGGTCAGGGTTCACAGTGGCTGCCTGCAGATCCTGGTGCACACAGGTGAAATCATTAGAGTGTAAAATGAAACCAAAATATCTCCTTCACCTTAAAGCCTCTTTCACACATGTGACCTGGAAAATAGTTGGAGACAATCTGAAAATCTGTGTGCCTTTGGTTTTAATGGCCCTTAACCAACCCTCAGATCTTGGATAAACAAATAACCCTGGGATTGTTAAATTGGTCTGTTTTATTTCATTAACATTGTTGACATTTGTTTCTCTTGTCTGGTGCACATTAACTTGTTAGGTTTCTTTCTCAGCATCTTATTCACATGTACACCGATGTTTTATATGAAAGGAAAACCTAATACGATCTTGAAGGGCATTACAGCTCCAGACATCATTGGCAATGACAGAAGAGGGTTGACTGCTTTCATATTTTTAAAAACTTAATATAAAACAGATCCAGATGTATTTTAAGACACATATCATTATTGTAAGATGATATCAAATCAAATTCTAAACCGTGTCAATATTCACTTAGTTTTCTTTTTGGTTTAATTTTTTCTGATGTCTCTGGTGTGTGTCGATGTGTGTGGCTTTTTCAGATGTGGTAATTTTTTGAAACTCCCAGAAGCACCGCATGGTTTTCCTTGGAATGTTGATGCTTTTGTTGCAACTACAACTGTGGCACTGAGCAAGCACCAAGAACAACACCCGCTAAAGCTCCAGGTACATCATGTTCACTGCTGTAATATGCTCAGCTTACATGTGGGAAAGGGGCTGAGAACACAAAACTGGCAGAGGCCGAAAGTAAATATTATGACCCCACACAGTCTTTGCCAGCATGCATCCAAGAGTGGGCAGAACTCCTTTGCTGGATGGAGAAATAGCACGGTTGTGTTATGTGTAATGGGGCATGCTGCACATGGAAAAGAAAGTAGCATGTACACACATACACTTGTGTGCAAACACATTCAGATCTGTGCCAGGTAGAAAAATATGTACGCATTTGAGGCAGTACAGAAAGAAACAAACCCGTCGAGAGTTGCAGCGGCCACATAGCAGATGTTCTGACATATGAGGCGTGACAAGATGCTGATGTCAGTGCAGTTACTGTACATTCGTGTTCAAGCATCAGCCACACATGCGCTTTGCCCAGGCAGTGACTTTCGAGCATGTGATGCATAAATGCACACACTCAAAGAGCGGGTGAAGTTAGAACAAGACTCGTTGAGACCGAGTGCTTTATACTTGCCTTCCACACCTCACTATCAATCTTTCCGCCAAAATCACTCCACACCTGTTTCTACACATGGCATTAAAACACACGCACATACACACACACATAATCGGTGGGTCAAAGGATTGGGGTGAAAGGGGTGGGAGGGGGGGGCGAGGGAAGAAAGACAGAACAGGGCTGTTAGCCAACGAGCTCACTCCACACTGAGCATCTGTTGCAATACGGAGCAAAACATTTCTTCTCCGGCAAGATGGAAATTGAGAGTTCAGGAAGTTTAGACAAATGTTCTCTGCTCCTATTGAACATTCACACCACTACAGAGATTCTACTGATTAGTGGAATATTCACAGAACAGACGGAGAGAGCAGTCAGTGTTTATTGGAACAGTGACACTTTGAATTTACCAGCGTCTTAAAACGTCCACTTACTGTTGCATGAATTTTATCTCTATTGGTGTTGGTGGTGGTGGTTTGATTGGCAGCTAGCATCCAGTTTACAGGTGCATTCCTACCACTTACTTTACCCTTATCATTCTCACTCACCACCCATGTATTCTGCAACATTTTTTATGGAAGTGACAAATAAAGCTGGGCATTTCCCCCTCAGTGTTTCTGCATGAAAATCTGTCATCTCACTGTCATCACTGAAATCAAACGTAAACAGAACAAGACCAAAGGAAACACGTCACTGTTATAATACTGACTGCACTCTTTGCAATGCATCTCATATATACAGTAATACAGACACACATACAGGTGCTGGGGGTATAATCTGTGCTCTACACACACAAAGAACAGGTAAAAAGTCTACTGAGTTGCTGGCAAGGAGGGGAACGCAATACGGAAAGTTTTAAAGAGCCCCACCTTGTCTTCATCTTCATGATGCTGAGAGCAACACTCCTGATCCGACGCCCCCTGCAGAGATGTGGACCGAGGCTGAGGGGATAAACAGAAAGAGTCAGAGAGAGAGAGACAGAGGGAGAGGGAGAGAGAGATGACGCATACAAAGTGACCAGAACCTGCACGGGGACAATTAACAGGCATCGACTCTGCATTTGTCTCTTTGCTGTTTTTGGATGAATTGCCTCTGGCTCACACTCGAACAGTCTACAGGTCAGCCGCTCCAGATAGATGTGCCAGGACGACATCCTGACAACATCAGTCCATTCTCACCGGATCAATATTTTATCTACACCACACTCCTCGATAAATCTCCTCTCCTCTCCTTCCATTTCCCTCTATCATTCTGTATGATTGACTGATGGATGGAGCACTAGCGTTCCTATCTTCTGAAGGTAGATAGAAACATTGATGCCCCCCTCCTCATCCTGGCTTCTCAATTCTCTATGTCAGGTTGTCTTGATGCATAGTTCAGTCTTCCAATAATCTCAAATATAGCATCAGAGGAAATATGATCTCCCATCTGAAACTCCCAACATAGATGCAACATAAACGGCCTTTCACAAAAGATACACACAAACCACAGACAGCAGAGTGCATGTTCTGTACTTACAAAGTAGCAGCTGTTGACGAAGCCACATGTGGGCAGGGTGGTTTCATTAGAGGAGAGAGGCTCCACTGAGCTGTCGGACGTGGTGCTGCCCGAACGAATTGACGACCTGAAGAAAACCTCTGCCTGGCACAGCTACATACACAAAAAACCACAGTTAAAAGAAACTGAATCATAACAAAGAGTAGATATTTTAAAGCATTTATCCCAAGATCTGGAAAGGTTATCCGCAGGTGTAATACTGCTTCCTGGGTATAAACCTTTTCCTTTTTTTTTTTTTTTTTTTTAACCTTTTCCTTTTTTTTTTTTTTTATAACTATAAACATTTCACAAAATGTTTTTATTAAACTGTGTTTTCAAAAATGAAAATAAAGAGGATGAGATAAAAATGTAATATATTCAAATACATCTTCATCTTATAGAGGTAATCATTCTGTTAGAAGCAAGCACTGATATCTCACATGTGTTGTATTCAAATTATTGTGTAGTTTAAATGTAATGTTTGACTTCAATATTTTTCCACCTTAATCTAAATCTGTAGTCAGTGACCACTGTCAGATAATCACAACAAAGACAATTTAAAGAACAGTTGCATATGTAAACAAGTGAGTCTACAATTTCTGCACAAATTCAGCCAGTCACTCTGCATGCATGTATCACCCTGTGGTTCAGTCTCTCACCTCATGGTCAGGGGTAGGGGAGGGGCTGAGGGAACCCACAGAGTGTTTACGGGGCGTCGAGGCTGTGTGGTCGTCTGGTGCCTGGGACTCCATCTGTCCAGGGGGTGCTTGGCGGGTGGCAGGCCTCTCCCACTGGGTGGTGCCTGTAGGTATGTGCCAGTAGTAGACACCGGCCATATCTGTGATCTTCTTCCATCCTGGTGGCAGGTCAGGGTCCGTCTGGAATGACTGCTCACTCCAGATATCTGGTCAAAACACAGATTGTGACGAGTTATTGACTGAAACACGAAAACTGACAAGGCCCTTCTTTTTTCATGTAGACACGGCTCCATGAGTGCACGCAAAGACTAAATACTGATTTTGATTTCCATAAATCATTGCTGGTCTGAGTTATATGGACGTCAACCCTCCCTTTCGTACGCTGAGCAAGATCAACAGCTGACAGGGATTATCAGCATCCGTTGCAGCTGCCATCGGACAGATAACTGTTGTATTTGTGTATCAGTCCCATACATGTAGCTTAAACATATCACGGGCAACTCTAGAAGATAAATAAATAAAAACAGACACAAGCACTCCTCTTACAAACCTCATACAAATCCCAATAATATTTAAGTTTTTTTTTTTTTTTTTTAATATGAAGCAAAGGAATTGTATTTGCCTGTTCTCACAGTCTAGAAAAATCTGCTTCTATTCTTTAGGGTATTGTTTTAAATCAGGTCACAACTCATAATTCATGTTCTAAATAACAGATTTATAATCTGGGAGCTGATGAACTGCCAGTCGCCAATAATGACGTCAGAACCCACATTGCCTCAAATACTCAGGGAGGATTTCAGCACATGTGCTAAATTAATCAGGGAAAATAATGTCCCTGGTTACAATCACATGACGTGCCTTTTCAGTGAAGTGGTCTGGTTGGAGAAAAGTCACAGCGACATCTTTTAAAGAACTTCATGATCAAAGCAATTATTTTAGGAATAAAAATACAAATTACTAAAGCCAAAAAAAATAGAGTCTACATCAGCATTTTGTTTCCAAGCTTGAAATGAACCAGCTCTTTTCGATTTCGGCAGATTGTTAAACTGTTCACAAAATGCCAGTCATGGCAATAAAGGCATTAGCATTGCATTCACTTTATTCTGCATGACTCACTTTCAGCAGAGTGGGTGGTGATCTATTCAGCTCTGTTTTTTTATTCACTATTAAAAGGTATAGTAGTCCTTCAATATGAATTGATGAATACCTGCATGAAGACGGACAGAACTGTACACTTCCAGTCTGGTTTGAAAACCAGAGAACTGTTTATTTAGCAAGAAAACAGAAACACCACACACACACACACACACACGCCATGTGCAGAGATGAAATCAGATAACTTCTATCACATTTTCCTCTCTCACTCTTGCACTAAATGTCATGTCATCTGAAGGTTGCAGTTTCCTGGCAGACAAGCCAGCTGAGGCACACATACACACATACTACACACCCTCGCACACACCTTCTACTATTGATGGCATCTTTATGTGTGTTAAGTTGATATAGAGGCAGAGGTAGTAAAGATGATCCGGAAATGCATTAGGTGTTGCAGCAACTAATAACTCTGAGGGACTGGTCAGCTCCTGCAGTGTGTACGAGTGTGTGTTGCGTGCACATTGTTGCACAAGGTTTTCGCTAACTGCTGACCATGCTGATGAAACACAGTCCATAGGCCTGTCGCCATGACAGCAAGCCATATGTCATCGTGAAGACCGGGTTGGTCCAGATTGAGATGGAATTGACACACACACACACACACACACACACACACACACACACACAATGCTTAGCAAAATGTGCACATACATTTTTCGCACAAGTAGACATCCCTGGGGCTCTGCATTAGAGCAAGAGCTGTGAAGCAGTGCCTCCTGGGATTTGCAGTCTTTTATGTGCAAATAAAATAGGTCAGAGCCAATAAAACTACAAGTGAGCTAACCTGAGTGTCTCTGCTGTGGGAGGAGGAGGGAAGATGGTGACTCAGAGTGAGTGCCGGCATGAAATTAACAGAGCGCTGGATGTGAATTAAAGCCTCAATATTCAAATATGAAGAGAGATGTAGACAGAGAGAGCGATCTGTGTATTTTGGGGACATATCATCACGCCACAAAGTTAGCAGTGTGGCCTCTGCAGGTGCTGTGTCACATGTGGAGATGGCATGTTAAGGTCTCAGCATGTTGACACAGAGGTTAACATGTAGGTTGGTAGTTAGCATGCTTCTCTGCAGTTCATGGAATTGAGGCAGAGCCTGCCATAGCCTCCGTTTGCATGCAGCTCCACGCCAGAGCAGAGTTGAGCAAAGGGGGAGGGGAGAGCTGCTGGAGAAAAACACACATACATACATACGCACACATGTTCTCTCTGACACTTACAACCTCAGCTGGAAAATGCACGCGCCCAAAAACATAGACAAACAAGAAATGCAAACACCAGATTCCTACGAGAGATACCTAGAGATTAACATCAAACTTCCTCACTGGGGTACAGGAGGCACACAGATGAATCCATGCTTGTGCACACACAGTAATACACACAACACACACAGACACTTCATTCACAGACAGACGCACTCAGACAGCATTTCCAACTCTAAGCCTACAGTGTCGCCTCCAGATGCACCTACCCTCATAATTGACAATCACAATGGCCAGCATGTAGTCTTTCCCCAGCATCATATTGAGCTAGCTGCCTCTCACAAAGCAAAACACGGCACTGTAACCAGAGAGAAACCCCAGACAGAGAGAGACGAGAGAGAGAGGGGGACACTGCAAGAGACAGTACGAGGAGGAAGAGAGGGAGCGAGAGAGAGGGGGACACGAGGCAGAGACCGGGAGAACAGGAGGTGAAAAGAGAGGCAGAGAAGAGGGGGAGACGAGAGTGAATGAGAGTGCAAATGAAGTGAGGAGCGATGGAGGCGAGAGAAAAACCAGAGGGAAAGATCGAAAGCGGAGGGAATTTCCTGCGACTGAGCTGTTGTCTCACGATCTGGAGCACCAACAACGTCAACACCTCTTTTCCTTCCCTCAAACAAACACTCAGATGGCCACATGGACAGAAGAATAATCTGGCAGATGCCTGCGTTTACCCTTTTTCTTCTTGGTTGTCCTGGCAACCCCCTGGTCATCTTTCTCTCAGTATCATATCAAGTGGAGGTGCAGGGAGGAGGAGCAGAGAGGGAGGGAGACATTTTCAGGCATGAACTCCAGAAAATGTCCGGCAAATGTCCAGACTGGAGTTTGCCTTTTATGTATAAAGAGACTCTCCATATATTAGCTAGGAAATGGGAAAATGTACGGGCATTTCAGGAGGCAGGATACTGAACACTGACATCAGCTCTCACCACTAAAACATTTCAGAATATAATTTTACCAAGTACATCACCATGCTCAATATGCAATCTTCAGACACCACCAAGAAAAAGGTGCATCGACTGGCTAAAAACACTGAATGTCACATTACTGTTCCCTTTACATGACCTTCCGCTGCTCAGCAGTGTGCATGTGCATGCTTGTGTGTGTGTGCGCCTGTCCATGTGTGTATTTTGGCTCCTCTGTGTGAAAGCAGTGTCGTATTGGCTCTCTAACCCGCAACATCCACCGAGGAATCTGACAGACACCTGGGAAAACAACACGGCTTTGTCGACATGAGACAGAGAGGCAGACAGGAGGTCACCATAGCATGGGCGGCTACGAGTTAGCTATCCATAAATCCAACATGAAAGATGCCACTGCCATGATTATTGACTCTTCAGCAAACCCTCTGAGGATGACACGTCTTAACTACAGGCTGTCTGCTTTTTGTCCCCTGTCCTCGGCTCGTCAGTGCACGCTCACACACTGATCCAAACAAAGCACAAGGCCCTCCCATGAGAGGGAGCAGCGAGAAGATACGGTGCTGCACACAAACCGAGATCAGTTTGGAAGACGAGCGGGAGGAAATGGTGGACAAGAAGAGTAAATCCTCCCATAGCACTTGTTAGGGAATGAAATGCACAGATGCTCTGAGCCTTCAACTCGAGGAAGTGAGTCAGCAGAGAGCTACAAGAGCAACATTATGGGAGGAATAAAGCTGCGACAAGGCTCAGCAGCTCAAAGCACTGCAGCGCTCACAGACTGAGAAAGGATACAGCGGAGCTCATGTTAGAGGTTGAGGCCACTGCTCTTAACAAGATGGACACTTTTCATATGACTTACAACAAAAAAAGCACTTGGCAGACTTTAAAGGGTCCAGTGAAATTGAACATCCAGGTTTTTACATAATGCTGACAGAGAAATAAGATGATTTGAACAGTCTGCAGAGGAAGGCAACAGGCGGGTCTAAGAAAGTATACAAAGCTCAAACTGATGGAATAACTGAAATGAATTTCTTTACTTTGGTGAGAGATTACATGAGTCAGCAGGAGGTGACGTTCAGTATTCCCTTGGCACCCACAAACCATGAAACAGCACAGGGTGTGGTGGCACCTGCATCCATATTCTCATTTTTTAACAAGTTGGTAATCTTCTTATGCTATGGTTGCATGGTCCGCTTGTTTATGGATCACAGTGGAATAAAAAGGAAAGATGTTCCTGCGAACCACAGCTACAGATACAGTGTATGTATATATATAGGGAGAGGCTAAGCTGTGATAAATACCATCAAGCTCTATTTGTCTGTTCAAACTGCTCCCTACTTTATATTTATTATCTCCATTCAGAGCAAAAATGAGCAAATGAAAAAGTAAAGACAGACAACACAGACAAATATAAGTAGCTAAAGTGGCTCCTGTCTCAGCTGTAGTGAAGGAATCAAGGACACAGAGAACACAGAGATAATGACAGCTTCAGAGTTTGTATTAACTCATTGATATCCTGCAACACACAGAGAGGACACAACTTGAAACAGGACGCAGCTGATCGAGCTTACTACCCATCCTCTTCCTCCTTCCAATAAGTCACACTAGATGGAAACTTTACGACTATACTCCACATTTGTGTGTGTGTGTGTCTGTACCTGTCTCCTCTGGGGAGTTGCTCTCCTGGGACAGGGTGGTCCAACTCAACTCCTCGTCACTGGGGTTCAGATTCTGGATCCGGTTCAAAGCACAGTCTGTCTTTGCGCCGGTCCTTCTGTCCTTCTTCGTCTCTGGAGAGGAAGAGGAAGACGAGGAGCAGGAGGCAACAGAGAGCAAGGGGGTGTCCTCTGGGCTGCACTGCCGTGGCAGGGAGGGAGGAGGAGGCACCGGAGAGTCCTTGCCTGATTTGAGGAGCTTGATGTTGGAGTGGAGGTCAGAGATGAGTTCTGGGGAAACTTTGTGATTGTCCATGGGAGACTCACTTCTTATCATCAGTAAAGGCTTCTTCTCCTCCTCTTCCTCCTCCTTCACCACCTCCTCGTCTTCCTCAATCTTCATTTTTGACATTATTTCCTTTTCCGACAAAATACTGATGTCATCGTTCTCCTCTGCCTCAATGTTCAAGTCCAAATCTGTTGTGTTGCCGTTCAGGTTGAGCTCCACAGCTGTGTTAATGTTACAGTCTGCTTCTGTTTTCTGCTCGGGCTCTGCGCCAGTGTTGACGTCCGGTTGCAGTTCTGGATCTAAATTAATCACCTCCTCCTCCCCGTCATTATTGGAGAGGATGTGACTGTCATCCTTCTCTGCTGTGTTTACGTTGAGGTCGTCTTCTACAGTCTCTGAATTACACTCCAGGTCTATCAGATCAGGAGCCGTTGTGTTTTTGTTGTGGTCCCGACCTGCTTTACGGAGCTGGTTGACCCCATTCTTGGCTAGTTTGGGATTGTTAGGAGTTGAAGACTGCGATGGCGAGGACGACGGGGAGGGTGGGGATGGCGCCGCTTCCCCGAGGCCCATGGCAGTCTGGATACTGGTGAGCGCATACTTTTTGCGACACTTGGGAGGCGTGGCTGAGCCCTGTTTGATGACATCGCTGCTGAGGAGCTGATTGTGTGAGGAGCGAAGGCTGAGGGAAGTGGGAGGCGTGGCGGCGGGCCCATTACGATTGGTCACATCTACTGACATCATCGTGGCACAAGACAGATCACCTGAAAGAGGAAGAGAGCAGAAACCAGACTGAATCCATTTCTACTGACATGCAGGAACTGTTGGAAAAATACTATAGCTTTTATTGCATTCTAACACGTAAGTAGAAATGACTTAAAGAAATACATATATACAAAAATGCAAAATATATGGTCCAATAAAAACTCTTAATAACTTAATAACTAAAAATTGAATAACAGAAGATAAGCAATGATCAGAATCTGCATTCATGCATCTTTAAGTTATAATTGAGCAAACAATTCCTGCATCCACCCTCCCCCAATCAGTTGAGTTTTGCATAATCTTTTTAACAGACAAACAGTCAAAGAAATGGTTTCACCTAGTGAGAAACTCCTAAGTCACAGTAAACATGTGCTTTGTCTGTTCTGAAATAGCTGCCAACAAATGTGCTATTTACTCTGCTTTGACTTATATTTGCTGAAGACTACGATGCGTGACTGTTTGAAGAAGCCGCAGCCAGTCTATTGTGTGTGTTGTATGAGAGAGGGGCCAACACACTGCTGTAAAACAGATATACAGAATATCTCCAGGCTTATCATTTACATTCTTCAGGGATATTACTGAGGACTGCAGACTTTCAAACTACCAGCTACAAGGACAGGGAATGAAGACAGCATGTGTGAAGGGGTGTGTGAGTGTGTGTGTGTGTATGTGTGAGAGAGAGAGAGAGTATTCCTTACCTGCCAGGAGTTCAGTCACTGACTGGAGCTTGTCACGGTTCAGTGTTTAGTAGACTCAGCTGTAGATCTGAACACAACCGTAAAAAGGAGAAAAAAGAACGATCAGAAGAAGAATGCAAAAAATCCTGAGTGCTTGTCGGGTTGCCCTCGGAGACCACAATTCATCTGTGTGGAACCCAACTACAGCTGGTCTCTATAGCGACAACAAAATAGCGTGAGGCAGCGAGGCAACTCAAAACAACATAAAAATAAAATAAAAAAATAAAGACACTCAAAACAGGAAGGAAGACTGATGGAAATGTTTAATGGAAATGTTTTAGAAATCAAAAAAGAAAACTATTGGTCAAACACAGGCCTCCAGACTAATACTTAAATCTGCCATGGTTTGACTTTAAATGTAGTAAATTAAAATGCTTATTTTCCAAAAAATCCTCAGGCAAGAGTGAAATAACTAAAGGTAGTACACATAAAAACATTATGTGACAAGAAGTGCAACAATTTCAAAAAACCTTGCGGGTTTACAAGAGTTCTGTTTCTGTTAAAGCATACACACACTTGTGAATTGACCTTTTGCAGTTGCTGTACTTACCAGAGAGCTAAGGATTGTGGGAAACAGGATGGAGTGCGTCCATACTGGTGCTCTCATCCAATCAGGAGGGCCGTACTGAAGCAGCAGCGTCCTGAGGGAAAGACAAACATTAAAGTAGGATTAATGAGACGGAGAACGAGGAAGGGTGGACTGAGAGAGAAAAAGGACAGCAGGACACCAGAGGGACAAATAATAAAGACGCATCAATTATTCACAACCTTGATCAAACATTAATACACAAGGTGCGCGTGTAGGAGTGTTTCTGTGTGTGTAAGAGGGAGGGAGAACATAAGGCTCATTTTGTGTAGAGCTCATATTTCTTTCTTTGGTGCAGTCTTGCCAACCCCTCGCTGACTGGAACCATCATAAACTTAATGCCACAGGAGACTTGTAAACTCCCCCTGCTCTGCTTTCCAACACACACACACACACACACACACGGCTGCATAATGCAGGCAGGACTCATGGACTCATCAACATGCAGCCTCTAGGAGGAGTGCAGAGAAATATAAACAAAGTAAGAATGGACGAAAAAACATCACATTTATTGTTGATAGTGGGGCTGGAAAAACAACTGGAATTATTATTCTGGCCAGAAAATTGAAAGGAACTAATAAAAACTTGACAATTAGCAACCAACAGCAGCATTTGTAAAGATAAAAATATGTTACTGCAAGTTTAAAAGATCTCAGATTTCAGATGCAAGGATAAAGTCAAGCACGGTCATAAATAGCTGCAAGATAAGGGATGTTCATCATGAACGGTTTGGCCATTAACAGATAAGTATATTACTTATTGGACATTGATGCAATTATTGTTATTCCCCACTTAGCTAAAGAGAAAAGTCATGCAGCTGTGTCTAAGTATGCCTGCCTACGATGCTTAAAACTTCTGACTGGACAGGTCTGTGTGTGTGTGTGTGTGTGTGTGTGAAAGAGTGAGAAAGGGAAACAGAGTGGGTGATGACTTAATGCTGTTTGAAACAAACCAAAAATGTTGCATACAGACAGAATTCACAGTGGACTTTGCACAAGTCCTCAAAACAACTGAAAAACTGAAACAATAATCATTTCTCTGGAACGACTCTTCTGCTTCCTCTGTCCTGCTATGACTCATCTTAATCTTAACTGTGGCTATATTTCAACCTGTTTCAATTGTCAACAATTAGCAGACTGATCCACACACTCATAATAACTGACATCTGCAGGTTTTCAGGGGTGTCTTGTACATATGTTATTGCACACATGCAAACAGCTGTGTTTGACAAACGTATTGTTTCCACATTATTCTGATTAAACGTAAAAGCCACAGAGCTGCAGCGGTTGTGATGTGTTCTGTGATTTATGATATCTGATGAATGGAAACGGAAGGAGAGGAATGTGGATGCAGCCATGGACTGAGAAAGGAGTTCAGCGCAGTTCACTTCTGCAGCAAGAGATTTATTTTAGTTCATCTTTCAAGTTTACTGCAGTATTCTGTACTTTTATTTCTATGACTACAGACAATGTAGCAATTTGTCCATTTTGCACAGGCCACTGTTACTGTGCGATTAGACTGGCTCTATTTTTTCAGTTTTTTGCCCGATGCAATTAATATAAGCTGCACCGGGTCTGCATTGCTCTGACCCTGACACACACAGTCGCCGCTTGCTTTCCCTGATTAAACACACGTGCAGTGTAAATAATCATCCCAACTAATGAGACTGACCCAACCCCAAATGCAAGTGGGTCACGACCCTTTCTTCCACTCCCAAAAATGTGAAAAGATAGAAAACATGATCGTCCAAGATTTACAATATGTACCGGTAACTCCCATTAATTAACAGTGAATACTGTAAACACTGGATCACTTGATCAATACTGCTGCTCTATAATCATCCAGAGGAACAGATGATCTGCTGAAGCTGAGCTGATTGTTGTTTGGTCGTAACAGAGCGACAACACCTGGTTTGTCTGAAAACATGAGATGTTTAACAGGCTGTGGGAAAAGAATAAACCATCTGAAGTGCAGCTGTATAATTTTAACGTCAGAGCAGCTGTTCTTTACTATAACGGCTTAAAGGCCTACACAGCCGAGGACAAAGACAGCAGAAGATATATGATGCATTAAGGATTAAAAAAAAAAGCTGCAAAAAATGTTTAGTTGTATTCTGGGTATAAATTACATGGAATGCTCAGGTCTGCAAATCCTGCTGCAACAAGTCTTCATACCAGTGTGTGTGTGTGTGTGAGTGTGTGTGGGGGGGGGTACTCTGTTTGTACGCACACATGACACTTGCCTTCCATATTAGGAGAAAAAGGAAGGATGCCACAACCTTTCTCTTAAATTTTAAAGTAACACGATGTTGTACGGTTAGGGTGGTTTAGCTGAGGATCGGAAATACATCTGCAATAATCTCAGTTTTATCCATCACACACGCAGGTGATTTTACTAAACCTGTCAGCTCAGTATCTGCTGAGTTTGCTGAGTATAAATAAAGTTTCCCCGTCCACGGCCGACAGGCAGAACTTGTAATAACACTCACCCTATCTGCAGACACCATCTTCCATGTGTCCAGCTGCTGCCACCTAAACGCTGCAGAATGATGACACCATCAGTATTTATAACCAGAAGAGCGCAACAGCGCTGTTTCTTACCAGTAGCTTTTCCATGAAGCATTGGAAACACTGATGTCAGCCAAAGACAATTCGGTGCAGCAGAATCAGATATAATCCTCGGCATTCTTCTTCTTATTCATGCACAATGATATTTAATCAAAAGAGGTATGTAACCTCAATCCACAAACCAGAGTTTAGGATTACACGACTCTGTTGAATCACTCCTCGCTAACTCCACGCCAACAGATTACTCTCCTATTTCAATTTGTAGTCTTTAACCAAAGCAGATGTTCAGTTACCTTATCAGATTTCACACAGCTCTAAGCTTTTTATTTTATTTTATTTTTTTTACCAAATATGCATAACTTCTCCCCAAAATTCTAAAAAAAAGATTTCAATGTGTTTAATCTGAGGAGTTCTCCTTTAAAGTCACCACTTTGACCTCATGGTGACTGTTTCATCGCAGGCCCCAGAGCGCAGGAGCAGAGCCAAGAAAACAGAAAGTGTCACCAACAAAAACACTAACTACAGACTGCAGTGTAGCTGCCATATCATTTCTTTTGCCGGGAGACAGATGTAAAATGCTAAATGTAAAGGTTCACACTTGGGTGGAGCTACAGCCCTGAAGCAGTAACTTGCAATCCCAGCTACATCTGGATACTGCTCCAAATTGGACGCAGTGATAGTGGCTCCTCTGGGTCGGGCCTCAGGAGCGACGAAGGGCTCCCTGCAGTCCTCTGCTGAGGACGAGGGGGTCTGAGGCCTAATTACAGGGCCCCTCTGTGGGCAAGGCTCCTGGCACTGACACACACAGACTAACACTTCTTCAAAAACACAGACATGAATGGTAAATATGAGCCTTCCTCATGGAGTCCCTTGTAAACAGTGAAATGTACAGAGAGAGACAGGCTGAGAAACACACATTAGAAGGGTGAGCAATAAGATCTAGGATGTGTCACAGCATGAAAGTGACCTCTGACTTCTGACCCAATGCCCAACTCTCCATGTTTGTGCTTTTGTACGTGTGTGTGCACTAATGCCAGAGGTATGCTGGGGGGTCTGGACGCTGAAAGAATGAAGGAAGCAGCTGCCGACTGTCCACCTCTCTCTCTCTTCCCCTCTTCTCTGGTTCTTTTAGCATGTGCTGTGTATAACCACCAGTGGATTCCAGACACTGGACGGAGCACGAGAAAGACAGACTGCTTTTAAATTTGTACGCCAAGTGAAGGCCTGCCAACAGTTTCATCCTCCATCCTGCCCGTCCCCCTCAAGGTTCCTTGCCATTCCAGTTCCTCTGCTAATCCCACTTGACTTTTACCTCTTTCCTTTATCCCATTTTCTTGCGCATTTCCTACCCTCTCCTCTCCGAGCCTCCGCTCTCACCCCTCCCTATCCCTCTTCCTCTTTTGTCTCCAGGAGAATTGCTGTCTTTTCTCATTAAAAGTGAAGAAGGTCTGTAAACTCTCATAAACCACCCATTTCTCCCTACAACCCTGATTTACTGCCACTCTATCCCTCCTCCTCCTCTTCTCGCCCGCTGCTCGTGAGAAACTGCATCTGTTACCCAAACAACAGTGACAAAACTTGCAGTTAGAGGCCCGCTCATCGAAAAAATAAAATGTATTGATTCACATCCACAAAGCCAAGCAAAACTCTTGGACTGGGACGTGAACGTGTAAGCCAGCTGCACAATACCAGGCAATCTTCCCAGATCTGTCTTGGCTTTATTTTCATTGGCTGCAGAGTAGGCTGGGCCTCCACACTGAGCTGAGAACGACTTCCACCACAAGGTTGGGACGTTAGCGACACTGCTAACCAAAGACATATATTATCACGCGCTGGAGAGCAGTTCACATTCCAACCACTGGAGCCAACTCGATATTTTCTACTATGTAGTCTACTATATAATCTATAGGGAAGTACTTGTGAGAGGCAGGAAGAGTACAGGCCAATCTTCAACTAAACTTGCTCTCTGTATTAATTAGTTTATTTTTGATGTGTGTGTGTGTGTGCATATATATATATATATATATATATATATTAT
>JAFBJW010000461.1:0-280572 GCA_016785235.1 Pseudorhombus dupliciocellatus | reverse complement strand
TTGTGCAGGTATGTGTGTTGGGGGGGTGGAGAAGAAGAAGAGTTGAGGTGCAAGAAGCTATGTGTGTGTGTGTGTGGAGCTGAGAACGACTTCCACCACAAGGTTGGGACGTTAGCGACACTGCTAACCAAAGACATATATTATCACGCGCTGGAGAGCAGTTCACATTCCAACCACTGGAGCCAACTCGATATTTTCTACTATGTAGTCTACTATATAATCTATAGGGAAGTACTTGTGAGAGGCAGGAAGAGTACAGGCCAATAAACTTGCTAAACTAAACTTGCTCTCTGTATTAATTAGTTTATTTTTGATGTGTGTGTGTGCATATATATATATATATATTATTTGTGCAGGTATGTGTGTTGGGGGGTGGAGAAGAAGAAGAGTTGAGGTGCAAGAAGCTATGTGTGTGTGTGTGTGTGTGTGTGTGTGTGTGTGTGTGTGTATCCGTGCATTGTCAGTAACGGGAAATAACAGAGACAATATAGCACTTTGACTGGGACTGCAGTCAAAGCAAACAATCTTGTGTACAGACAAACACACACAGCACACACATGCACGTGCACGCACACACACATTAGAACTCTGTGGTTCCAGCTCCCAGGGCCATGCATCGTCCTTGCAGCAGCAATGTATAGTGAGTGTGAAGGACAGACGTAAATAGATCCACCCAGAGATTAAAGTATACACTCTGAGCCTCCTTGTGTTTGTGTGTGTGAGTGAATTTATGAATATGTCAATGCTTTGTATTCATAAAGCTAAAGATATCATTTTCTATTTTCCATCATGGAGAAAAGAGAGCAAAGAAAATGACCGCAAAAGAAAGGAAAGGAGTGAGGAATGTCCAGGGTGTGCCGAAGAATCTAAGGCATGTCTATATTTTGGGCGGGTGGGTCAAGGCGACTGGGGGGCAAAAAACTCAAATTAGTCAACAAAAGGAGGAGGCAGAACACACACACACACACACAGAGTGTTGACCGTTGTGAGCACTTGTACCATTCACTGACCCAGAGCAAACTAAAGTACGCAACAAAAGAAGTGCTTAAACTGCACTTGAAAAGAAAGAATGTGTCATGACAGGGAATACATTTAAAGTTACTGATCTACTGGCAATATCTCAACACTGCCCTGACAGAATGTTACAGAGTAAAAAGGAAAAGCAGCGATTTGAATCATGCAGCACCAGTGAATTAACTCGACCTAGTAGAGGTGAGGGGCGGATGAAGAGCACTGTATCAGCTGGCACACAGTCACAGATTTTCAAATCCTACGACGTGGAAATGAAACATGTCGGGGAACAGCAGCCAAGACTCTGTTTCCTGAATTTGGGAAACTTGGGAGAGAATGTATGTGATGTAACCCCTCCCCTATAGTCCCAGATACCCACCGCCACCCCCCCTATTTTTCTCCCAGCAGCTCTTTCCTGTGGGTGAGGGGAGGTCGTGGGAGGGGAGAAAAAAATACACCCACACCAACACACACACACACCAATCAAAACACACAGAGAGGGGGGGGCAGTCTCATTTTGCTGCTCCCTCTATGTAACACACACGAGCCAGTCTTGCAGCCACTGCGACTTTAGCATATTGAGACCACAACTTTTTCCTGGACGCAACTTTGAGGACAAGCTGAGCCAAGGGGAGAAGACAACAAGTGAAGCCACATCTGTATTTCCCTCAGTCATGTGCTTGTGGTTCCTGCTTTAAATTTATCAATACATTATCATTGTTTTTTTATGAATGTTTATCTTTTGCCTTGAGTACAACTCATCCACATTTCGATAAATATGTCTTACACTCATATAACATACAAAAATCTTGTTTTTCCTGTGACTTTTTGATGCCACTGAGCATCATCTGTAATGTCAAATGAGAGTGGAACACTCACGATATGAGCACCGTCATCTTGCACCAAATTAAGTCTGCGCCGTAATAAAGTTGTGTAACCTGACACATCAAAACTCAGTCTCATAAATAATGTAGCCAAACTTTGTGGAAAACATATTTCAATGCGAGCCAGTCTTGCAGCCACTGCGACTTTAGCATATTGAGACCACAACTTTTTCCTGGACGCAACTTTGAGGACAAGCTGAGCCAAGGGGAGAAGACAACAAGTGAAGCCACATCTGTATTTCCCTCAGTCATGTGCTTGTGGTTCCTGCTTTAAATTTATCAATACATTATCACTGTTTTTTTATGAGTGTTTATCTTTTGCCTTGTGTACAACTCATCCACATTTCGATAAATATGTCTTACACTCATATAACATACAAAAATCTTGTTTTTCCTGTGACTTTTTGATGCCACTGAGCATCATCTGTATTGTCAAATGAGAGTGGAACACTCACGATATGAGCACCGTCATCTTGCACCAAATTAAGTCTGCACCGTAATAAAGTTGTGTAACCTGACACATCAAAACTCAGTCTCATAAATAATGCAGCCAAACTTTGTGGAAAACATATTTCAATGTTATAAGTGAGGGAGATATTATTAGTTACTAATGGTTTATGTCCTAACCATCATGTCATCTATCTCTATAGTGAGTTAAAGGAATAAAAAGAGGGCATCCAGGTCAGACGTCAGAGTCAGTCCCACTGGGTAAAAGAACATGAGCTTGTCCCTGTCTCTAGTTCAAAAGTGGTTTGGACGATTTCGTCAACACTGAACACTGGAGCTGAAAGCGTCAGCCCAGCAAATAGCAAAATGTGAACAGACACAGCGGATGAATGCTCAGGAGGCAGCACTAACTACTTACAGCAAAAATAAACATAGCTCAATAATTTTAAGACACTATGACATCCAAATGACATAAAAAAATGGTACACTTTCTTTCTACCATATGAACCTGAGCTGGTGCACATCCATGATTCCATCAAGAGACATTTCAGAGAATCGTGATGAGAACAAACTGGAGGATTCTGCCTGTCAGCTGTCATAAATGCTGGTGCACACGCTGAAGGCCACGATGTGACGCTACCACCTTGATTGTTATATTTAGCATTCACCACTTTTGGTCTCTACAGCAATGTGCAGCGATGTTTCATTGCTTGATGCACGCAGCCGTCTTTTGTGTTGCTCTTTTCGAGTAGACATAAAGCCCTCGGCCCCTCTCTCCCAGTGAAAACACACAGACAGGTGGACAAATGTTCACATGCTCTGAAGTGTCAGAGCCAAAGCAAGGACAGAGGCAGAGGAGGGACTGTTTACTCTATATATAGCTGAGAAGTGACAGGACATCCGAGAGGACCGGGAGGTCTAGACACAAACCACACAGCTCTTGTGCATGTGTGTGTGTGTGAACTTGTACTTCTTTCTTTTAGGGGACCATTTTGGGCAGAGACCTTGTTCAAAGGCTTTTTTGAGTGTTGGGACTTGTTTTTAGGGTTAGTGTTAGAATTGGCTTTTAGTTGTGATGGTTAAAGTTTGGCGTAAATTGTGAAGGCTAGCATGGTGAAGGTTTGGAATGAGCCATCCACAATGAGTGGGAGTCAATGGAGAGTGTGTTCATTAGGTGTGACTTGTGAATGGATTGTCCAATTGAGGACAATAATGCCCTATTGGCCCCTATTTGGGTCAAAGCCAATTTTTGCATTTGTAGTTAAGACTACAAGTAAAAGAAAAAGCCCTCAGAACATGAATGAACATCTCAGTAATGTCCCCGGTGTCTTATGACAGAATGTATATATTATATAAATTATATTATGAATGTGAAGGGAGGCAGACAGAGGGAGTCGGTTTAAGATGGCATGGTTCTCTCAGATTTCATTAGAAAGCCTCAGGCCAACTGAGCCACGACAATGTCACAAGACTGTATCGATATCATAGCCTGGTCTGAAGTGACTGCCTGAAGGGTTTGACTCAGCAGCCAAATACGACATGTCAAAGAGGGGGGAGAGGGTAATTAGACGAGACGCTTGGAATACGATCAGGGAGGCGCAGAGACGTAGAGGTGTTAGGACAGAAAATGGATCAGAGAGAGAAAGCGAGCGAGCGAGAGAGAGAGAGAGAGAGAGTGACTCATCAGAAAAAGAATGTTCCATCCCTGCCAAAGGAACCACAGACACCACTGCAACGATCGCTCGCTCTCCACTACTTTAAATCATCCCCTCTTTCGCTCGCCGTCTCCTCGGCACACACAACGGCTGCCTCTCTTTCCCTCCTTCATACCAAGGGGAGTTATTTTTGTTGTTTCCCAACATTTAGCAGAGCATTCTCCTCTGCCTGGCTTTGATACAGCCAGCTGACCACAGCTGGTGGACAAGCGTCGCACCATCACTGCTTAGAGCAAACACGCAAACACACACACACACACACACACAAAAGAAAGAAGGCGTCTGCACTTGCATTGCCAAGTCAGTGCTTAGCCAAGTCTGGCAAATTCCAGCAACGTGTGCTTTATACAAGTAACAATGTTAATTAATTTCAATTCTTGCGTACACACACTAACATTATTTTATATAGTTGAGGTTTAATGAATCAAGATGACTTCATCTGCTTCACATCCTCACCACAGATGTTGACTTACCACGACACCCACCACAGGATATGACATAACTGCAACAAACTAATCTGGCCTGGGAACCTAAATCACCTCGATGACTGCGATCGTGATTCAACATTCCAATCAACCTGTGTATTATACAGTTCACACACACGCCGGCTCTGTGAGTGATACGCGTTACAACAGAAGGGAAAGGCAGGAACGTTTGCTTCAGGGCTTCACAGAGAACGTCTGCTAACCACATCTGCCCAAACACGACAATAGGCTTCCTGACAAACCAACAAGGATGTTATTTCACATAGAAAATGTTATATATATATATATACACACACAACGTGAGTGTGCATTGTTCAGGGAGACTCCCAGCTATGTTCAAATGGCTTCCACATCTGCCGTCAATTTCCTCGGGGAAAACCCTGGTCAGTTATAGCATGGTGGGAAATGACATGGGAGACGAAATATTTGGCTATTTGCATTGTTGATTAATCTGCAAATAATATTCTTTATTATTCCATAGTTTGAAAGGAGAACTTATCGCAAGCCTCCTATTTTACCCATAAAAATAAAATGATAGATGATTAATGATTCATTAATTGCCATATGAAGAGCTTTCAAGATTAAACAAAAAATCAATATGGTCTGAGCCAACAACATGTGCTGCCATTTTAATGTAAAACAGCCTTAATGTGGAAGAAATGCTGACCTGGCAGAAAGCACCACATTTAAAAAAAATACACAGCAAAGCAAACTGCAGCGTGAGTTATTGCCATGGTATCGACAGCGTCCTACATGAAACCACACTGCCTCAACAAGCACTGTGTTGTGTCTATTGTTGGTCCAACCTAAATCAAGAGCATAGAGCAAACCCAAATATTTATTTTCTGATTCTAATATCTGATGGGTACAAAATGTCCTTACAATATCAAAGGCCTGGGACACTGTCTGCATGTGTGTTTTCCTTGTTATTACAATATTTGAGCGATGATAATGTCCCCAAAGAACAGCTTAATGATTCACTGCCAAACAAATCTTCAGACGGCTTTAAGAAAAATGAACAATGAGCAACAGAAACAACACAAAACGTCAGCAGTGACAAATGAAGCTAATCAAAGGAGTTATAAGCGAGGCAGATTTGATGCATCGTGGCCTTTCTGTCGGCAACAAAGGAACAAAAACAGGTCAAGGAGGGGCCGAGCCAGTCTATGTGCTCGTGTTTATAAACCAACAGCACAAATATTGTGTCAAAGATCTTTCATGGTATCTTGAGGAGGGCTTGACTTGTTGCATTCATCATGTTACGTTGTTTTGCAATGAAAATGGAGGACGATAACAAGCAAAGGTGCCAACGAAACATCGGTATGTGCAAGTGTTTTGTGTTCTACATCATACAAATCAAAGTAACGAACAATGGTGAGGCTGCTTCAGCCGAACAGAACAACACTCAATGTTCAACCTTGTCTGACTGCTAACATGCACGGGAGAAAAAGATGTTTTAAATAGCACGCTGGATGTTTCCAAATTTATCACTGTACAGTAAATATTTCACTTGGCACGGGTGACTATTCAAAGTGCTTTAGAGTAAACATCAATGTACTTGAGTGTTCCTTGCAGTGAGGATGGTGGGTTAGAGAAGAGAGGGAATACTACCAACTTTGAGTCGATCCTTGTTCTGAGATAGCGCAGCAGAACTCCTTGAACTTGCTGTAGTAGGCCAGTATGCAGACCCACCTGGGGCTCTGGCATTGACAGTCCCTTTCATTGCAGTTAGGCTTTGATAGTGTAGGACGGTGCATATGTGTTTAAGAGGGGGAGAGAGAGAGAGAGAGAGAGAGAGAGAGCGAAAACCCTTATGCAGCTGAACTGGGAGTGATGGGGGTATATGTGTGAAAGTGCAGCGAAGAGAGAGAGAGAGAGAGAGAGAGAGAGAGAGAGAGAGAGAGAGAGAGAGAGAGAGAGAGAGAGAGAGAGAGAGAGAGAGAGAGAGAGAGAGAGAGAGAGAGAGAGAGAGAGAGAGAGAGAGAGAGAGAGCGAAAACCCTTATGCAGCTGAACTGGGAGTGATGGGGATATATGTGTGAAAGTGCAGCGATGTGGAAAAGACAACACCAGAAACAGAAACATATAAACAAAGGAGTGGGAAAGTGTGTGTACATGTGCACAAAGTGTGTGAGCACATGCGAAAATGTGTGTGTGTGTGTGTGTGTGTGTGTGTGTGTGTGTGTGTGGAGGTGGGGGGGGATGGGGTTTCCTCTGGAAGTGGAAAGTTCGCCTGTCCTCAGCTCGCCTGCTTCCACAGGTAATTTGGAGACAGAATAGCATGCATACCGACGAGCCAATCACGACCTGACAGCGAGAAGACAACCTCACGGCGAGGCCTGCCAGGAGCTGTTACATTACACGGCACGCACACAAATGAAGCAAACAAAGATGCAGAGCTAAACCGTGCAGCGGGGGAAAAAAATAAATAACGCAATCAGGCATCAAGCATGTGGTTGAAAAACTGTCAGATAGACAGAGGGACAGACAGAAAGGCAGAAAGGGGGCCCGATCATTCAGTTTCACACCCTACAGGATGAACAGGGCCTCTGTGCTCCTTCTCTGTTCAAACACACCTCACGGCTGTCTGCTCCCTGCAACAACAACGCGCACACACACACACACTGCAGCCTGCTTGACAGTGGGCACAATAACCCTATTGAGAGGCATTGATAGGGGGCTGAACGAGAAGTGAAGAGACAGAGATGAAGAAAAAGACTGACAGCACACATGCAGCAGCGCACTCACATAAATACACTCCAATAAACTGCAGTGTGGTCTTCTTGCCAACTTGACAGCCTGGGATGAATCTGCTTTCTTCTGTCATTAATCCATCATTCATCTGACCACACACACACACACACACACACACACACACACACACAGATATGCACAGGCCACCATACACACACTTGTTTGGTCAAGGGCGGACCAGTGGTATTGTCTCACAGGGGAAGCAGGGTGGTGATAACGGATCTCCATGCCCTTTATCTGATTGCTCACACACTGAGAGAGAAACACACACTGTGTACGCTCATGCACACTTCGACCCATCCTTTCCCATCAGCTGTTGAGCATGACCTCGACCACACACAGAATAACAGTTCAGTGCTGCGAGGGAAGAACGTCTCACAGATCAGAAACGCACACATACACACTGCCAGCCAGGCCAAGGTAATTACACTGACAGGGCAGAGCGCTTTGAGGCTCGCTAAAATATCAAATTCTGGGTGTGTGACATGCTCACGGCTTCACCAGATGGAAGCTTATACATGCACGCGTGAGCCTCGTTTATTTGTTCTCTTAGAGGAGGTAACAGAAACCTACCGAGCAGAGGAGAGGGCCATCTTAAGATTGAGCCACTTTCGTAACGCCGAGACAAACGCGCATACACAAGCACACTGGGACTGTCTGCAGTGCTTGGCCCAAAACTCAGCACATAAATGTCCAAGTCACTTTTTCCAGGCTCAGCAACTCCTGACGTCGTATAGAAACGCTACGGTGGAAGGGAGGGAGAAGGGGAAAAGGCGGCACAGGGAAGAAAGAAGAAGGGAGAGGGGCAGAATATTTAAAGCGACTAAATGTCCTAAGAGCTATAAGCAATTAACAACAGCATCACATGCACGTACATACACAT
This sequence comes from Pseudorhombus dupliciocellatus, assembly GCA_016785235.1. Taxonomy (NCBI): domain Eukaryota; kingdom Metazoa; phylum Chordata; class Actinopteri; order Pleuronectiformes; family Paralichthyidae; genus Pseudorhombus; species Pseudorhombus dupliciocellatus. Next base: position 272,394 of record JAFBJW010000461.1, on the reverse strand, counting down.
GTGCGAGTGCACGCACTGCAGAGCAGGGACGAGGTCTGGATGAAAAGCAAGCCAGCAGGGCAAGGAGGCCGGGAGGATAGTGAGAGAGGGAGGGAGGCAGGCAGTGACGGAGAGGAAGAGAGGATGACAGTGCACCATTTCTTCTACGGTGGTACAGTCGGAGGCGTTTAATTCTGCAGCTCACAGTAATTAACTCGTCAGACTGATACCACAGCACAAATCTAGTAAAACCACCAAAACCACTGCCAGCCCATAGAATATTTACCAAGAGGGTTTTCAAATTGAAAACAAAATCAACTTTTATTTGACCTTTATGCTTTCTGATGATTGTCTTTAATGGATAAATAGCATACATGCACACAGAAGGAAGCATCAGTGCAGACAGGATGCATATCTTGAGGGCCAGTGTCACCAGGAGACAGAGGGGACCAGAAACCTCAGTGGTGCAGTCCAAAAAAAGAAGAGAGCTCCTTGGGTGATTCGTGTTATTGTCAACAACTGCCCGTGTCCCTTCTGCCTCCACAGAAACAGACGTATACTACTGCACGGCCTGTTTCACAAGTTTGTGCAGCATTACGGCACAACAACAAATCCAGCCCCCAGTAAAAGGCAGCCCTCATCTGAAGTCAGCGGTTCTGCAAGGAAAAGTCGACAGCAACGTCTGTGCACAAACAAAATACACGCAAGTCCCGTCTCAGCACCTCGCTGCCTCTACAACAAATACACAGGAAACGTGTTTACATCATAGTTCTCCACATTCTTTAAAATCACTGCGTATAAACAAGTAATTAAGTGTCCGTCTGAAACAAGCAGGGACATTATCTCACAGGCCTGGCATAAGCTAGCAGAGCAAGGCTGGGAACGATTAGCTGTGGCTGTGTCCAGCCAGTACCCTGCACCAATACAAGGCTCAACCTCCCCCCCCCCCCCCCCCCCGCTGTGTCCAGCCAGTACCCTGCACCAATACAAGGCTCAACCTCCCCCCCCCCACCTCCCCACCTCCCCACCCAGGGGCCTGCATGGTCTACAGTCCTGGGACTACTCCATGTAACACACACAAGTCAAGAGAATACCCTCCTTTATGCATGTTAGTCTGACAATAAGCCTCTTCATTAGTTGCATTGTAATGCAACACAATACAGGAGAAGACAGAGGAGACAACCGTGAGTCAGGAGCCGGAGCATCTGTGGTTGGGAACCAGGGGGCAGGTTAAACTATCATTTGCTGCAGAACTTGCTGTTTTTCTCTCTTTGTAGAGTCGAGAGACAGACAAAGCCTCAACGTTTTAAAGCTGCCACTGTGACCACAGGGAATCTGTGACAGGTTTTAGGGTTGAACAACACTCAACAGATTAGTATGTCACAGAAACAGTTCCGAGGCTATCTGGAAGCAAAGTCCTGGTGTCACCACCATATTCGGTTGCGTAGGTCAACATATTTGCTTTTATGCCAAAGAAAGCCTGGTCAGAGACAAGACAAATAAACCTGGTTTTGATGGAATGGGAGATGGCCAGTTCACCATATCAGAGATGTCAACAATGTGACAGAACATTACATTACAACATTACGAACTTGTAGAGAAAGGTGTTTGTTTTTGTTTGTTTTTTGTTTGTGTTTGTAAACAAAAGCACCTGATTTCTGCCCCACCCCTCACCGGACCCCAGCTGAGATGATCCTGCTGACATGAAGGAGCGTGACTCACACACTTTGCTGCTGCGTTCTTCATATTTGAAAAAGCAAACAGTAGATAGAAGTCCAGACGTTATCTGGAGCTGAAGGCTCCGGTCAGTTCTCGAACCATTTACATAAACCTTACCTTAAGTAATCTACACAACAATATCAACAGTCATCATCATGATATTGTTACTGATCTTGATACTGGGAAAAGTCCAATGTGTGTTGATGTGTTGCATTGGTCAAACACTTCACTGATCTACCTCTGGTTTTTATCAGCTGTTTGTCATTCATGCACATTAAGATCAGTTTAAAACCACAACTCAGGAGCTAAAGAATCCAGCCTTCGATTTGGGGAAACAACGTGACCTTTATCGTGATGCCTGTCAAAACCTTCTCATGTGAAATCATTCATCCGGGGCCGTATCCTCCAGCCCTGTGGCAGGGCCGTGGAACGAAGGCTTTACAGCAGCGTGAGGTTCGTGGAATGCTATTTCACAGCCTGGTGTCATCCATGTTTTCAGGGTTAGAGACTCTGACGCCCCTCAGCCCAGACACGGCGGCGGTGTCGAACCTTAAAGAACCGCTCGCCGCGCGTCCCCGGGAACGTCCGCTCCCGCAAACACGCAACCGCATATTCAACAACACAACGACCACACAGCCAAAAGCCGACGGCTAGCTCGCCGGGCTCCGGTGAACACCCCCCCCCCCCCCACCCACCGCAGCCTCCGGGTCTCCTCCCGGTCTCCTGTCCAACACCTCGCCGACTTGCTCGCAGCGCAGCGGGGCCTCGGACGCCTCAGCGCGGCGGCGTCCAGAGGACCGACACGGAAAGTTAGTCACGTTTTAACGGCGCAGAGGCTCAACTGTGACCGAGACAGTGAAGAGAAAAGCCCCCCCCCCCCCGAACACCGCCCCCCCCCACCCACCGCAGCCTCCGGGTCTCCTCCCGGTCTCCTGTCCAACACCTCGCCGACTTGCTCGCAGCGCAGCGGGGCCTCGGACGCCTCAGCGCGGCGGCGTCCAGAGGACCGACACGGAAAGTTAGTCACGTTTTAACGGCGCAGAGGCTCAACTGTGACCGAGACAGTGAAGAGAAAAGCCGCCTCACACCACATCACTCACCTCCTCTGGCTCTCCGGTGTGTTCGCGTCCTCCGGGCTGAGCTCCTGTCTTCTTTACTTCTTTCTCTCCTCCCCTCCGTGGCTCTCCCTCGGCTTGTTTCTTTTCTCCTCCCTCCTACATGCCGCTCCTCTCCGGCAGGGGGAACCAGGGGCCGCTGCTCCGGAAGCAAACTGATTTGAAAAAATAAAAATAAAAAATCTCCTTGTCATTTAATGCAGGTTCATGTTGTTACTGAAAATAATGACTGATGCCACCGAGACACCAGGGAGGAGGTTATAATATGATGAAGATGAGGAGGAGGAGGAGGAGGAGGAGGAGGATGAAGGTTTAACAATGAAGATGATCATATAGTTATGACAATGATGATGATAAGGAGGAGGATTTGATGATGAGGGTGATGATGAAGATAGTTATGACAATGATGATGATTTCATCTGGTGAAGATAATGAAGATGGAGATGAAGACGATGAAGATGTGTTTACAGGGCAGGTTACAAGTGAAAAGAAAAGCATATAGCTCAAATATTTTCAGTGAATGCTTGTATTGAAGTACTCAGGCAGTAAACTAAATATCAAAAACACATGTTCGTACCTCACATGTTGTTCATGAAATCAATAGGACCAGCTCATCAGACCCACTCACTAACACACAGTGCTACAGTCAAATATCAAAAGTATCAGTCTAACAATGAGAGCGTTTATAAAGACGAGACTCTGTCCTCAGTCCCTAGTCTTTTACGACACATTCCGTTTCCTGTCCAATAATAATAATGTGAGGATTGAGCTGACTTAATGATGCTCTGTACTGTAAAACCTTTATGAGTCATAAACCTAAATTTATATTCAATTTCTCTGCTGAGAAAACAGCAGCTAAAGAAAAGCCACCACACATTGATTTTTCAGTATTCACCACCACTGAGAAGGAACATTTAATTCAGTGGGATCAATCCATGATGAAAAATAACTAGTGTCACCTCTGCACTGACGCACCCGGATGTTAACTTTCTAAACATGTGTTGGACCTGAACAGTGTCATTAACGTGCAGCAGCAGACACATGGATTGGAATTCATGCAAATATTATAAATATACACCGTGTGTTTCTCTCCCTGCTGAAAACAGAGCTTGAAGTCACATCATCAGTGAATTCAACGGTGCACAGTATTTCATTATTGGCCGCTCTGGACTTGTGCATGAGGCAGGTGACTGGATTACCTTCCAGCTACGTTCAAGTCAGAGCAAAAGGATTTTCATAGCATAAAACATTAATGAGGAATAATTGCTGCCTGCAGGGAAGGAAAGCGATTAAGCCAATTGTAAGCTGTGCCTTTGCATAGCCTAATTGGCAACACCGTGCGTATGATTTGTAGTTAATTCTAGAACAGTGCAAAAAACTGTTCATGTTCATGTGGATTTGTAGAGCCCAGCTTGGACTGGAGGTGGAGTTTTGCATTAAACAATATGAAACAACCAGCGACAACAAGGTTCAAACACAGACAGATAGACATGAAGGCATGTGTAGACATTTGTCACAGTTGTTGAATTAATCCTAATTGTTATGTCTCTGATTTTTAAAATGTTGCCGTAAACATGAAGGTGAAATCTTGTTTGTCACTGGAACCGTCAGTGTGTAAGATTTCAGTCAAATGCATCTAAATGCAATACATGTGGCGGCATAAACTAGGTGCACAAAAACAGTCAGGCGAAGTCCTCCAGTTTGATAAAATAAGGACACCTGGTGGTTATACTCATGTACTGCATTGTGTGTCATCTATCTATCTGTCCTTTCCCTCCGATCCGCCTGGTGGCGCTATGGTGTCACAATCACCGGTCGTTGACCAATCATCGACACATCCGGTAGTTTGAACTATAAGCGGGTCCGTCCCATTTACGCCGCAAAAATAATGGAGACTCAAAAGAAAATGTTTTCAACTAACAGCCATCGCGGTGGGTTTCGAACAGTGGTTTAGTCACGGTTAAGGTGGATCTGGTGAGTTGTTCCGGTGGGGTGTGGTTTTGTTAGCACGGTTAGCATTGCTTTAGCACAGGTCTCCCCTGAGTAGCACCCGAGTCTCGGGGCAGTTTAACACCAGCTCCGATCCAGTTTGGATTTCAACCATGAAGCCGGCCAAGTCGTTATTTCTGAAGACGTATGGGAAACAGAAGAGGAAACTGTCCACATGGATTGCATTTGAAAACCGCAAACAGGCTTTCGACAGCACCGTCTCTACAGACGAGGAGGACTCCGTGTTCGAACCTCCAAAACATGCGAGGATAAGGTATGTCCAAGTCGGCAGGAGAGGAGATGCTCCAGCCTCCAAAAGCATCAGACAGGTGAGACAACACCTATACAATACTGTCTTCATCCCCTGTTCCTGTCACAGAGAGGGGAAAGCGAGTGTTGGAAGCCGTAGAGGAGCTCGTGTCGCTAAGTCAAAGGCCATGGTATGTCTGACAGAGACAACCAGTGACGAGGAGAACATCATCATCCCCTCCCCTCCTTGTCCTCCGGTGCCTCAGCAGAGCAAGACAGCAAGGTCTGTGACAGCAGATTATTATTAACTCAATATAAGTCAATCCACTCAGTAACATATTGTCTATGTCTGGACTCATGTGTAAGACGTTAAGGCTCCTAGCATGCTTCAATGTCTTCTGGGCTCAAATGTTTTCTTCATCAACAGAGTGAAGAAGAATGGTGGCTGCAGTGGTAGAGTTCGTACTGCCAAGAGGAAGGCTGTGACGTCTGTGTCAGAGAACAGCAGTGACGAGGAGAACATCAGCAGGCCTTCTCCTCAGTGCCTCCAGCCCGCTCAGCAGAGCAAGAAAACCAGGTCTGTGCACAGGCAAGCATGAGCAGAGCACACTGTGACTCTATCTCGCTTTCTTCTGTTCTCACTTCAGTATCTGTAAGGAGACATCTGAATATAATCACATTTCAAACAGTATTTGTTGATCTATTTCTGACATGAAGTTTGTCTCTGTGTGCCAACAGGAAAAGCCAGCTCACATCTGTTCCAGGAGTTTGTATAAGGCAGAAACGAAAGCAGGTTCCTGAGACCAGCGAGAGCAAGGACGACTCAAGGTCTGTCCCAAGTGTCTCATCATTGTTTCCCAGATAGTCAGGTTGTTGCTGCCTCTTAGAAATATCAGAACATCTGTAGGTTATATACAGGTTACAACAATTTAAAGGCCTGTGAGGAGTCGGTCTGGATGGTGACGATTTCTCTAACCCCTGTCTTTCTCCTCCTCTGCTTTTTGTAATTTCAGAGTTCACCATCGTTCTGTGGGCCGCTTTGTAACTCGCCGCCGAGGTGGGGTCGTCGTCAAACCCAAACTCATAAGTACACTTAATTCTTCCGATGACTTCACTTCTGGAGCCTTTTGTTCCTATGGTACACGTCAGCACACAAGGAGGAAGGTCCCTCCCTCATTGTTGCAGTCAAGTGCAGAGAACTCGGTGAATGCTGCGGCGTCTTTCAGCTTTGCCACCAACCCACTGCGAGAGATATCCCTCAATGAGTCAGAAGATCCCAGCGTCGGACTTTGCCCCAGGAACCCTCTCTTTTGCTCTACTCCCTCAGCAGGGTCCTTCAGCAAACATCCCCACCTTAAACCCTTGCCCATTAATGATAAGTCCTCCACTTCCCCCTCTATGTCAGTGAGCTGTACAGGTGTCCTCAACACATTTCACAAAGACCTGAAGTCACCTGAGCCGCCTTCTTCACATCCCACGGGGCTCCACTCTGAGGGGGAGCTGCTGTCAAGCTTTGGTGAACCAGGACCACACCTGCATCACCACAACAACCTGTCTGGTGATTTATTACTGGAACACACGCGCATAACCAAGAGGAGCAGCTGTAGCAAGGAAGCGAAGAGCTACAGGGAAAATTCAAAGACCCAAAATGGTGATGAATTATCAAATCGTCTCTCTTCGGACGTTGAGGACAGCTGTGAGTTTGTGTCAGCAGCTGGAGGGCTGGAGTGGCTGAAAGAGGCTCTAAAGGAGCAGTGTTTGACCAATCTCTGCACAGTGCAGCTGGAGAGATTAGACATCCTCACCATGACTCAGCGCTGCAGTGAAACAACCTTCTCATCCTGTTTGGGACTTTTGAGCTCAGATGATCCACAGTCTGTAGACAGCAGGCAAACTACACCATTAAATCTCCATTTATCAGTGACTGATGATAAAAAAGGAGACCGCTTACAGCTGATAAATAGCTTTGAGTCTCATGGACAGGTTGTATCCATAACCGACACTTCACCATCATTCGCTTGTAAGCAATCGCCTGAATGCTCATCAGCATCACTGTTTAATGATGAATCTACCCACCACACTGAGAGCAGTACTGAATTCATTATGGACACACAATTAGGAGCTGCTGGCCCTGTGAAAACTCTGTTTGCTGAAGAGACGGCTGCAGCAGCAAAGGACAAACGTCTTAAAAAGACGTGCACCATTCTGCTTAAAAGATTGTCCATGCCACAAATGGCCAAACTGGAGGAGTCACATTTGACTTGTAAGAACAGGTCTGGTACTGTAAATGCTATCACGTCTGAAAATGACTACACACTTAACAGTGATAACCCCGAACAGCTATTGTGTTCAGGAGATATCACTGAGGGAATGACAGTGTCTGATACACAGTCAACACATAACAGCCCAGATGCTCATACACAATCCAGCGATCTAGACACAGAAGAAAAAAAGTCAGTTTACTCAACTCTGAAGGACAAATGTCTATCTGACAAACCCATTGTTGGGATAAAGAAATTAACTTTAGCACAGTTGAGAAACAAACAGTGTAAATCGACCTCGGCCATGTCCGACCCAGCAAGTGAAAGCTCTTATCTGAAGGTCAGCAGGAAAAAGCGGAGCCCATCCAGTTCTGAAGACAAGACTTCCTCAGACAAAGAAGTGGTGAAGAGCTCCTACGAAGTTCTGCCCAAAAGAAAAAAGTTGTCTCTGGCTCCCAGAGACAGGAGAAGGAGGAGCTCTTCCACAGATCAACCTGGGACCGGGAGGAAGGCGTGTGTGAGCGGCCTGAGCGTGAGTCGTTGGAAAAACAAGAGCACCACATGCACGAAGGCTGGCAATGTGAGAACTGCGGACTGCAGCATCAGCGAGCTGATCTCCACAAATCATCGACAGAAGAGGGTGAGGACAACCGGCAGAAACCCAGCAGAGTGCTAATGAAACATCTGTTTATCAAAGTGGAAGGTTCAACTGAAAGTCATTGGTTAGCCATCGTAAAAACATGTTTCTGATTTGTATCCTGTGTGTAGGAGCTTGGAACGGTGATGAATTTCTCCACCCCAGTGAGAGCGAACCCGCTCAATCTCTCGTCTCTGCTGACTGACTTGACACCAAACAGACACACCTGGAGCCGACTCAAGGCCGCCCTGTCGGTTCATCGAAAAGGCACGAATTGGAAATACTCTCTGCGTTAAACGATTGCTACAGTTCATGGCGGTTAACATTTCTCTGTGTCTCTTTTCTGTCGTCCCCTCTCATTAGTGCTTCTCACTCCGAGGAGTTCCCATCTGTCGGGTTCTCCGGGGCGGATGGCTCTAGCAGACCTCAGCCAGGATCTCTTTGGCACACCCTTTCGGATGCTGCTCCCCAAACACCTCCAGTCACAGCTGTGCCATGACTCTCCAGTATGACACACAGTTACTGCAGACATCTGCAACAATGACACAGCTCACAGATGCACTCAGTCTGTACAGCACACACAGTACATTTGGCATATTCCAGCACAACAGTCATACAGCAAATCCTGGCTTTGGTTTTTTTTTTTGTCTGACATAACTCTGCACTGAGAACTCATTACACACAACCTCTCCTCCAGATTGACCGTGAATAAGTTATGACACATGCCCAGCCTGTGGTTGTGTGTCATCTCCTGCCTCCTCTTCAGTTGCAGGGAGTGAGTGAGGACACAGGTCTGTCTGATGCAGAGAAGGTGTATGCTGAGTGTGGCCAGATGCTCCCTCTGCCCTGGGAGCACTGTATTCTCCCTCACCGCATGAAACGCTGTGTAAAGATCGGGGAGGGGACCTTTGGCGAGGTCTTTTCCACAAGCAATGCCTCAGGGGACACTGTCGCTCTCAAAGTATGTAAAATTATTGTTGAGGTAATAAACGTGTATGTGTGTCTGTGAGAGTGGAACAACATGAAAAAACGCATCCATATTCTGCAGTTGAACAGTGGTTCTTGTCTTGACAGATAATTCCAGTAGAGGGCAGTGAGAAGGTGAATGGAGAGGCCCAGAAGAGCTTTGGAGAGATTCTCCATGAGATTATAATCTCAAAGTAAGCGGAAGAAGCCAAATCCTATTTAAGGGATAAACGTTTTCTAATCATACAAATATGACGTGAATATTTCAACTTAGTGATGCCTGGAACGTTTGAACTAAGCAGCACTATGTGTGTGTTTCTTTGTTGTGACAGGGAGCTGAGCAGCCTCAAAGAGAAGGAACAGAACCAGACTCATGGCTTTATTGGACTCAATGAGTAAGCACTCTCCTCGCTCCCCTGTCTGTTGGCGTCTCAGCAGTTTTGAGCGATGATGTGACTCAATGTTCTGTCCCTTCACAGTCTCCACTGCGCCCGAGGCTGTTACCCTCCTGATTTCCTGAAAGCCTGGGACAAATTTGACCAACAGAAAGGCTCTGAGAATGACAGACCAGGTCAGTGAGACTAAACCACATTGCTGAAGTGATAGATGCTCAGAGGTGATGTCTCTGGCTGGTTTATGATTAAAAGCGCCAGGGCCAATTTCAAAGAGGATCATTTCTGACACTTCCTCTCTTGCTCTTCGCACAGATTTCTTCGAGGAGGATCAGTTGTTCTTAATCCTGGAGTTTGAGTTCGGAGGCGCGGATCTCGAGAACAGCAACGGAGCGGTACGAGTGCCACATCACAGCGACAGCCGCTCATTACGTTTGCAAACTATGTTTAAAAATAATGAGCTTAAACATCAATGAAGAAATGACATGTGTAAAAATAGCACTGTCCTGTTGAGTCATAACTTTGTCATTTCAGGCCTTGAATATGTAAGACATTAAATATGTATGCTGAAAACAATGCAGGGAGAGGCTGAGCTGTTGCAAATGCAGCAGTCGTTAAAATACAAGGAGTCAGGTATCGTTCAGAAAGCGTCATGGAAATACAAATCGAGTCTTTAATCCAAGCCTCTGCTGTGTCGTCAAGCTGGCATCTTTGGGAGTCGCAAAGAGCATCCTCCATCAGGTTACTGCCGCCTTGGCTGTCGCTGAGGAGGAGCTACAGTTTGAACACAGGTAGAGCACTGTCACACTCTCACGCGTGTATCAGTGACCCGGCCTTATGTAGTCTGTCTGTGTGACCGGCTGATTAGTTGATACGGGTCTGTCTGCTGTGTGCTGCAGGGACCTCCACTGGGGCAACGTGTTGGTCAAAACAACCAAGCAGAAGACCGGGAGCTTCCTCCTGAATGGAACGACCCACTCTCTGGAAACCAAAGGGGTGCTGGTCCGCATCATTGACTACTCCCTCTCCAGACTAGAAATCGGTCAGATACTGTGCCACTCCTCAGTTTCTGCAATATATTACCCTGTTAAATGATAAACACTGGTCACATTCTGTTGTCCCCAGATGATCTGACTGTTTCCTGTGACATCTCCAACGACGAGGAGCTGTTCATGGGCCAGGGAGATTACCAGTTTGATATCTACCGGCTGATGAGACAGGAGAATGGGTCAGTGACTGTGACTTTTAACACGTCTCACTCTAAATGTTTCATATAGAGCACATTTTCAAATAATAATTTAGTGTGATATTTTGGGAATTGAACACATTTGCAGTTTTGTAGAGAAACAGAGGAGATGATGGCACCACTTAAATCTCTGTGGTAAATAGGAAGCTGCAGCCTGCAGCTGTCCATTTAGATTAAAAGGCTGGAAACGGCTCGCCTGGCTCTGTGGAACCATAAACTAGCAATCACAGCCAGGACGAGCCTCTGACCACTGCTCTGCACAGCAGCTCTCATGTTACTGTGATGTTATTTTCTACTGCAGCTTTAATGCTTAGCGAACTTTCTCCAGGATACAGGATCTGTCTTGTTTCTGTTTGTGTTTTTATCCACGGCCCAAAATGTTCAACTCAGACAGACACAATCGATGGATAATCCTATTGATTTATTGGATTGGATTAACATCTCAGAGTGGCTGTGGTCACAATTCACTGATCCTCTGCTGCTCTCGTCTGTCTCAGAAACAACTGGGGCGACTTCCACCCCCATACCAACGTGCTGTGGCTCCACTACCTGTGCTCCAAGCTACTATCCATGAAGTACCGCAGCTCGGGAGGGAGGGGTGCCAAGGACATTCGAGCAGAGCTCACTCGTTTCTATGACAACGTCCTCCAGTATAGCTCCGCCACCGAGGCGCTACAGAACTGCCCCATGTTTCAGAAGCAGTGAATACAGGAAGCGTGAGGACGCTCAACAACAGACTTTTTCTTTAGTGTTCAAGACGTGAAGTGTATGTGGGTCGTCCATGGTCGACTTCCTCCAGTTGTCCACTCGTCTCTCGTAATGTCGATACGTATAGACAATTATTGAATTCCTGTATCCCTATGACTGATGGCGGTCACTTAATGTGCAGTGTAACCATCATTCCAAAAAGGTTGTTAAAATGACCGTTTGAAAATTGTGTACTCGTGTTTTTAATGGCTCTTATCATAGGCTGTACATTTTTATTCATTGTATTCATTTCAATAGTGATGAAAAGAAAAGGTTCTTAATACATTTTTGTCAAATATATAGATTCTGTATAAAACAAAAAAATCGACAAATCCACACACCTGAGTAACTTGAACCAGAGAAGAATGTGCATATCCATAGATCCAATAAAGTTTGTAGTCTGACCGAACCACAATGTCTAAATAATTGTTTAACTATTGTATTTGGGTTACTACTAAATTGTGATGTCAGCAATTAATGGGCAGAATTCAAAAACTAAAGTCAAACACTGAACAGTTTTTCCGAAATATAAATGTAAATAAACTGTAATGAAGGTTTTAATGCATATCCCCTCTCAAGCTAGAAATACTCTCAGCTACACGTTGGATGAGTACAAAAACAAGTCGCCATGTACAAAAACAAAATATTTTATTCAATTTGTTCATTAAGATTATTATACATTTTTGCATTGAGACAAGCTTCGTTTTGGTAGGGTGGGTCGCGTATGTGTCCGTCTTGACGAGGATCTTGGTTGGAGATGTCGAATGCTTCGGTACTCAAAGACACCCTTGGTTGAAGATTTGGAGAAATGTATACTTGCCTGGAATAACCGTGTGATGAGATCAGAGCAACGGTTGCATTAAAAAAGGAAGACTGCTTTAAAAAAAAAAAAAAAAAAACCCACACATATGAAGACATTCCAAACTATACAAACAAGATCTGACAGGCCAATGTTCTGAGAAGAGGTCAGGCATGTGTTTGAGAAGCACTTTTTGGTTGAGCTTTGAGGCAATGTTAGAAATGGCCTTGCTGGTGATGAGCCCATATGTTAATGTTGTCTTGTCTGTGTGTGAGTGTCTTAAAGGCTGTGTGTATGTGGGGAGCAAACAGATGTGTATAAGAAGCAATGAACTGAACATGAGATGTACTTGCAGGTGTGTGTGTGTGTGTGTGTGTGTGTGTGTGTGTGTGTGTGTGTGTGTGTGTTTTGTGCTCAAAAGGAGAAGTATTTGGTGAACCACTCCTGCTTCAGGCCCTCTGTCCCCCTCGGCTCCAGATACGGGCCCCTGCAAAACACATGGCACAAACATTAATTTATTAGAATGCTACAAGTTTGTCCAAATCTGAAGTAAATCTATAAAACTGAAATGAGGGATAGTATGATTCTTTCTGTAGGAAATTGACGAATCAGTCGAACGCTGCTGCTGTAGTAACTTCACGAAGTTAAGATTTGATTTGACTATAAACTTTAAATAGTTCTTTGTTTCTAATTGGCTCATCCATCGTTCCCTTTTATGCAACTTATTTAGAGACGAGACAAATCAATCAATTTAATTACATAATTATCATAATTTCCTAATTAGAGATTATTGATATATACTGCAGGGGATTAGTGAAAAATATGATCTTATGTTGTTTCTGCAGGTTTTCCATCACTGCAACAGGATGTTTAAAAACATGGATCACAGTAGACATTTTAAAATGTCCATACCTGATTGAGTGGGTCTGCAGGTGTGCGTGGGGCTCCTGGCAGGAGGGGGACACGTATCGGATGCCCGTCTGCGATGGTGGGCAGACGGGGAGCGGGGCGGTGGGCGCCGGAGTCGGAGGGATGCAGGAGGTTCGGGATCTGGTGGAGCGGAAGAGGGAGGGGGAGGCCTGTTGGCCGAGGGAGAGGGAGGTGTGCTTGTGCGGTAGGGAGGAGGTGGAGTAGTGGGTGGTGGTCTGAGGGTGGGAGGAGGATTGGTGGGGGAGGGTAGAGGACGAGTGCTGATGGACGGAGGACGAGGAGGAAGACGATGAGGAGGAGTGCGGCAGGAGGATGCTCCTGTCGTAAGTGCCGGCGCTGGGGATGCTGGTGACGCGAGGAGGAGACTCCACACGTTTCCTCTGGGGAAAGAAAAGAGTTTGGTTTACTGTGTATTTAGGATCATGGAAATACAGACTCATAGAATTCTGTTTGCATAAAAGTACACTGTAAATATATATACCGACAAGTGTATTTAACTGCAGGATTAGTTCATGATGCTGTCAATTGTTCCACTCATCATAGCCAAAGAGAACACAGTAAGTACAAGGGAGTAAAATTGTTCCGTTACCATTTATCCGTGCTGATACCTGGAGTCTGTATATATCGGTCAAGTCACAGTTAGATGCGCTGATCGATTTGAAAAAGAACAAGACCTTATATAATGTATTTTAACAGCTCACTTTGAAATATTACCACATTTCAGCTGGCTGAGGCCAACACCGCACCACCACTCATCCATTCATCACTCTATCAACAGTTCAGCACAAGCGCCATTTTAAAGGCAGAAAGAAGTGATTTCCACTTTATATATACACAGACACATTTTATAAGCACATGAGCACTTGCCAATGAGTGACCCGGCACTACAGCAGCTGGCACTGAAGCAAAGCCGACCACAGCAATGACAATTTCAAACAAAAGAAGCCTCTTTCACTGCCATTTGAAAATGTCCCCATTATGGGACTAATAAAGGAATTTCAATTCATTCATTTGAGTGCATCAACACTTGTTTCTACTTTTATGGTGTCAAGGTTTGCAGGTGGACCCAAAAACCCATCAGCAAAGTAAAGGTGGCGTTTAATTTAAGTCCCAAAACTGACAGAGAAGACTAACGTGGAAGAAAAAAAAAAACATCTTAACACAGGAAACAAGAAGATATCAGAAACACGGCAGCAGACTATGACAAATGAACGACAACAACAGGAGAAAACCGACAAAATGTCAGAGACAAGCGAAGCACAGACACTTATACACAGGAGGGTTGATGAGCTCAGGTGAAACACATGAGGAACAGCTGCAGCCCATCACACTGACAGGAAACAGGACAAAGGCGGGATTAAAGCTGCAGACACAGCAGAGGTAAAACCTTCAAAATAAAAAAGGAAACTGGGAACTCATGCGAAAACAACCAAATAAATTAAATTGTCCAACAAAAACAAAAACTCTGAATGGGTCTCTCTCTAATGAGTCATAACAAATGGTTTATAAGGTGCATGGCTCATTATGAAGTGTTGATATGTTTGGTTCTCTGTATCCGTTCTGAAAGTGAGACTCAATCACGCAGCTTCATTGACGACTCGTCGCTCTGTCCGCCGTGTAAACGTCATTCTGCTTTGTGCTGCTTCAAAAGCAGAAGTTGGCTCAGGCCCAGTGAGCCCTTCTGGCTGGAGGGAGGCTTTTTTTTATTTGATGAGCACATCATGTGCACGAGTCGAACAGGCAAACTCACCCTCATGGTTGGCGTGACGCTCCCGGGGCGGGACTTGCTGTCACGGAGCCTGAGGGTGCTGCTGTCCCCGGCCGTGGGAGGGTGGAGCTGCAGCTGATGCCTCTCTTCCTGCGGGGAAGGAGGACGAGGAAGGACTTTCATTGGCCTTATTCACAGTTGCTGTTGATGCTGTTGTGTAAGAGGCCTGTCTGGAGGGTGTGCTTGTTTGCTGCGCGTGCCTCATGCCACACAGATGGCCGGCACACGGCGCCGTGGCAGAGGACACTTCAGAAAATGGAAGTTTCACCTTTTGCGGACATGATGGCAGATGATAAATGAACAGACTAGTTTTCTTTTCACACTCACAGTTGTCACCATGTGAACCTACTGCTGGAATAATGAAGTGTTATAATGAAGAGTTTTACTGTGTTTTTCCTCTTGTTCAACAAACTGTTTTCCTGGTGAATGGGAGATTAAATTATACAAGACAAGACTAGGTGTGTTACATTATATTTATCTAATACATTATGTGTAAGTTATAATTGATATTTTCTGTGTTGTCAACACGTCCAATAAGTAAACAACACAACAACAGTGTAATAGTCTGTAATTGATGATTCAGCACCAAGCCTGTTTGATCCCACTTTAAAAATATGTCCCACATACATAATTTAATCTACACAAAAATACAGAAGTTTGTTTAGTCGGTGTAAATAGTTGCTGAGTATCTTCAGTTGTGTGTCTGTTCACATATTCGTCTGACTGTGACTCCCTGATGCGTTTCCATGGATCTCTGTGGGAGGAGTCGGCTCTATCAACGACTCAGCCTGAGCTTCCTTTCGTGGGATTTGAACGATACTCAAAATCAGTCGGACTTTTCAAGGCGCGTGATCAGAGGAGCAGGAGGCGGGTCCTCACCACTAATCGTTTAATGAGCTGCTCCCTCTCGGTCAGTCTCTCCTGGAGTCTCCCCAGCTGCAGGTCGTCGCACCGCGGCTCCCTCCTCCTGCACCGCTCCTCCCGCTCACGCAGCCTGCAGTTAAATCATATACACAAACAGACACACACTTTCTCACATACCCGCAGCAGCGTTCGTTGTCGTGCGTATTCGGCCTGAAGCCTGGCGCTCCCACGTGTCCGCCCTCTACTCACTCGTTCTCCAAGGCCACTATTCGAGCCTGCAGGTGCGTCTGGGCGCTGCTGTACTCGGACACCAGGCTCTGCATCTCCCTCTTGTGCTCCCTCCGGATCTCCTCCACCTCCTCCCTCCTCTTCTCCTCCTCCCGCTCCTTCTTCTTCTCCTCGTCCACCTCCTCTTCCTTCACGTCCTCCTCTTTCCGCTCCTCCCAGAGTTTCTGCGACTCCTCCAGTTTCTCCATCTCCACCCTCAGCTTCTCCACCTCCTCCTTCAGACGTTGTGCTTCTTCCTCGAGCTGAGCGTCTCTCTTCTTCTTCAACTCTGGACTTCCCTGTTCTGTCTCCTTGACTTCGGGATTCTTCTGCACCGTTCTGGGAAGAGACAGGAGATACAGGAGCAGGGGGACAGAGATGAGAAGAACGGGAATCTAATAATACAGTAAAATTGATGCCTCAGATTCGCTCTGCTTGTGCCCTTTCACTCAGATTTAGCTAGAGAAGAGTCTGACTGAGAAATGTGAAACTACAGCCAGGAGAAGGTGTGAGCCTGGAAAACAGCAGCGAGAAACATCGGCTGCCTTTGTTTGAAGTGAAATAAACCTGCACCTCTAAAGCTCCCAAATGACTATTTTTACTGGGCCCGAGAGCTTCAGAGGCAGCAAATGTGTTTTTCCACCAGCTGTTTTTCAGACTTTCACCAACGGACTATGGCTGACAAAGCATCGCAAATATCCCAAAAACGTCCAATCCAGTCTGCTGCTTTGACTATGCACAGAAATGCTAAACATGCAGCTTTTCCAGTGAATAAAATGTGCATATTTGAGGCTTTTCTTTGTCTTTTATAATTACTCGCTTCGGATTGTTGATTGGAAGAAAAACAATTAATTTGCATAGAAAACGTTAATGAGCATTTCAGTTTAAGTGACATTTAACTGAGGAAACAGCCTGATCGGATGAATTCATGATGGAAACTTTAGTTGCAGCTCTCCAGGACATCAGTCGAGTCTGAATCTCTTTGCCATGTGTGGCCTTCTTTCTTTACCTCTCCTTTAATTGCTTCTTCAGAGTTGCATTCTCTCTCTGAAGCTCCAGGACGCTGCAGCGGCTCTCGTCCAGCTGTCGCTCAAACACCTGATACTGATTCTGCTGCTTCAAATCCTGCACACGCACACACATGCATATATTCAGTACACATCAACAGTTGAAATGTGTGTGTGTGTAGGGGTGTGTTTGCACCTCACCTGTTGTAGTGCCATCATCTGTGTGTGTGCCTGTAGCTGCGCCTGTAGGTCCTCTATCTGCTGCATGTGTCTCTGGGTCATCTGTCTGCTCCACTCTGTGTGCTGCTGGGTCAGCTCTGCACGCTGCTTATCTGATATCACACACACACAACAGCCATGAACAGAAGACAAAATCAATTTGGCCCACTGTAACAGGTACCTTGCTGTTGCCATGGTGAAGTGTATCCATGGCGATAGCAACTTCACTGTTGAATTCATAATCTCTATGTGTACATCACTGTGTGTATTGCTAATTTGTACGTGCATCTGTATATCTGTCAAAGTGTGTGTGTGTGTGTTACCTAGCTCCAGGTGGTGCATTGTCTGTAGTCTGTTCCTCTCAGACAGCAGATCTTCTTTCGCCTGTCTCTCTAACGTCTGCAGAGCCACAGCGTGACTCTGTCTTTCCTCAGTTAAAGACTGGGTCTGGGGCTCCTCGAACACAGAAACACACATTTCTTTCTTTTTTTGTTCCATTCTCTCAACTCATGTATATATCTCTACAACACAATCACACACACGCCCTCAACTGAATGCACACACTCATAGAATATCAGCGCTTTCATCAAAGCCACTCAATTATTCATCACAGAGAAAACCTTTACGAAAAAGAGTGCACACAAGCCTTGAAGACGAGCGTGCGTCTCTGTACCTGCAGCAGATCCCTCAGTTTTTTGTTTATCTCCTTGGTGTCCTGGACCTCCTTCCTCAGCCTGTCAATTTCGGGGTTGCCGTGGCAATCGTCTCCCTGGCCCGCTTTCTTTTTCTCCAACTGAATCGACAAGAAATCGTCAGGAACACAAGGACTAATCCCGAGATGATACATTTGCTGCAGGCACTGAATTAAAATTGAGATGTTGCTTTTGTTTCTGAAATTGCAGACTCCGACAGCTTTCCAAAAAAACTAATAAATAAAGGGAAAGTGCCATTGTGTGCTCAAAACAAGCTGATGGAGCTAATTAAAACAGCACTCAAGAGATTTAGAACTGCACTTCTATACAGTCGGGGGACGCTCAAGGCTGATTACTGTCTGTTCCTTGAAAATGTAAAGCCCCCGAGCCAGAGTCATGACACCCACACATCATCAGGGTTATGTTGTATCATAAAACAGTTCTCACTAGTAAACTGGATGATGGATGGATGATAACCATCAGCTAATTTATAAGGTGCAAATTAATTATAAGGTAGAATCTAATCCATGAAATATTGACACAACCCAAAGCGGAGTTAGGAAGGTAATTTAAGTAGCTCTACATGAGGACCAATGGTATGTGGCCACTGATTATAAGATGCAGATATGGCAATACATTTGTTATTTGTACAGCTCATCGTACTCCATCACAACCTTTCCGGTTCGAACCCCAGCCCTGTGAAGGAGGTGTGATAAAGCCAAGCTGGGGTCAAGTCAGGAACATTCCCACTATCACCAGGCTCTACCAGCTGCTTCTCCCCTCTCAGCCAATCACCTGTGAGCTGTCTATGTTTAAAACCATTCTACTCTTCGTTCTGTTTGCTCGATTGACCCACCTCCCCTGCACCACTCCGGGGATGACTCACTCATCTCAGCATCAGACGGCCAATCTATATGCTCCATTCCTCATCACCACCGCCGATGCTCGGCCCCGGGGGGAACACTTGTATCTGAAGCGCCTAATTCATACGACTGCATACACTGCATTTTACTTCCAGCAGAGGTCTATTCCTCCCTTCACAATAAATTTAATTTCAGATGATTGAAATGTCCTTGAACGAGACATGCTGCGTCATCAGCGTGTTAATGGGTGAATGAGTCATATATCATAAGGCCGTAAGTACTACTGCTTCATAAAGAGGACTCACCTCCGTCAGCTGGCTCTGCAGCTCGGACACCTGGCTCTGCATCTCCTGCTCTCTGTTCTGCCACCTCTGTTCGCTCTCGGCCACGGCAGCGTTCATCTCGATCCTGAACTCGGCTCTGAGACGCTCCTCGCACTCTGCCCTGCGGGCGCGCAGCAGAGCAAGAAGAGAGGCCGAGTTAACCTACATGCAAAACCGCTACTCACTTCCACTTGCTGCATAAAGGTGCTGTCAGTCTAACGTGCCTCGTTTTCTTGTGCGTCTACCTCAGTTTAAGGGGATTAGTGTCATGTCTGGTGAAGCGGGATGTGCGTGGTGGTAACCCGATTATTTCACAAACGTCTATGTGTCTGAGAACACCCAAACATCCGCTTGGAAAAATGTTACGGGTGTGTTAACATAGTTTAATGGTTTGTTAATTATCTCTTTGCTGCAGTTTTGTCATACCACACAGGGAAGCTTAGTCAAATAGAACCGAATCAAATGGGAGCAAAGGAAAATAAAAAGAAACGTCGCCAGAATTCCAAGGAGTCACTTCTTCACTACAGTTACTCTCCTCGTGATGATTACAGTGGAGAGTGGTGGAGATCACAAGCAGAGTCAAGACCTTGTAATGTGAGTCTAAGCTGGGTTCTGGCAGGCCCTGCGTTCACTCTGCTACCTGATCCGGTCCTCCGTGTGCCGCTGGCTCTGATCTAGGAGACTCCTCTCCGCGTTCAGTCGGCTCTGCTCGAGGACTTTCTCCTCCAGCCGGTGTTTATCAGCTCTCAGGGACGCAATCTCCCTCTGCTGCCTGTCCCGCTGCCTCTCAGCCTCCTCCTGAACCCGGGAGAGTCGACTGCGAGTCTGCTGGAGCTCTTCCTCCTCACAGGAGCTCTGTGGCCCACATGAGGCTGTGGCTTCGGGTCCTGCTTTTTCCTTCTTATCCTGCTTTTGGATCACTGACTCCAGCCGACAGATCTGACAACATGGAAACATTAGAGTGTTTTAATTTACCAACAGTTTTCTCTGGTGTTATCTGACCTTGTGGAAGCTCTATTTGACCTCTGACCTCATCTGTAGAATCTTTCAGTTTTGCCCTCAGCTCCTCTCGTTCCTTCTCCAGTCCGCTGTGGAGCTCCTCAGCGCGCCTCCTCTCCTCATCCAAACGTGTACAAACCTTCCGGGAAGACATTAAATCATAAAGATAACACACTGTTAACACACTAACAGTTTGTATTTTTTAGTTATTTAATGATTGTAATTAACACTAAAAAATTCACATCGTGCCCACGGTGCAAAGCTTAAAATACAGCTATTGAACCTGGATCAGAGCACGAAGAGGATCTGTTTTTTTAATTCAGGGGCTGCATCCTCCTGAGGATCCGTTAGAAGATCGATTGCTTGACAGAGTAGCAACGAGACTAATCCCTCCTTCCACTGCCCCAAAAAATGAACGCTCCTTTGGGAGGAATCCTTCCCAACCCAATCTATCCCAGGGTTCATTGTGCTTCCGTGATGAGAATCACGCTTCAACTCAACTAACCAGCTAACAGTTCACAACTTTCACAACTTCAGCTGTTGCTAGGCAACAGCAATAAGGGCAGGACAGGCTGGTGACGCTGGTCACGGAAATGTCCTTTCTAACAGGAGGTTTTATTTCTCAGTGGCCCACAGAGGAGGCAGAAGACCCAGCTGTTGTCTATGAGTCTCAATGAAATTCACTAGCCTTCTCAAAGAAAGAGTAATTATATGATAAAATCTATTTACATTTCTACACAATGAGCAGAAAGTGTTCATTAATCATGCTGTGATTCATCTGTGTGTGTGCGGGGGGTGGGGGGGTGGGGGGCGGGGTATACGCCCCAAAATGGTCACAAGATGATTAACAGGACAGTAGATACGACCCAAAAACTGCAATTGCTGCACAATTGCTTTACATACATTTGCTTTTTCTCTCTCACTAATTACTATAACATTGCTCGTCTTCAGGCCTCTGAAACATTCAAATGAAATGGAGAGAAAACAATTAATCTCCTCTTCTGAGGAGCCACAAGTCCAAAACACGTCTTTTCCCTCATGTTGCTGTCAGCGGGATCCGGTGCAGGGAGAGCATTACTGTCACAGCTGTGTGACAGGACACGTGGCAGCTCATCCCTGTATCCAAAATAATTACATCCAAAGTCTGACGGAAAGTGAAACTAAAATAATTAAGCCTCTATGAGCAGGCTGCTGAGAACAGAAGGCTATTTTTGTGTCCTCTTTTTTTCTAACGAGCGTCACTGCACCAAAGGAAGGCCGTTAAATGAAAAACAAAAAGAAAGATATAAGTAGTAACTAAGAGTAAATGGTTAATGGGATGTGGGAACACAGACTCAAAGCGCTTTCCGTTCATTCATTAAACATTATTGCTACGCCACTAAAAGAAAATGGAATAAAAGCTAGCACCCTGTGAAGCATGGACAGATGCTGACCTCTTGATTTGTCTTCTTCTCTGAGCTCAGAGCTTCCTGGACACTATGCAGTTCGGCTGCATGTCTCCTCATCACCTCCTCTATCGCCTTCCGCACCTGCTCCTTCAGCCTCCTCCGGTCCTCCTCTGCCTTCTCCACCAACCTCCTCTTCTCCTCCTCCAGCTTCTGCTGCACGTTGGCCTTCTCCGCCTCGACCTGCTCGATGCTCTTGTCCAGCTGGGAACGGACGCGGACCCGCTCCACCTCCAGCTCTTTGCGCAGCCGGTCGACCTCTTCCTCCTTTTCCTGACGCAGACGCTCTTTGGCATCTTCCACCTGTTTGTGCAGCCATTCCTTCTCCTCCTCCCGCTCCCTGCGCATTCGGTTCCTGTCCTTCTCCAGCTGGTCCTTCTCGTGGCCCCTCTCCTTCTGCAGGTTCTCTCTTTCTTTGTCCATCTCCTTCTGCAGCTTGTCCCTCTCCTCGTCTGCGTGTTTTTGGATGCGACGCAGCTCCTCTGTCTGGGCTCTCACCATTTCTGAACGCAAACTGGACAGGGCCTCAGCATGCTATGGACACACACAGCAAACACATTGCAGGTTATTAGGTACAACAGAGTGTATAACCACACAGCAAGGTTAACAATCTTTGCTTATTCTGTGACAAAAAAAGCACACTGGGTGTAATTTTGAATATGTGCGTGTAACGGCACTTAATTAACGTGCGTGTGAGACCTGGCGTATCTGCCGGGCGTGGTCATTGTTTCTGCCGCTGCTCTGCAGCTCCAGCTCTCTGTTCCTGCTCTGCAGACGGTTCACCTGGCTCCTCAGCTCCTCCACCTCAGAGCACACACACACCTGGCAGCGTCCGCGGTTCAGCAGCTCCTCTGACACACATCCAGAACAAAGGGTTAACGCGTAGACACGCACGTACAAGCATTTATTGATTGATTATGCATAACAGAAGCAGAGTGGAAATGAGCAACGGCCGAACCAGTCCTTGTCGTGCTATGAGTAAATTCGGGATGTTTTTGCTGACTGGGTATGATGACACTTTGATGAAACTGTTTGCCTTAGTAGTGCAATGAATAATGTGGGTTTGTTGCATTTTCTGAATACACTTTATTATAATGACACGAGGGGCCGACTTTATGTTAATTCTGCGTGGGAGAAAATAATGAATAACGCTCTGAGCGGGAGCTTTCCCCAGCAGACAGCTGAGTGGACAGGTGGACAGACACAGGCCCCTGGGAGACAGGCTGGACCACTACCTGCCCGGCTCTGCAGCTCGTCCTCCTGCAGCAGCAGCCTCTCCTTGGCCACCCCGAGCTCCTCCTCCGCCCGCTTCGCCACACCCTCTGCCTCGGACACACGCCTTCGATCCAGCTCCAGCTCCTCCTCGAGGTCCTGGAGGGGAGTCGCAAGGAGGGGGTTTAGTGGGAGGAGGGGGGTGGGGGGGATGATACAGGAAAAAACTATCGATGGATGGAATGAAATGTGTAGAGTCAGGAAATGATCTCTCTCATCTGTCAGTCTCTAATGGTCGTCTGCGAGGGCTTATGGCCGCTCCGTGCCAGCCCTCATAGGGCTTCTTAATGCTTATGCGTGAGAGGTAATGGTGGTGGTGCAACAAATCTCTCCTGCTCCAACTGCTCATTAGCAGATAGTTGGCAGTGGGAGCAGCACTCAGGGAGAGCGGCCAGCGGTGAGACAGGCAGGATCCACTCGCTCTCCTCTCTCCCCGCTCCCTGTATTCCCATCAACGCGATCATTAGCGCGGCGCATCAGAGACAGGAAGAGGCAACGCTTCCATTTCCAAGTGGAATACTTTCTAGTGAGTGCGTGGAAATACCTGGATCCGCTCTTGCAGTTTCACAGTGCTCCTCTTGCTCTCGGCCAGCCGCTCCAGGTGACCCTCCACCTCTGCCTCCGCCCTCTTCACTCGTTCTCTCAGAGCACTGTGCATGCCTTTCTTCTCCTCCTCCTCTCGCTCCTCCCACCTCCGCCGTTCCTCCCTCCACTCCGCCTCCATCCTCCTCCTCATGTCCTCCTTCTCCTCGTTGAGATCGTTCATCTTTTGCTCCCATCGCTCCTGCTCCTCCTTCACCGCAAGCCTCTTGCTCTCCTCGGCTCGAATGCCCTCCTCCCTCAGCGTCTTCACCTCCTCCAGGAGCACCTTCCACCTCTCCAAGTCCTCGCGATCCTCTGTTTGCTTCACCTCCTCCTCTCTCTTTTTCTTTTCGTCCTCTCTTTGTCTCTCCTCCTCTCTAATAGTCTTCTCTTCGTCAACGGATTTGTGCAGCTCCTTGCATTTGGTGTCCAGCTCCT
The DNA here is from genome assembly GCA_016785235.1 of Pseudorhombus dupliciocellatus. Lineage (NCBI taxonomy): Eukaryota > Metazoa > Chordata > Actinopteri > Pleuronectiformes > Paralichthyidae > Pseudorhombus > Pseudorhombus dupliciocellatus. The sequence goes on along the minus strand of JAFBJW010000461.1, from coordinate 248,626 downwards.
GGATCTGCTCCCCTGCCTTCTGAAGCTCCTCGCTCAGCCTCAGATTCTCCTCCTGGGCAGCACCGATCTGGGCCTTGGCCTCCTGGAGCTCTTCCTCAGCTGCCCGGAGTTGCTCCTCAAACCTTTTCCTCAGCTCGACCTCTGTCTCACGCTCCCTCTCCTCGGCCTGGATGCGGAAGCACTCGAAATCTGCCTGCACCTGGAGGCATAGAGGACAACATGTTCCACAATGTGCTTACACATGCTATAAATTCAGTGCTTAATGAGTATGTATGTCCCTGGGTTACTGACACAGTTTTCCCTTGCTTCAAATAAATTTTGTTTTTCTCCGAAAGTATCTTTCAGGAGTGTGCTGACATGATATTTCCACAGATCATTTCTATTTTCCTACACTGAGATGTAGGAGCTCTGCAGACCAGCACGTTTTCTAAAGGCTTTTTTAAAAAGGCCGTCATTAGCCGCTGTGTTGTGACATTCAAACAAGACTGAGTATTTGGCAAAACATCGTTAGCAGCCTGCACTGTGAAGTCAACAGGATTCATAAGTAGGTTATGTTTTCTGTCCATTTGTTTTTGCAGTATGTTTGTTTGTAAACAAGATTACACTAAATCTAGAGGATGGATTAACATGGAACTTGATGGACGGATGCAATACTGGTCGAAGTAGAAACCATAAAATTTTATCCAGATGAGGGGGCGGATCCCTACATTTTTTTTAATCACTTCACTTAGATCTTGATGAAACTGAAATTACCGCACTGCAGCTGCACGCCTACGCCAACCAGTGCAGTTCCCATGCATATTTCTACAGAGTCCAGATTCATATGAGGTCGCTGCGGACACTCAAACACAATCACTTGATCTTTGAGTCCAAGTGACAACTGAGCAACATTTGAAGCAACTCCCTGAAGCAGTCTTGAGATGAGATGACATTCAAGAGGCCACGAACATGTTCCCTGAGGCTGCTGTGACCTTAACCTTTGACTTTTGTCCACTGAGGTCTAATCTGTCCAGATGTAGTGAAATCCTCTAAGAGCAGTCCTGACATATCACATTCACAGGGACGGGTTCATGGGTTTGTGAGGTGACAGAATAAGGACTATGTTCCGCTGCACAGCATCTGGTCTTGTGTTGAGTATAGTATTTGTATCAGTGACAGTCTGCTCTAACAATGCATTTCCTCCTATTATTAATGTAATCATCTTGTCAGGCCTATTTCCCGGGTGGCTCTGCACTGCACTGAGCTGTGTTTGCACATCAAACATACAAAACCTTAGGACCATAGTGCTTCTGCAGCCCAGGGGCTTCAGTGTTAAGGGTCCATTCATTTCAATGTAGGTCTTTTGAGATGGTTTTCTTGTCGTTAACTAACTTTGCACACTGACCTACGTGCTCTTATTCTGGTAAACATGGCAAATGACAAACAAATGGGCAAGGCCAAATATTTCAGTCTGCCTACATTTTTTATATCTTCAGTTGTTGAGAATCATCTTGTTTTCCCAAAGAGCTCATAAGAAAGTCATGTGGGTATTTATGATTCATGTTGCTGGCTTATTGTGGTGCCCAGTATGTAAATTAGACATGAAGTGCATGAGGACTGTGTAAAATGACTAGCTGGCTGTTGTAGGTCGCATTAGGGTGGTGATTTGATTTGAGTTTAAACATTAAATTGGGGCATCGTAATGTGTCCTTGTGTGAGGTCGACTCCTCTCATGATCAGGATGGTAAAAATCCATGCACGCACGCACGCACACACACCTGGGCTCCAACTCTCTGCTGCTCATCCAGAGAGTCCTGCAGTTCAAGCAGGCGTGTCCTCAGTGCCGACCCCTCCCCCTCTTGACACGTCTCCATCAGGATGCGTCGCAGCTCCTCGTGGTGGGCATGGCTCAAGGCCTGCAGGGCCGCCTCCTGCTCCTCGTTCTTCATGTTCAGCGAATAAATCACCTGTAGGGGCGTGAACAACAGAAGGATGGGCTGAGGTGTCGTGACATATCACCACCTGCCCTTGACCACTGCTGAATTATGACAACTTCTGATGTTATCCTCGCTCCTACAGTGCATCTGATCCCAATGTGGCGATGATGCCTGTTTGACATTGTTAGTGAGGTTTTAAGGAGCTCATGTTTTGAACATCTCTGTTTGTTGTTAGCTTGTTTATGAGCAAAATAAACCGATGGAATATCACAAAATCTGCTGGATGATCAAGGTATGAGTTAAAAAAGAACAGTTCATTAAGGCTCTGCATCAGTGAATCACATTCCTTAATGAGGTCTAGGAAAAGATCATTCAGAGGGAGGTGGATCTTAACAGGCATATTACAAGGACTGATATCAGAGTGTGGGAAATGTGGAGCAGCTTGATTGAATCTCAGGGTACTGTTGGGCCTTGGTTTGTGCTCGAAATACTGCTTCTTGTGCCTCATCACTATTTGTGAAATGAACTGAAGATAAATGAAAGCCCTTCTTGAGTTTAACTTGATGTGGAATTGTTTTATTGCAGAGTAAACTATTTTTTTTCCATTTGATGAGAAAGGGTTGAAGCTGGTCTTAATCCTCCAAATGTGATTTTCAAGCAAATACGGAGAAGTAAACACCTATTTCTTGACAATAGGGTGATTTATTTTCCTTCAATTGTCCCAATGTGTCTCTGAGAGGATTGTGACTTGAATATTATCATGTGGTGGATCTGAGAGTTGATTTCGCCTTCCCTCCTTTGAGCTGACCTGGTTACAGTCAGACAATTCATCGCGTGGGGCTGTTTCCTGATGCATCTGAAGAGCATCACAAACAGCAGGAAAACTGACACCAACACTGACAGTCCACACACACACACAGACATTATGGAGCCAATGTTTTGAGTTGGCAGCTTTAAGGTAACCAATATCAAACTGAAACTGACATGAACACACAATCTTCGGCAAACAGAAAAAAAACACTCTGTAAAACTCTATCTACTGTATGAGTGCAGTGTTTCTCCTACTTGTCGGCTATATGCAGCATCTCTCTCTCTCTCTCGCTTCCAATTCTCAATTTAGACCGACATGTGAAATATGGTCTGTTTCACCCCACTTTTCATTTTACCCTCCACTCCATGTCTACAGTGTCATCATCTGCTCCTCGTGACCCTGACATCTCACTTACACACTCGCAGAGGTGTGTGTGCACGAGCCTGGGTGTGAGCAGAGGACACATGGGCTCATATTTTAACCAGACGCCTCCTTGTCTGCAGCGCACAGATGCCACAGCACTGCCGGACATTCCCTCAGAGAGAGTGTGTGTGTGTGTGTGTGCATGTCACCACCTCTCTCTCTCTCTCACACACAAACACACACAAACACTTGCATGGTCTCAATTGTCAAAGTTCATTCATCTTCCACGCATTTCTTATAATTCAGCTCCTCATATCTGGGATGGAGGGGACACGGCCCGGGTGCTGATCACCCACCTGTCTCTTCTCTGTCAGTCAAACACACTACGTCACCCTGGCGGTTCAATCACGTCACAGTTCATGAACTTTGGCTCCCAAACTATGACTCATGACTCAGAGGAGGGAAGGGGACCCAGTATCCAGGGCAGGCTTGGAGGGGAGTGCGCATGCTGTTCTTCGTTGTTGGCCAGTTTGAAAGTGAGAGCAAGGAGAATATAGCAGAAGGGACGAAGCCTTGGAAGAAGCCTGTGGCCCCCAAACCTGGAGGTCAGGGCAGCCTGAGGCGTCGCAAGATGGCCAAAATTATGCATGCACCCAAATATGATATAGCTGAAGATCTCATTCTGAAAAAAAACAACAGCCTCCACTCACAGTGATTTTCCGCAAGGTTTTGTAACCTGATTGCAGGGATTTCCTCTGATTCAGCTACAAGAGCATTAGCGATGTAAGGCATTGATTCTGGGGGCTAAGGCCTGGCTCTGTTGATGTTCGCGTTCATCCTGAAGGTGACAGTTTGGACTGAGTCCAGGTCTCTGGGCAGGCCAGTCACACTCGACTCAGAAACTAATTTCTCAATGGAGCTGCTTTACTGCACGGAAATAGTGATTTTGAAAGAATTTTAAGATGAACCACAGTCTAAGGCTGTAGCATTGGGATTTATTGTTAACTTTAACTCAAGTGCTTTGTTAAAACTCAAATCTCCAGACCAAAGTGCTCAGAGCATTTGGCCATTTAGTCTGCATACAAATTGTTCTTGACGAGATAAAAGTACAACGAACACCAAACTATAAAAAAAGCTGATTTTTCCTAGGTTCTTGTTACATAACACTGTATACATTGCCAGATAATTGACAACATGTACACTCAATAACAGCAGCAAGCAGCCGATTGCCTGCATACTGTTTAAATCCCATTATGAGTGTGGTGATTCCAGATTTCACTGAGATAGCGGTTTGGATTAAAAGTGGTGCCACCCTTTGATTCAGCCTTTCCGTGATAAATTCTTAAGATGCTTGACCAGGCTGTTTGGTCAGAGTGCAGCCCCGTGCTACAGTAAATCCTCTCTCAAGATCCCCGTATCGATCCTGCCAGTCCACAACCTTATTCATGTATCCTCACAAGCCATTGCCCGTGCTTATCGACAATAACGTCATAGTCAGCAAAGCATGAAATTAATATTCTGCCTACAGTGTAAAAGAGAGGCGAGACCATGCTGTTGAAACAGGAGTGAGACGTAGAGGGAATGGTTGGCGCACAGAGGAGAGGTTAGGCAAAGAGACAAGCAGGCAACACACACACATCTTCTCCAAACATCAGCCATCCCTCCCACACACACACACACACACACATCCACATATATCAGAGTATCAAAGAGGGTAGCGGGTGTGCTAGATTACAAAGCAGGGAACATTGTGACAGTGCGAGCTGGATTAGTACAGGAAGTCACATGGAGAGAATTAGAGCTGCCAATCAAAACAGTGGGTGTGCTTACACACATAAACACACACATACACACACACACACACACATTTCAATATGCTACTGTTGATCTCTGAGTCATGTACATAAGGAGACTACTCTTCTGTGTTCAGGTGGGTGTGCGGGATCACGCACAACAGCTGGGCCGACACGGTCAGCTCTCGCTTTCTTCCCATTGGCTTGTAGTGTAAACACTCCGATGTGATACTGGTTTATCTTTAGCAGCATCCATTCAACCAGGACCTACTCAGAGCCAAGTAGACGTGAGGAGGTGTGTTAAGTGCATCGGTGGGAACATTTTTACCAGTTCTGACTATCGCTTTAGGTTAGGGTTAGACATTTAGTTATGGTGGTAAAGATCAGGGTGAGGGGCTATTTCACTGAGACTGAAGTACAAGTTTGTGTGTGTGTGTGTGCGTGCGTGCCAGCAAGTAGGCAGAGTAGAGCGTGGGTTATTAAATATATAAGGTTACCACAGCTGACCCATTTCCCGCTTCCACTCTTCTCCACACCCTGCCCCAAAACACTCTGTGTCACATACCCAGCATCCCAGAGCCTGGTGAAAAACTGCTTACACGAAATATCAGATCTGATGATCCTTATATTTCATCAGCGCTACGGGTCTCGGATTTATTTACTGTCGTCATCAAAGAGCTAAAGTGGGCTGGCAGGGCCTGCATAAAGTTTCAGCCGAGAGAGAGAAACTAGTGGAGGCTTCGCAGGACGGATTTATGATTGAGGGAGGAGGAGGTGTGGCAGGACGGGCCTGGCAAATCCCCCTAACAAGCACAGACACAAGTGCTGACCCCTCATCTGTGGCGTCGTTGTTTATCTGTGTCTGTTTGCATGAGTAAAAGCAACTTGGACCTCACACACACACACACAAATAAAGCTGTGGCATGCGTGGCGTTGCATGTATTTCTGGACATGAGCACACCTATGGGCTACACAGAGGTGAGGCCATAAGAAAGCATGGCAAGTGCACAGTCATCAGTAATTGTCATGGCTCAACAAGCGACGGGTCATGCCCTGCCTCTGTAAGCATTATTGTGAAGCACAGAGAGGGTGAATCCCCATATAGCAATGCTTACTGTAGAAAATGCAGGGCACATAACGGCTGCTGCTGCTGCAGCTTCCAAGCATCCCTGGCTGCACCCTGACAAGCATGCTTGGAAGAAGATGCACAGTGAGATGTGGAGATTAAAGCCTGATCATGAAAGAATGAAATATGTATCTGATTCATTAGTCATTTCGTGCATTTACAAATAACCATTTTCGGCGGCATCCTTTTATTTAAATGGTGCATTTTATCTGTTGGGCAAACAATGGGAAATAATTGAGGGCTTTGGCATCTGTATGCAAATATCTGCTGTGGAACGTGCAACGCTTCCTCTTAATCTTTGACACACACATGCACGGATGAGCTGACTGATACATCACTGTTAATTGTTGCTCTGATTGGTTTGGCAGAGAAGGGATCTGCAGCCTTCACCCAGAGCTCCTGTAATGATCCTGCTACTGTCTGATGACTGTGACAGTCACGAGGAGGAATTAAAAAAAAATCACTGATCCAAGTTGTCACTGACATACGGTGTCCACCTATACTATTACGTATTAATGCACGCGCTGTACCTTCTTGCATCTCCTGTATCTGCCTTCTGGTGATCATCTCTGTTAGAATTGGGGTTTCTCAGAGAGCCTCTGTGCTGTGTAGAGTGCTCCCCATCACGGTACCATGAGGAGCGGGTGTGTTTTCACCATGGAGCCTGATTCTGTGTCAGTGCGATGTGGGAGATGAGTGAGGCGTCCATCAGATCATCCAATCAGCCTGACACATCCGGCGGCAGCGTGACCGTCTCCCTGTGCCACCGGCGGCTCTTACCTTGGTGAGCTGGGCGATCTTCTTGCACATCTTGCTGTGCATCTGGTAGTCGTACAGCTCCTGCTCGATGTTGGGGAACTCTGCCGCAGTCCCGTTGACGGCGGAGCCCGGCCCGGGGGGCTGAGCGGCAGCCTTACCGGCGCCCGAAGCCATAATGGATCCACCTCCCCCTTCGCTCCTCCAGGGGAACTTCCCGCACCGGGTCGCGCTCAGAAACGATCCTGCCACAGCTCAGAGGCAAAAATCCCAAATCGCGAATCGCGTCAACTTTGTTTCACGCGTGCACGTCATTCCTCCGTGCGCAGAGCCGCTCCCGCGCGCTGCTCGAGCGGTTCGCTGGAAAACATCTGGGTCGGCGGGGCTCTCCTCGTGCGTTCCGGTGGCTGCCCCCCTCTCCCGCGGTCCGCCCGGTGCTCGCGGAGGTCACACGCTGGAAGTCCATCGGGGACGCGCTCGCGCCAACCGACCCTTCCCCGCTGCTGACAGAGAGAGAAAAAAATATGCGTCGGTAACGGTTATTCTTAGGGGGAGCGCCGGAGGACGGAGGTGCAGGGTCCGACCACCTGTCTCGCGGCAGGGGCGGAGAGGGGCGTGTGTATCCTACGGTACATTACCGGAGACAGCTCGAGAGGCGCACTGCCGCTGCTGCAGTGCTGCCCCGCCCCTACCGGCGCTGCTGTATCAGGAGCGATCACCGGGAGCAGGAAGGAGGATGAAGAGGAGGAGAGGGAGAAGAAGAAAAGGAGAGGAAGAAGAAGAGGAAGGAGAGGAAGGAGAGGGTCCCTGGGGGCCCAGTCGCGTGATTTTACTCCGTCAGCCAGATTCCGTAAACAGAACAGGCTGTGAGCAGTGTCGGTGTCCGTACAGCCAGAGGAACTGACACATTCGTTTTAATAAAACATTAGAAAAACATATTTATCAAAATGGTAGAGACTGCACCTTGTATCTCCTCCTCCTGCTCCTCCTCGTCGTCTTCTTCTTCTGCTCCTTCTTCTTCTTCTTCTTCTTCTTCTTCTTCTTCTTCTTCTTCTTCTTCTGCTCCTTCTTCTTCTGCTCCTTCTTCTTCTTCTGCTCCTTCTCCTTCTTCTTCTTCTTCTTCTTCTTCTTCTTCTGTGTACCTTTGCTTATAGTAGTTTGACACATGACCATGCTCACAAATTAACGGATAGTGGTGGCATAAATGAATCATCAGGTCCATTAGCGTCAGAGCATCCTAACATGCAACATGAAGTTAAATACAAATGATTGAGTATTTATTATTTAATAATGCATATATGCCTTATGATATAAAGGTCTTAAGTCCTTATTAAGACACACAGACATTGTCAAGATCACCCCCCCCCCCCCCCCCCCCCCCCCCCCCCCCCCCCCCCCCCCCCCCCCCCCCAGACACACACACACACACACACACACACATTTTTGGCTCATGACATAGGTGTATGGACTATGGAGAAACTTTTAGCCCCTCTACATCTACCAGCATGAATATTTGATATGATAATACACCTCTCATATAATCCCTAACCCACATGCACGCAGGTCTAAAGCAAACACGCTGATAAAGTGCCCTCTCTATTAAATTGATTTCCAGGAATAGATGTGTGCTGCTGTTGTTGCTGACATACAATGAAAAATTCCATCCCCCTGTGAAGATCCATATGTGACCCTTTTCTTCCACAGCCACATCTGACCCCACAAGCATCGGCATCACTGGACATTTCAGTACTTTTGTACTGAATGTCCCCTATGTGATAGTAAAGTTTATTCCTATCTTATCTCACACAGTCTCAGTATTTTTTTTTCCTTCCGCCTGCCAGGCAACACTCAGGGCGAAACACGTCATAACGCAGTGGGCGAGTTTTATGCGTCGCAGTTCTCGCGAGAGCACACGAGACACTTGGATTTGAAAACAGGCGGCTTCCTCGCGCGGAGCAGAGGTAAAGAGAAGAGAGGGAGCATCTTTAAAAACAATAGTAAGTGTAATGTCTCTTTATTACACGATGTTTTCTTTCATGATGTAATCGAGGGAGATGTGAAGCCTCTCTGGGAAACTTTATCCCGCACCCACACGACGTCAGTTCCGTATTTGTCCCGCTGTGTTCTCGGGGCTGTGCTCTGGTTCTCTGGAGACTCCGGGGACTAACGAGCTGTTTGTCTGGCTGTGTGTGTTCCTCAGAGGGAGAATGACTGCAGACAGTGAAATGGAGATTAAAGAGGCGTTTCAACGCGCTCAGAAAGGCCACAACAACAAGGCCAAGCTGGTGGCCAGTCTGAAGAGCCGATACAACAAGGTGAGAGAATCTGTTCACTGTCGATCAGGCCTGGTAACAGACTGGTGGTCACTACTTAAATCCTTAACCTGCATTAGGTCACACTTATAGGCTTCTATCACCTGTAACTGAGGATTAATAGAGTCATTATAAGCTACACTGCATCGTTAATGGATGTAAACAGACACTGAGGAGATCTCAGCATATTGTTTACAACTGTGTTTACTGTTTTAGAAAGTCGCCCTTGTCTGCAATATTTACTGTATTGATTATTCCATCGACAGAGAAAATTAGTCAGTAAATCCCCCACATGTCTGCTTCTTGTCATACCTGACTTTAAGTGAATCCTTCCTGGTTTCTTGTTGCTGGTCAGAACTTTAAATACATTGAAACACGTGATGGGAGATTGTGTTGACCTGTGATAAGTTGATAAGTAATGGTATTTAAATGTACAAATAAATACAGGGACATAAAATAAATTGTTCCCAGAGTTGTTTTGTAGATCTGGTTGTTATCATCACTTGTTGTTTGCTATTAACAATTTCCTCCATCTCGTCCTCCAGCTTGAGGATAAGACGCTGTTTCACGAGGAGTTTGTCCACTATTTGAAGTATGCCATGATCGTATACAAGCGTGAACCCACAGTTGAAAATGTCATCGAGTTTGTGGCAAGGTTCGCGACAAGTTTCCAGTCCCCGCCTAAAACAGAGGAGGAGCAGGAGGAAGAGGAGGACGAGGATGAAGCCGAGGATGATCACCCGTTTCTGAGTTTCATCTTCAGCTTCCTGTTGGAGGTATACACATTTGGAGTTTATATCTCCAAGTGGATGCATAGAAAATTCACAAGGCACTGTTTGTTCTTCTTGTGCTATATGATGATGCATGTCCACAATCATACACTAAGTGTCTTTCTCTTCTTGTTGTTTTAGTCTCATAAAGCCAGTAGCCATGCTGTGCGTTTCCGCGTCTGCCAGCTGATTAACAAATTGCTTGGCAGTATGGCGGAGAATGCCCAGATTGACGATGACCTCTTTGACCACATCCACCAAGCCATGCTGATCCGGGTCACCGACAAATTCCCCAATGTGAGGATTCAGGCTGCTCTGGCTATGACGCGTCTGCAGCAGCCAAAAGATCCTGAATGTCCCACCATCAACGGTTTGTTTTTTTTTTACTTTTTTTACTTTATGTTACAATTTTGAAATTGCTATTGCTAAAATACTTGCTTGGGACTTTTTGGTATCTTTGCCATTGACTTTCTAAAGTCTACTGCTCTGTTTCTTTCCTCTCTCCAGCATATATGTTGATTCTTGACAATGACAGCAACGCTGAGGTACGACGTGCTGTCCTGTCCTGCATTGCAATGTCCCCACGGACCCTCCCCAAAGTACTCAAACGTACCCGGGACATCAAAGAGAATGTCCGCAAGCTAGCCTACCAGGTGCCATCACATTTTCAGTATAAATACATTCACTCTCACACAGACAACACTTGCTCATTTTTAATATTGTGAATTTGTTCTAACATTTTTGCTCATGTCTGTTTAAGGTTCTATCTGATAAGGTTCACATCAAAGCTTTGACTATTGCCCAGAGAGTTAGTCTTCTGCAGCAGGGACTCCATGACTCCTCAGGTAATTGTGATTCTGTGTGCGTGTGACATGTGTGAGAGTTTTATTTTACAACTTAAAATAGTGCTCCAAGTAATAATAATGTCAAGAAGCTGTTTTAAGTTAATTTTTATATATATTTATTTATTTATATATAGTTTGTTCGCGTATGTTATAGAAACATTACTTAATTATTTGTTTATAGTAAAACAAGTCTGATGACTCCTGTGCAGATATGTCGTGCTGTATTAATGTGCCTGATTGGATGTGTTCATTGTAGAAGGGGTGAGGGAAGTGGTTTGTACTCGTTTGCTGCCGGCCTGGTTGCTTAGGCTCGATGGCAACGTCATCGACCTGCTGCACAAACTGGATGTGGAGAACTGCTCCCAAACCGCTCTGGATACTCTGAGAGCGATCTTCAATAACAAACCTACTGAAGAACTGCTTCAGGAAATAGTTCAGCTCGACAACAGGTACACTGACACGCTTCAAATTCTGTCCCTTATGAGATGTGGCTGTCTGACTGAAGAGCAAGCATGTGTGTTTTTAATAGGAAGCTGATCCCAGTGGACTCTCTGACCTGTGAGAATGTGCTCTACTGGAGAGCTCTGTGTGAATTCATCAAAGCCAAAGGAGATGAAGGTGATGAAATGCTGGAGCAAGTGTTAGCAGACGCTGCCACTTACGCCGACTACCTCCATGGGTGAGAGAAAAGATTGATTCATGGGATTACTCTGAGTTTTCCTGCAGTGAGCTGTATAATTTACTCTCTCTGCAGTGCACAGTGGAAGGAGAACATTGATCAGTAACAACAGCTTCTTTATTCTTGTAGGTTAAGTGGCTATAATCAATACTTTTAGAATAATCTTGTAGTTAATGGCAAACATCAGAGCAGGATGTTATAATGTTAATCCTGAGTATGCATTTCCCATCTACCTGATGCATCTTTGTGAACTGGACCTACCTCAAGTATATCTGCTTGATAGTGTGGCTACAAGTTTAACCTACCCGTTTCTTACTATGCAATATTAAATATAATATATATATATATATATTATACATTAGAGGATCTAATCTGACTGTTCTCTGAGGGCTGCTGTTTGACTCTGTGGTAGATATCTGAGGGCAGTGCCAGTGCTGTCGGAGGAGCAGAGAGCCGACTTCAACCAGCTGGAGCTGGTCATGACCAAGGAGTTTATCTCTCAGCAGCTCATCCATCTCATCGGCTGTCTGGACACGAACGAGGAGGGCGGCAGGTAGTTTTTGAACTATTTTCTCTGATAGTCCCCTTTTAAGGGTGATCAAGTTAATTTTGTCAGATTTTCCAAGACTTATTATCACCTCTGTCTCTGTAGGAAGCGTGTATTGGCTGTTCTGCAGGAGATGTTGGCTCTTCCACAGACCCCCTCCTCTCTGGTCTCCCTGCTCACTGAGAAGCTCCTCGCCCTCCTCTCTGATGACCACAGACGCACACAGATTGTAAGTTGGAATAAATCTTACTTTCAAATAGGAACTTTCTCCGGCTGTAAAGTTGTTTTTCCACTCCATCCAGACTGAATTTCATTTTTCAGTGCCCTCTGTGATTTCACTTGACAGAACAATTAGGCAGAAATGGAATTTGAAATTATGAATCAGTGTTTCCAGATGGACACGCTCCGGGGGAGGATTCTGTTAACGGATGCATGAATTAAACTGTCCGTTGCTACTAGAGATGTTTTGGTTAAGATGCTCCAAATTAACCAAATTTTCCATTGTGCAGTGAGGGCTTCACTCCACTGAGATTCATGTCGAAATGGTTTTGTGTTGCACAGGTTGCAGAAATCATCTCTGATGTCAGGGAGCCCATCATGGAGGCCAGTCAACCGGTGGATGAGAATGAGAGCCGCCGGCATCAGGTCCAGGTGGGCAACATTTTGCCAACTGAAAGCAGCTGGAGGGATTTAGATTCTCTAATGCCTTCAAATTTCGAGTTGGATGAAAACATGATGATACATTGGCACACAGCTAGATTTAACTTTGTAGAAAAAATGTGAATATTACAAAAAAAATTACGTGAGTATGGAACTGGACCAAAGATTATGAGAAAGTATACAATAGTTATATGTATATAGATGTCGCATATATACTGTACTTCAGTTCCAAATACCTTAAAGAGATATTCCTAATTTAGAATTTCCTCTCATCTACACACTTCTGAGCTCTGATTACATTCCTTCCTTGTATTCTGCCGCACCTCCGTCTGGCAGATGGTTTGCATGTGTTAACAAGTGGGTTGGAAGGTGCAAATCATGTACGCCATTCTGGTTTTTGCCTCTGGGTATTCTGGTGCATTAGGTTTCTTTCTGTTTATCACTCTTCACCAAATTTCTTTTCTGTATTTGACCTCAACGACTGGCGACCAAGGAACAGAGTTTAGTCATGATTATTATCGATTATCTATCTTTGAACAAAGCGTGTATTTTTATGGAGACTAGCAGCTGCAGCAGAGGTGAATCCTGCTCCAGGTGTTTCTCTTTCCTTCAGCGAGCAAAAGCAAAGCTCCCTCTTGAGAGTTGTACCCTGGCGCAGAACCTCAGCTGTTGTTGTTTTGCTGTTAGTGGAGGTCTCAGCAGTCAAATATCCTCTGGAGTCTATTTCAGCCAATGAATGACACCCCCCACCCCACCCATCCAGCTTGCAGAGGTGAAGGTGCGTATCCTGGAGGCCAAACAAACCCTGGAGGACTGTATCACTGCCCAGGAGTTCAGCCGCGCTGCAGAGCTGAAAGAATCCATCACAGAGCTGGAGAACCGCAGGAACCAGATACACCAGGAAATGGCAGACATCAACCAGCCGGTCGACAAAGATATTCGCTCAGAGAAGGTTATTATCCACGCACACAGCACTGATTTGTTGTTTCTCTAATTTATTTAAAACTAGACAGAGATCTAACAGGAAATGGCTTGGATGTGTGTAATTTTTTCGATTTTTCAGAACGATCCAGATACTCTTCTGAGATGTTTAACTATGTGTGCTGAGCTGCTGAAGCAGATGACCATGAAGACTCGGATTGGTCCAACCATAAGTGCCCTAATGTCCTCACTGGTACAGACATACCCCTCATTATATTTTTCACTTGACTGTCCATAGATTTACAGTTCACAAACTCTGACTGGATCTTTCAGAAACCAGTAGTATCAGACCCAAGCCACAACCCATGCTGCTGGTTAGCATACAGTATACTTTTTGCCCTGCCAAGTGATCAGGTTAAAATCAAGCTAGAGTGAAAGTTCTGTGGGACTGAGAGGCTCTGTATTTCCCAGATAGAATTTACAGTCAGGAACAGTTTAGAAATTTTGACATATGGAGGACATGCTGTACAAATATTTCAGATCTCTTCTCAGGGAAACAGAAACTCTAAATTAAAGGTGAGATTTAAAGGCTCACAGGAAAAACAGTGACTCCTCAGGCAAATCAGGGAAGGAAGCTTCAAAATAACTGAGACCCTGAGGCAATCTGAAAAGGTGAAAGTGGGGTGAATTCACTTTATTTTTCAAGTGTTAGTTTCCAATATGATGATCAAGGAGAATAGGGAGAGTGTCAATTATGAGCAAAAGAGGTTAAAGCTGAGATTTAAACTCTTGAGGATGACAAACCCAATCAGACATTCAATTCATGCTTGATCTGTTCTTGTTTAACATGTTATGAAAACAGCAAATCTATATTTCTCTCCGTGTCAGGTCCTGCCCAGCATAGCAAACGCTCACCCTTCTGTCCGTAACATGGCTGTGGTGTGTCTGGGAACATGCACTCTGCACAGCAAGGAGCTGGCTAAAGCTCACATGGTCCTGCTGCTCCAGGTGACACTCCAAATATTAAATATATCAGAAGAGATTTCAATATTAAATGAAGTGTTCTCACATTTAAGTTGAATTGTGTGAATCAGCTCTTCTGCTGCCAGCAGTTCAAGTGAATTTGTTTGCTCCTTTCAGATTGCCCAGCTGGACGAGGTAAAGATTCGGATCAGCGCTCTGCGGGCCATCATTGACCTGTTGCTGCTGTTCGGCTTCCAGCTGCTCTCTGAAACAGCTGCCACTCAGGCTGCCCCGCCCTCCCAGTCTCCTGACAGACAGGAAGAGGACACACCCGCAGCGGAAACCTCGCAGAGTATCCTTGTGATGCTCTCAGAGTTCCTGGACAGCGAGGTGAGCTACTTCACGACTATGTATTCACACATTACCATGTAAAGACGTTAAAGTTTCTTTGAGGTCTGAGTTTTTTTCCACATTTCCAGGTGTCTGACCTGCGTACAGAAACAGCAGAAGGCCTGGCCAAGCTCATGTACTCTGGCCGCATTTCTAGTGCTAAGATGCTGTCACGCCTGGTGCTGCTGTGGTACAATCCAGTCACTGAGGACGACACCCGCCTGCGACACTGCCTCGGCATCTTCTTCCAACTCTACGCCCGTGAAAGCAGGTCACACATGCTCTCATATACCAGCAGCCTATGAGCTATGTGGTTCATTTATTTACCTGTGTATTGCTCTGTCATCATTATAATTATGACTTGTCTGCACAGAGTGATTTGTTTTGTAATTCAAAATAATAAGGCAGTGGTCTATGTGGGGCTTTAGGGTCCACCAGGAGGTTGTGGAGGAGAGTTTCCTTCCAACAGTTAGGACGCTGATGAATGCTCCAGCCACCTCTCCTCTTGCTGAGGTGGATATAAACAACGTGGTTGAGCTGCTCGTAGAGCTGACTCGACCAAGTGCACTCATTAAACCTTCAACCAACACAGAGGTGGGTAACATCCTCTGAGAATAAAGTCTTGTTCAGCCTGTTCTTCCACTGATTCACTGACGCAGCTTCAGTCCTGCAAATAATCCTTCACTCCTCCAGCCCAAATCAATGTTGTCGCTTCACAATGGAAACTAATTGAATTTATTGGTTGTTTGTCTACAGGAGGTTTGCGTCCATGACTACATGGCGGTGCGCATGTGTGGAGAGATGCTGAAGGACCCGACGGCCCCTGAAGTTCGTCTCTACGCCAAGACTCTAAGAAACCTTGAGCTCAGCAGAGACGAGACCGTCAGGAAAGACCTGCAGTCACTGCTGCAGCAGCTCTTACAGGTAGACACAGACATCCAGTCAAAACACATCCTACACTGATGTTGCTCGATCATCATTTTATTTGTATTATCAATCAGATATTCAGATAACTTCTGTTAGAATTCCAAAGATGTTAATTAAATATCAGAATAGATGACACTAACTGGTCTGTAAATAGATTACTTGATTAGACGAGGACTTTCATGTGCATGTGGGTCTGTTAAGTAAAATCCCTTTTTCCATCCCTTCAGGTGGTGAAGGATCGCGTGTGTCTCCGAGCTCTGGAAAAGATGTTTAATCAGCTCCTGGACGCCAGAGAACAGGCCGAGCTCCTCAGCGCCAGCGCACTTCAACCAGTGGATGTCAATGCAGATGGTACATGAAGTAATAATCAGTATAAAAGAGTGCACAACACCCCACTAAGCAGCCATAGACAATGTCTTATAGTGGCTAACTAGATTCACCATAATTTATGACAAGTCCTCTGGGAAAAGGATTAGGTCTTAATGGTGAAGTGTCTCCTAGTGGAATTAAAACGTCTGCCTCCATCCTGCTCAGTGTCTGTTAGGATAAGAAGGCAGCGAGCAGAGAAACAACTAAATACGAATTTCTGTCTCCACAGAGACTGCAACAGAAGATCCATCTAAATCAGCCAAGAGAGGAAAAAGAGGTAATGCAGGTTGTGTATACGCATCCATAGCTGCAGCTGTGTATTTTTAGATTCCTTCTCGTCTACCTGAGAGAAAGCGTTGAGTCAGCGCTGCAGGGTAACCAGAGTGTTTGTGTGCACAGGTCAGAGGAAAGTCTGTGCAGCTAAGGGAGGCAGAAAGGCGTCCAGGAGGGCAGAGTCGTCAGAGGAGAGGTGGGGCCCCTTTCATTATTCAGGGAATAAGACGAACATGATGAAAACTACTTCATCTAATAGCTCACATTTAACCTGCTCTTTGCCTTGACCCCAGTGATGGAGAAAACGTTCCAGAGTCAGTTTCCCAGGTGCGTACACGGAGGTCCAAAATCGCAGCTCTGGAGAAAACAAAGCTGGATCTCAACACCCTGATCAACCAGGAGGCTAATGTTTCATAGAGATGGCCTATTAACAGTTAATGCAAAAATAATCACAGTATGTTTTAGCCATTTAACTACATCAATACTTTTGTTCACAGTAATGCTCATGTCAGTTACTTTCATTTTCAGGTTTTGCCATTTTAGTCGAAGTGAAATATATCAATAAAGCTTGTTCTTCTAGTTATCACAACCTGATCTGTGGTGCCTGACTTTGTTTGTGCTTACACTTTTCAATGTTTAATCTATGGGCTGAGTATGATCAATATGATCTACAACAGTAAGTTATGGGCAAATAAGCCTTTCTCAAGGTGACAGAGTTCACAAACGTAGCCGAAGGACCACAATGTTAACCGCCCCTCACTCTGCGGTGGGAACCGTACACCACTCGTAAGATATTTCAAAAGACTTTATTGTTCCAATGACAGACGCCTTGTAGCGCTTCTGTAAAGGACAGTATAAAAACATAATAAAGAAAATATATAACAATTGTTTAGCACCAGGTTCTTCAACAGAGGTTCACTCATCACAACACTGGGCCAAATGACCTCCATCCTGTTGAAATGGCAACCATAGTAGCGCGCACACACACACTAATGGGTTTAAGGTTTGACCTACAGCCAGACATCTCAGATCAAACATATTGATCCAAGGTTAGTGTTAACCAATCAAATCTCATGTCTATCACAAGGTTGATAATCAATAGAGCAGTGGGCCTAGCTGAGCTCCAGTGGAGGTAGGTGTCTCTTGCTCCGGCTTGAAATAAAAAACAAAAGGAACAGCAACACATTTCCCACCTGCCTTTTAACAGAAATTAATGCTATTATGTGTATGAGTAAAAGGTAATGCTGCTGTAACAATTAAGCATCTGTAACTTCCAGCTTCATTGAGTAGAATAATGCGGGGGGTGGGTGGGTTTGGGACTGTTCTTGTATAGCGATATCCTCTAAAATCACATTACATGGCAATGGAAACAGCTGAAATAACATCCCAGGCCATTGGTACTTGTTTACATCCATTCGTCTGTCAGCAATAAAATAATTACTACATACTGATAAATCCTCTGGGGTTTTGTATTGCACCAAATAGGTTCTCTAGTTTTACAGTAGGGGTTGGTAATAGGACATGGGATGTGCAAAACACCGGGGAGGAGTCTGTGGAGCGGGATTAATAATCTCAGATGGAATAGTGCAAGAAGTAGATCTAACACAATCACATTAGTTAACACAAGTCGGATCCCGCAGACCGACACAGAATCTACTTTCTACAACTGCATAACGACCCTTTCTTCATTACGTCACATGCACCCCTGGGTTTGGAGTTTAAGGTCTACTGGGACTGAAAATGAAGTATGTTTGTGCTTAATGTGGATTGGTGCTAAAATTCCAAATGGTTGTTTCAAAAGTACTGTAAAAGGAAAATATTTGGTGGACTGCTGTCCTCAACATTTGAGACATGGGGTCGAATTATTCCTTCATTCAAAGCATGTTTTAGGCGGCTAGTTTAAAATGTGTGACTGTAATCAAGCAATTGAGAATAAGTTGTTTCAAAATAATTTTTCCCAATCAACAAAAGTTATTCTATTAAAAACTTTTTAGCCAGAATATTATAATTCAAAAGTGCCAGGAAACAATGAAGATTCATTTGGGGGTATAGAGCAGTACAATCACAATTACTTCAAGTACTTAAAAGATACGACTGGTTTGAGAATAATATTATTTGGTTCCTTAATAAGGGGGGTTGGTGGGGGGCTTGGATAACACCGGCTTCATGCTGTCCCATTTAAACATTTTGAGATAAACACGTTCAGAAAGACAAAGGCAAGTTAATGATAAAAAAAAAAAAAAAAAACAGTATCAAACATCCTGTACATACATATCCATGGATAAAAATAGTGCAACATCAAGCTTTTGTTAAGTTAGACTGCTACATAACTGCTGAGTGTAAGACTGAGCCATGGTGGGATGGTCAGTCCATGTGATCAGCTCAATGTCAGAAGGCACCGTATGTTTAAGTCCCTTTCCCAGGAAGGAGGTGGTCTCATGCTTTGTTCAGTTCTCTGTGAGAAAAGAGAGAGCACAGGTTGACTTTGTGGCGATTGATAAACGTACATGTCTTCAGTGATATTCAATGGAAGTGCCAGGGTAGTTACCGAACACAAAGTCACACCATCGTGGCCCGGTCAGGCCCCTCATTCGCGATTGTCTCAACATTTTCGCTGGTGGCGGTTGTGGTGGTTCAGTAGACACAACTCCTGGGCCTTTGTATTTGCCTTTCTGCCTCCTCTCCGGCATCTCATCCTGCTCCTGGACTGATTTAGGAGCAGAACCTGCAAGCTCTCTGGAGGCAGTCCTCCTCTTTGTGTTTATTCTTTCAGTTTTCACAGCTTTAACAACTCCTACCAATTCGCTCTCCCCTCCTGCAAATACATATGCAGAGGTTGACCCGTCATCCAGTGTCACAGTACAGGAGTCCCACTCTTCCTCCAGCGATTCACTGTCTGGAGAATTGATCTTCCTCAGAAACACTCGACATTCCTTCAGTGTCTCAGGACTCCAGGGTTTCGAGCAGAGGTTCTGCTCTTTGGGGTCGTCCACAGGCTCCTGAGTTTGGTTGACAGAACTGGTGGAAGAACTGTTCCCCAAACAGTCAAATAGCTGATCCTTTGATGGTTTGTGTAATGCTTTACGTTTTTGCTGTAGTCCACTCACTGCTTGCCCATTTGAACAACTTGTAACTACTTTAGTGCGTTTCTTATTATGACTCTTTTGCCACCTCTCCCTTTCTTTCCGGGTTAGGAACTTTGTCCTTGCGTTACGTACAGTGGCTTGGTAGTTTCTAAAGGCTCTGTTTCGCCACCATTGGACTCCTTGATTAAACCTGCCCACCGCAAACCCGGGAGTGAAAAGTTGTCGCCTAATTTTATGTGGTGACAGTGTTGTTGCCTTGTTCCTCTTTCTCAGCCTTCTTTGAGCCTGTTGATGTTGCAAAGGGCTTTTTGGCACCATTTTGGCAAATTTCTTGATGTGTTTGCGGAGTCGCTCTGCTTGAGGACTGGGACATACACTTTTGTGATTGGCAGAACGAGTTACCTGCCTAAATTCACAAAGGTTACGGGAGCTTTCCTTCTTTACAATAGCCAGAGACTGTGTCTCCGTGGTTTGCATAAACCAGGAGCAGAGCTGTTTCATGCTGCAGGACCTTGGTGCGTTAGGGGAACAATCAAAGAGAGTTCGAACCACAGAGGAATGTTTTGACTTCCTGGTAAATGAATTGCCTTTGGTTCCTGATTTAGAATTCAAGGTTATGTCTTTTTCATTGTTCTCCACAGAGTCTGAGACCCAGGTGTCAGAGATGAGTCGTATTCTGTTGGCAAGTTGCTGGTTCATTGTTTTTTCCTCAGCTGAAGCTGCCCACCATCTTAGAGGATCTTTTGGGGTAAATATGGAGTCTACTGACATCCTTGCCACTCTGCTCAGGTCCTGAGAGATGTTCTTCCTTTTGTCTTGTCCAATGAGCTGTCTTCTTCCCCCTGAAGTGTCAACACTGCTCTGTTGCTCTTCCTTCTTTCTTTCATTGCTCGCCTTGTTGAGCAAAAGTTGTTTAGAGCGCCGCAGAAGAGCATTGCTGTGGCTGTATGACCTAGAGGTGGAGGTGGCAACAGCATGCAGTAAGTGGATTGAGGGCTTTCTCACTCTCAGTGAGTGACGCACTGCTACTGCTTGACTTTGCAGTCTCTTTTTACTTTCACTCTTTGCTTCTATCCCTTTATTCTCCACTTGACTGTTTCTGGATGTTGACTGACAGCTGATTGTCCTCGGTTCTTTGGCTGCTTTTAATTCTGGCAGGACTCGTTTATGAATTGGTGCTTCGGCAGACTCTCGAGTATCCCTGTGCATTTGAATTTTGCGTTGCCGAGGAGATACTGTAGTTACTGTGACCGAGATTCCAGAGATTTTAACTTTAGCAGGTCTACCAGGTTTCCTAGAGGGGCCAGAATCATCCCGTTTCTGACATTTGATGTTCCTGCTAGATAGAGGAGCAGACTCTTTCTGGGAGCTGACAAAACTGAATTCCTTTGTTGATGCAGTTTCAATACTACCTGAGCTAGTCTTAGAATTATGTATTAAAATGCCCAAGTCACTTTTAATGCCAACTGCCTGACAGGCATCGTGGAACTCTGTTTGTAGCTGATCAAAGCCCTCAGACACCATGCGTTTGTTTCTTCTTGAACGACCATACAAAACTGTTATTTTGAGGTTCTTGTTTACATTGTCTTCAGCCTCATTTGCTATTGCAACTTTTCCACTGACGGTTTCTGTCCCAGTCGCCGTATCCACAGCCTTCTGCTTGCGTGGTCTCCCAATTGGTCTCTTCACTTTTTGCTCCAGCTGTGGTCCCAGCTTCTTTGGTCGACCCGGACGCCTTTTTTGCGGAGTGGATTCATGAAAAGCCAACAAGTCACATGATCTCTGACCCTCAGTTCCTGCTGCACGCTTTGTAGGTGTACTTTCACCTGACCTTCTGGAGCCGATTTTTGGCGATGAGGAAACTGACTTGGGTGAAGAGGCTGACTTGCTTGATGAAGATCCAGACTTGGGTGGTGATTTCTGGCTCACAGTTCCAGCTCCACGTTTGGTCGGAGTACTTTCACCTGACCTTCTGGAACTAATTTTTGGCGATGAGGAAACTGACTTGGGTGAAGAGGATGAAGCCTTGGGGGATGATCTGTGACTCTCAGTTCCAGCTACACGCTTAGTTGGAGTACTTTCAATGGATCTTCTGGAACCAGTTTTAGGTGATGAGGAATCTGACTTGGGTGGCGATGCACACTTTTTTGGCGACGATGCTGACTTGCTTTTCGGAGAAGTTGATTTGGGAGTTAAGGAGCCAGGCTTGGCTGGTGAAGAAGAATTCGACTTGGTTGGTGAACAGGAAGAGCTCACTGGTGAGGTAGCTGGCTTTCGTGCTGGAGATATAGATTTTACTTTTGATGACTGAGATTCAGTGCTCTTCTTTTTCTGTTTCTCAGGTGTACCTGACCATGAAGACACTACACATGGGTCGAATGATTTGTCTGCTTGTGAATTAGCGCCAGTGCTTGCTGATTTGAGACTATATTTAACTCCTTCCTTACCCTGTACAGCTGATACAAACATGAGCTTAATTGGACTAGTGTACTCAACACTGGAGTTAAGGGAGTTGCCAACACAGTGGGCAGAGTTCAACGTGACATTCTTACTTGAGGTCTTTTTGGACAGTCCAGAAGCAGCTTTTAATTCCTGTAATCTTTTTGGAAATGACCGTAGTCTTGTATGCTTGGCAGCACAGTCTTCTTCTGTCCTAATATCCAAACTGCATTTCGTTGAACTCTTCTCTTTGGCAGCCATAGTTTCTGAATCTGTGTAAGATGGTCCACATTGCTCTTTATCTGCTGATTCAAAGGCAAGATCCTCTGTGTGCTCAGATGAATCCAGGGGGCTGTCATTTCCTAATTCACACTGGGTATCATTAGCTACTGGATCCTTTGATACAGCCTCCAAAGCTTTAGATGTCAAAACATTGTCCTTTTGTATTCTCTGGTCAAAGATGCTTTCAGAGAAACATGCAACGAAGAACATTTTCCTGGGCTCTACAACATAGGAGGAAAAGCGCTGTGGGGGGACTATGTTTCTCCTGGTTCTTCTAACCTCCTTGGAGTGGTTTGGCAGAGATTTTAGCTGTTCTCTAATGGGGCTATTGCAATTTTTGGCCTTAACTGGTCTTTTGCAATTGGTAGAGCTTTCACCTGGTGGGGCCTCGTGGTTTTCACCACTTCCAGCAGCGCTAACTTCAACCCTTTCTTTGCAAGCCCCAACACAATGTTTTTCTAAAGTTGCAGTCTCGGACATTATCTCTGCCACCTTTTGTACACTGTTACCCTTTAAGCCTTGTTCGCCATACTTGTTCTGAAGTGCAGGGGCGGGTATTTGAGTGACTGGGTGGGAAAGATTGTTTTTCTCACACTCCCATTCCTTCTCCTCTGATTTAAGAATGTGAATGTCTTCTGTGGCTATGGCTGTCTGAATGTCTTCTTTTTCTTCATTCATGTCGCTTCCTGCAGACATGTTCAGTGGTAGCTCTCCAGTGCTACGAATTTCTGCGGGTTCTTCACTTCCTTTTTGTTGTTTCTTAGACTTCATTTTAACAAGGCTTGAGTCAGATGAAGCACACGTAGTGATACTAACCTTTCCGTCATTCAATTTTGTCTTTTTTGTTGGTGAACCTTTTCTCCTATTACAGGACTGGTCAAGACTGGCAAACTCCCGTTTAATTTGTAATGTATGCCTTCTGGCTGAAGCGTCATCAGCAGGTGTTGCTATAGCAGTAAGGACCTCCTGGCGACGTCTGGAACGGGTATTAGGGGACTTGGGCTCTTTGCTATCATGCCCATTGAACAACTCAGTGAGATTGTAGTCGCAACCATTGCCTCTGTGAAGCACTTTGTTGATAATTTCAGTCAGATGTGCATCAGCATGACACTGCAGGTTCTGTCTTGGAGACTGCAGCAGCTCCTTTTCAGAGGCATTAACAGTTAAAGAAACTGGAGGTGGGTCTTTCTCTAGAGGTTTGATTGTCTCCAGTTTCTCACTGAAGCGATTCACAACATCCTGCAGTAAAGTCCCGCTTGGGTTCTGCTCAGCCTGACGACTTTTAAGGCTCCTACTCTGTCGCTCCTCCTCTGCATCCGTACTCACACCTGATTTGAGGTGGTTTCTATTCACAACATCATGTTTATCCGTGATGTCACTGTCCTCCTCTTGTCTATGGTGAAGGAGGGAGGGTGGCTTTTCATCCGTTTTCTTACTGATGTCTGAAGGGATAGGGGAAAGGGGAGGAGGAGAGGGGCTCCGCTCTCTCTTCAGGACAGGACAAGGAGGGTCCCCATTCATTGTCCCTCTTTCTACGGTGCTCCCTACCTGTCCTGGACAGGTATGGTTTGAATAACAGTGACATGGATGGGGAGTATGTTGGTTACAGCAGATCGATGAGGGAGGGCATGAAGTAGAGGAGGGAGTGCAAAGTGGAGATTTGGATAAAGTAGGAGAAGGTATCAATGCAGACACCATGTCGTTGATATGGCCTGCAGTCAGCCTTTGGCAGGAAATGGAGTGCAGTCTCTTGGGGCACAGAACAGTGTTGGTTTCCATCCTGCACCTCTGCTCACAGCAGTAGCTTGAACCCAAAGAACCATCATATTTAGAGTCTTTTAAAGGGTGGAGATTAATGCTACAATTGGACTTGGGGTCTCCTGAACAGCATGGTGTGCTGCCATGACGTTGATGATCACAATCCATTAAAGGGTGGTAGAGGCTGCCGTTACAGCCTTCACATTCACAAAGCATGACTGCATGAGGGGTAACCTTATCATTTGGGGTTACACCACAAAGACAGGAGTAGGATTCAGCTTGATCCGCAGG
This sequence comes from Pseudorhombus dupliciocellatus, assembly GCA_016785235.1. NCBI lineage: Eukaryota > Metazoa > Chordata > Actinopteri > Pleuronectiformes > Paralichthyidae > Pseudorhombus > Pseudorhombus dupliciocellatus. Next base: position 224,349 of record JAFBJW010000461.1, on the reverse strand, counting down.
TTTCGTATGAAGCAAAGACAGCAATTTGTCCTGTTGTGCCAGCTTAAGGGTCTGGTAGAGTAAGGAACGGTGAGCTGGACAAAGTGTGCTGAGAACAGCATCCAATGCAGATCTCTGTTGATGCTTATTCTTTTGCTGTCCCAGATCTCCAACTTCTTTAAATGATGGCAGCAGGGAGCTAGAGTCAAAAATGCAAAGATAAGAGTTAGGTTTTAGTCAAAGATAAGACATGTCAAACAAATCAACTACTTACAGAGAGGAGCACTCAAATTGCAATCATTACATCTTATTGTTATAATAGTCGGAAGTGGAAGTGCATTGACACTTAATTTACATTTTCTAGCCAGGATTGCCATTGTGCTGTTAAGCCACCATAGCCCTTCACTGTAAGTAGTCTGCAAACCCCGACCAAATTGCTGTTTTAACACAAAAAATGACAGGTCACTGATTAGAGAACTGTTTTATTGAGGAGTTGCTGAAGGCAAATGATAACGTTCTGCTAAAAGCAGAAGAAACGATTGTAGAAACGCTCAAAACAAAACGTCACCTACAAACCGACTCAAAACCTCAATTCATCATCCTGCTGTAAATTGCACAAGAAAAGTCAGTCATTGATTTTACATTAAAATTGTTTCAACTAAATAATATAAGATAGTATTTTCAGATTCTTAAGTACTGTACATGCCCAGACCATGTCAGGTCGGACACAGTAAGAGTTACATTCTGTCGTGTTACTGTTGAGTTTGGTATAATAATAACCACATTTTTTTTTTTTCAAATCACAAATAATTTTAACATAAGCACCAAACAAGCACAATACCAAGGTTAGTCATTTAGGACAGAATAAATTATATCAGCTAACATTTAAAAGCGTTCATGCTCCGTCTTAGCAATAAACATTTCACATTGCATCAAAGTGCCCCATTACAAATCAAGAACTACAACAATCAAACTAGAAAAATCACAGTTTTGAAGCACAGCCAATAAATAAGTATAAAGCAACACAAAGGTTTTGTTTTACAATAGAAATGCTTCTCGGAAATCATAGTGCAAAACTTGATTGATGCATAAATAACAGATTTATGTTAACTTATCCAAAAGACTTGCCAGTAGTTCAAAAGTAAAAGAACTGCCTCAAGATCAATTTAAAAAAAAACAAGGTTGTTCCCAGAATATACTATCATTTTACTTGCACAATAAAATAATCACATGGTCTATTTCTCAACAAAGGTTTAGGCTCGTTTACAAACTGGCCCTTCGTCATAAATGGCAGACAATTCCCAGAGTAAAGACACCATGGAGCACTGTGCTGGAGCCTCAGACACAGGCACCATGTAATGTTGTAAGCAGAAACATTCAGGAGCAGAGACATCAGTATTTCTCTACATTAGAAAGGTTGAAATACCACAATCTGATCCAAAAATGCTTTGAAAAATAAAATTGCATTAAAATTTGCCTTGAAGTTAAAAAAACACATACAAAGATTACCAATAAGCAAAAATACTTAGCCAAGAACATGGCAAAGCTTCTGTAAATGCCACAGGAGATAACTGAAACCACTGCTATGTCACACTCCACCAAATGGCTGTTAGATAATTAATTTTTTTCCTTGAGAGCCAAACAGCTTGTAAGCATCCCTACGCTCATGAAAGCCCCTACCCCAGCATAGAATAAGTAACACAGCACAGAGGCTTTAATCTGAAACCTGACAGTGGGCTATAGGCAGATATAGTTAAGAGGTATATGTGGCAATGAGGTTAGAGATAGACGCAAATAAATAGAGAGAGAGATACACAAACAGGCAGGTTGACATCCCAGCAAAATAAATCGAAGCAGCTTTATGTGGGTAACCCTGGACTGCTGCTTTGGTAGTAGCACTGTTAAAAGATATAGACCCATCTCAGAAGCCCATCCAGTAGTCTACACAATCAACCATGTATAACAAATAACCTTATCCATACACTAGACACTTGTCTGTCATTTAGGCCTCACACATTCAAAATGCACGATGCCTTGGAATGGCATTTGTCGAAGGTCTTTTGTTGTAGCTACGCTTCTCTGTGCCAGAGGGATATGGCCCCGTAAAGTTAAGTCACAAGCAGCAGTAATGTATGAGGTTTACAGTAATACAGCTACAGTAGCAGAAGTAGTAACTATCTGTGGTAATTAAACATCTTTCACAAATAGGACACAAACACCATAACATACATTTCTCAAGCTTATCAGTGCACATTGAAAAACATGCTTCACATTTGCATTCCAACTACACTCAGTACAATGCTTGCACAATTACACCAGGAAACCATGAGGACACAAAAGACTATCAACAAATCTCTTTAACAGAAACTCATAGTAAAAATGTAGCCACCACAGCAGGGCCGTTCTGTACATCTCCCTGTTTGTACACGTGTCCAACAATATGAGTTTTAATCTGTTACAATGGCTCTAAGTCACTTCAGTAGCCCGGGTATGATACCCAGGGAGAAGAAAGCTGCAAATGACAATCATCATCGCTCCATTAACAAGGAGCTTTAAGAGTTGAATCAAACCTGAATAACCTTACAGCTAACAAACATGAGAGTCACACTTTACTTCTTAAAGCTGTGTTTCTCATGCTTGATCCTGAGCAACCAGATGGCCAAACCTGAAATAAAACCCAATCATGTTGAGATAAAAACAAAATACTAATTTAAAAATGGTCAACACAAAACTATTATTATCCCGCGTTTTGTTTTTCAATGAGGCCGTTGTTTTGTCGTGCCTTATGTTGCCAGCTGTGTATGGTACTTCCTTTCTCACTCAGGCTATGTAGACACTAATTTGTTTAAAGCTCAATAAGTGCATGATGTTGCCAAAGTTGATGAGTAACTGTGATTAGAATATTGACAGAAGTAATCACGTTAATAGTTTTGGCCATAATTGAAAAGTCCTGAAAGAAAATGCAATTTAAAATATTTTCTGTTACCAACAAATCCCCAGACAAAACCCAAGTGATCATTGTTTTACATGTTCAAAATCCACTCAAATGATTAATCAAATAATCATCTATTTTAATAGATGAAAGGTATTCAAGTATTTCACTGTATCAATATAATGGAAACTGTGTGTAGAAAAGACCAAAATTTAAGAAAAGCAAAAATATTTCTAAATTGTTTTTTGTAGATTTGACTTTTTTTTAGCTCTACTTATGGGAATAGTGTCTTTAGCAACACATATGCTATAGTTCATGCCTCAATCCCACAGAAGTTTGATTATCCTAAAAACAACTGTATATAGAATTTGAAGATTTTCAATGAATAAAGAAGTGGATTAGAAAAAGTAGTGGACTCAACATCTGAAAGTTCCAGTCATGCCTGGTCAAAGTCTAAGACACAATGATGCACTAATAATGCAGTTTTTGTAAACCTCTAACACCTGCCACTTTTAAATCCAAAAAAGACCATATCCAATTCTCAGCTTTTAGCCTTGCAGACAACATCTGCAAATACAATATATATTTATATTTTGGTCTTTCCATGGGATAAGCTAATAGCAACTAGCTAGAATACAAACAATTTCCTCTAGGCCTCAGAGCTGAAAAACGGGGGTGGAGTTTTGCACCTCATGTGAGCCAAAGTATGAACCCAGCCCTTCAAAGCTGCCATAAGTTAAGCTCAGGACCAGGCAAATGAAACACATAAAGTAAGACTATCACATTACAGACAAATAGTTAAAAGACCTGAATATTCATATCCATCAATTGTAAAGGCATGTGTTGTGGTTTAATAAGTGTCTTCAGAAAATGTGTGTCTTGCAAGAGGTGATGGGTTCAAGTGTTGAGGAGTTCTGGAGGCTTTTTGTGGTCTAGAACCTCTTTGTGTCAGCAGCTGAGGCAAGAGTCCCTGAGTTTGTGGAACTGGTCATGGTACCAGAACCAGACGAGGAAGTGGATGAATAAAGGTTGGCAGATTTCTTCTTGGGCGGGTTCTTCAGTGTTCCAGTGCGCTCCTTGACTTTGTATTCAAGTGTGCTATGGGGCACACCATAGACCCCCTGGGCTTTGGACACGCTCATGCGACCTGCCATCACCATTGTTATAGCCTCCTCCATTAGGTCATGGTCGTACTGACGGTATCTCCCACGTTTCTTTCTTGGTTGCTTGTCTTTATCCCGACTATTTGCCCCCTCCTCTGAATCATCAAATGAGGACCCACGTGTTCCCAGGCGATGAGGAGACTGGTTGGCACTGCCTGGACAGCCGTGAGCCAAGAGAGGTGGTCTGAGCTTGAAGAGAGACGAAGGTCTGGCAGCAGCTGCCGAAGAACTGGCAGTACCTTCTATTGATGAGCTACGTTGATGTAGGTTTTCAGCCACATGGAAATTCTCAGCTGGAAAGGACCTTTTATGGTCAGACATGGATCGGACCTGAGGAATACGCAGGGACATGGGTGGCTCCAGACTGGGAGTGGGGCTTGGTGGGGGCTGGAGAGCATCCCTGAGTTGGGTAAAGGCGCGGGGGAAGGATTTCTGAAGACCACTTGGCTGATAAAAAGTAAGAGAGGATGAGGGGAAGCTGAAGTCTCCATTTTCCTCTGCAGCTCCTCCAATTTCTGCCCGCTCTGCCCATGCTGCCACCTTCTGAAGAACAAGACGGGCTTCACCGCCCAACATTGATGACATCACGTTGTATGATGTAACTTCATCCCTGAAATCTTTGCTTCCTGGCGTAAATTGGTGCAGCATTCCAAGTCTTCCATTGGCCCAGCCATCCAGACCTTGCCTCAGGGTTTGAAGAGGTATTCCATAAAGCAATGAGGCCCGTTGCTCCTGCAGCCTCCCTGAACGAATATCTTTCAAGGCCTTGGACATCAGCCCCTCAGACAGCAGCCAGCTCCTCTCAATGTACTCCTTCTGCCTGCGCTGCCTCCTAGGGATAGGAGGACCAAACAGCAGGGTCAAGATGGAGGTGATGGAGGTGTTTGATTTTGGCAAAGGGGACAAGGGGAGTGCAGAGCGAGGGGTCCACTCCTTTATGCCTTGTGTTGGTAACATCACTGCGGCTGTTAAGTTTCATGTCTGTCTGTTTTCAGTCTGTTTCTGGGCCCTCTCACACACTGCTGCTGCATGTCTCGCATGCACACATATTCTTTGTGTGTGGCAAAGCCTCTTCACGTCCAGGTGGGACAGTCTGTGAATGGCTGGGGTTACAGTGGCGCTGTTGTTACTTTTCTCCTTCAGTGAGAATCCTACATGCTTGAAGGTTGAATAATCAAACTCATAACTGGATCAGTAAAAAGGGGAATAAAATCATTGTGAGGTGCAATGTACTCCTTATTGTACAATCCTGAGCTGTTGGCAGATGTTGTTACACGCTGCCATTGCTGTGACGTTACCGCTCAAGAGATAAAAGAGTCAACCCCATAGATCCAAACACAGCTAACTCCTCTAAATAACTAACAACATTGAACTGAACCACTGCACTGCCAAATACAGGAGTATGCATACAAATCAAGGACCATTGAAATGACAGCAACACAACAAAATATTGATCTGAACCATTAAACCACAGCCATATTTAAGACCTAATGGGGATCCCTACTATGCAACGGTGTAAATACCTTATGGGTTCAAACAAAAAGGCCTAGGTTATGTAACTGCATCTAACAGTTAACACTGCAAGAGCTTACTTCTACATGAGGCCCAATATTACTATATCTATCCACAAAAACAAACTAATAATTAAAAAAACTCTTACCCAGAGGCTTTGTCATTACATGATGACAATGATGGTGATGATGATGAAGAAGTCGTTGAGCAGGCAGAGGTTCTGTTGGAGAGGTCGAGTGCCCCATCTGTGGCAAGAAAAAGATGGGAACTTCCTTAAATTTAAACACTCAAAACCCAGAGGCTGAAAATATGTATTGGCTATGAATTCACAATGTGTTTAATGCTTTAATCACCTGGTTCAGGTTCACACTCTTTCTCCTCCTGGGTTCGGCTAACTGTAAGGTCCAACGGGGCATCTGATGTTTCTGACAAAGGCGAGGAGGTCCTTGTTCTTACACCATTTGTACTGGTGAGGAGCAGACACTTGGATGCATAATCCATGGCAAACTGATGAACCATCTTTCTCATCAGCTCCTGGGCAACCAGAGGGATCTTGGAGTCACAGCCCAGGGGCACATCTGACAAAGAAGGCACAAATGTAGATGGAAACATGAAAAGCATGATTCTCCTTTTCATAGAGCAATAACAAATCATGGAGTATTTTGAATCAACACTGAATGAGCTAGCAATATAAACAAGCTGCTGAAAAAACAATGGACAAATTCCTACTGCCTGTCATATAATGCATAATGTAGCAAAGCATTGTGTTTTGTAACTCTGAAAGTCTGTAAACAGCTGGTGGTAGAGCTAAGTGCTACTGGGATGTCAAGGTAATTCTTATTTAGAATATAATAACGTTACCACTAATGCTTTCATTGAGACAGAATAAAACAAGATGAAGCTGACAGTCGAAAGCCTAGACAGGAGCTTCACAGCGTCATAAGTTGACATATTTGTGCCGTGCTCAAGAAGAAAGAAACCTGACGCACCATTCTTGTTGAACACAGCCTGGAGAAACCTGTGAGCTGATTGGCTGCTCTCAGAGACGCTTGGTGCCTGACAGGGAGAGTAGTCAGAGGGGGAGGAGAGGGGTGGAGTGGCTGCAGTGGCTTGGTCCTACAATGGAAAAAGAGATCAATTACTTGACTGGTTCAACAGAGGCATATTCTTTAACCATGTCCATCTTATAAGAATCAATATAATTATTACAATTTGCATTAATAAAGAATGACTTTGACAACTGTTGAATTGTCGTAAACAGTTCTTACACAGAGTTTGTCCAGGGGAAGGTTGCAGAAGGAACACTGAGAGCAGCTTGTTTCTGGGGACCAGTCGTCCACCTCTTCAGGTTCACAGTCTAATACCAAAACAGATCACAAGGTAACAAAGATTAGGGGACATCCAGGATCAAACAACATTCAACTATGATTACTAGGAATAATGGCAGCAATGGTTTTCAAAGTAGGATCACTGCTGCTGAGTTGTTAACAGCGTAACAGTAACCGCATTAACCTCCAGGGGCCAGTCCTAAAAGTGACACTTATACTTCTCACCATTTGTGCTGTCAATAAAAGTAATTTTAACTTCATTAGTTGCTTCGGCTAATATTTATTAAAATTACCAGATTGTGGACAAAAAGGTGCCACTCCAACAGTTCACCATATCGGTCAGGTGCCTAGGACACAATCTAAATATGTTCCTGTCTAGTCTCCAGATAGCCCTGCTGACCTCACTAAGGCCTCAGATGGCACCAAGCAGGCTGTGTTCTCATTGGTGCCTAGCAACTGCTAAAGGAAGAACACATAGTGAGCGGGGATCATTCAGTGTTCAATCAGGGACTACTTTTGAGGGTGTAGGTGCATGTCTGATTAAACTGACTGTTCTTCTGAGTCTTAAGTGGGTCTAAACAATGGACAAGATGGCTACCAACACACAACAGTATTTTGTTTACATTTTCAAAAGGTGCTTTATTTTCAGTCCAACTAAGAGTTTGATAGATGTATCTATGTTTCAAGAAAAAAAGTTTTAAATTGAGCATTTTCAAATGTAATCTCTAATTAGGAATAATTACTAGTTTGCAGTTTTATGTTTAACTCATGTGACCATCAACTAATTCTCCATGTCTGATTCTGCAGATTTTGCAAGATGAAAGTGAAACATACAATACAGAAGACTTGAATGACTCAGTCTTTGAGAACCAAGTGTCAGTCCAGGGCTGCAGAATATTCCAACAACTGCACTGTTTAATGTAATTATTTGAAACAAAATTGTATGCCGTCTTTAGATAATAGGAAAATGAGATATTTGATATTCAAGTCAAAAGCATAGCAAGTGTGTTTGCATCTGATGCCAGAAAGTATTGTGAGGCACATTAATACATAGTTGGTTTAGGTCAAGTTTTATAAAGTTTAATTAACATAAATATACATACACTGTAAGCACACAAAGAAAAGCTCACCATCAAATACATTGAGGTCTCTCATCAACATCGGGCCATATATTCCATCCAGGATGCTTTCAAACCCTGTAAATCAAAATAAACAGAGTCAATCCTCCAGAGCTGGCATGAACAACATATTAGAGTACAGTATGTTCCACTGTTTCATGTTCAAGCCCAACTCGACAACTTCCACAACAAAAGTGCTGAGCATTAAACTTAAGACAGAATTAACTCAACCAGTGCTTGACACCGAGCACTTTTTCTAACTTACTGACCAACACACAATAAGGGTCAGTCATGAACTGGTCAGCATCGAACACTTCTGGTGTTTCCAGAGTGTGAAGTCACACTGGGCTAAGCTAACCACACCGGCGCCTATGTTCAAAATAAACAAAGTACGTGGAACAGCGTTAGCAGAGACTGTTGAAGTGAACGTGATTGCTCTGACATTAGCTTCCCCAACGTAGCAACAATCCCCTCCCCCAAACAACAACAGCGAGACTGATAGCATGGCGCTAACGTAACAAGTGTATATGCCAATAAATAAATCTGGCTAAAGACGTTAAGTACCACTGAGGTGCTATTTATACGGATAACCGAAAAGCTGCGGGGCTGCTCACAGTTAGATAGCACGGAGCTGTCAAAGCTAGGGCCGGTGAGTAGCTAGCTAGCTCAGGGGACAAAGAAAAGGAGCCAAGTCAAGAAGCTAACCAGCTGGTACACATTAGCCTGCCAGCTTCACTTAACCGCTGAGGCTGTTCACCTACGGCGGCAGGCTACTAGCTAGCTATCAGTTTGCTAGCATTAGCTAGCGCACTAACACGGCTCGGCGAGCCTCTCCGTCCACTCCCGGGTTACATCTCCCTGAAGGCCCGTTTATTTTGAGCAGAAGTGACCGTACCGACGCAATGTATCAGTTTGTGTCGCCATGAATCAAGTTCCCGCCGAAACCCTTTTCTTTCTACCGTGCATTTGGGGCACTGCACGGTCGCCATTCTGCGTCCGTCCTCCCCCCTCTCTCTCCCTCCGTCTGAGCCGCAGAAACAGGCGGTGCACGGTTAACCAGCTGGTCCGCCCCTCGCAGGCCGCGAGGGGAACAGCAGCGGGCTGCTCGAGGCCTCAGACAACAGAAGGAAACAAGCCCCAGAGATGTGATCGTTATCGTCTACCACCTCAGTGTTTCCTTCAGTGTTGTACCAGTTCAGGTGTGATGAGGTAAGGTGCAAAATCCAACTCACTTTGATTCTGCAGTTATTCTGGTTTTACACCACACGCTCCTGGGTATGTGTTTTGTTTTTTTTTTTTTTGCTGTGTAATTTATTGTTCTGCAGCTGCTGTGGCTCTTTGGCCCAGTAAAAATGTCCCCATCTTGACAATAAAGTACATTTGATTAAAGAGCTCATAATACAGATGGATATCCATCATGATGCATTTAAAAAGACACATGCACTGAGTTGTTTTTCTCTTATTCTATGAGCCAAGTATTTGGTATCTTACGTAACACCATATTTATTCATTACACTTTTAATAATAAAAAACTGTTTACAGCATATAACATCTTTTAATGTTTCGGCTGCATTTGGTTAAGCGTCACCTGAGGACACCACTGGTTTACCGCATAGTCTCAAACGTTGTGTTGCAGTGGTGTTTGTCAAGGGCGTCAATGTCAAATGTTACGTGGAGAAGTAGAGGACAATCATGCATCAGGTTTCTGTCCCTGGGCTGCTCAGAATAAAAAGTTGTCAGTGCAACCACATGGGGGCAGCAGAGCACTTTGAGATAGTCATAATATATGTCTGATAGATCCCGTGTGCAGTAAAAAGGATCAGATGAATCCAAGGTCAGTACAGAGTTGACCTGATGAAACAGTCTTCATTACCTTACAGCTGAATATAGAGGTTTTGCTACATCTAGTCAAGGCTTATCTGCCAATGGGGAAACAATTTACCAGACATTAAATTGCCTCAATTTATCTCTAAAGTGTGTAATCATTTCTAGATAATGGACAGAAAAAAGCTTGTAAAATCAAACTGAAAGCCTTTCTTCAGAAACATATTCAAATATTGATGTGTTTAAAAAGTACAAAAAAGTTAGTCACTATGATTAGTTCCGGTCGGGGTTCCAGGGCTCTGGGCATAATTTATTGAGGGCACCATGTGTGGTTCTTCATGTACATTACACTTGATGAGTATGAATGCCCCTCATTAGTACAGTGGATAAGTACCTCTGCCTTCAAGCGGAAGACTGGGGTTCGATACTCATGACATGAGTAGGAATGCAAACAGTGAGGGCAGTATAATGTCTCAGGGCCTCCATTGCATTTTTGCTCCAGGCCCCCATTACCAGGTTGGTTCGTCCAGAGTAATAGAGGTATGGGATTATGGAAACTAAAAATGCAGTGGCAGAGATGCTGAACAGAGGCTATGTGAGGTAGAGTTGTGAAGACCTATGAAGAGTTGTACAGCTGAAAGGGAGATGTGATTGAATGCTGAGGAGGAGACAGCAAGTGTCACGGGCCCAGGTGGAATTTGTTTTCACGGGGACTTAAGAGCGGGGTTTGCTGTGGAGATGGTGATGAAAGAGCAGCGTTTCTGGGCCAGAGCGTGACCAACAGCATACAGCCAAGTGTACCCTGGGGACGGAGGTGATTACATGCAGGGTCACCATGATGCTACATGTTTGAGTACACGTGGATTGTTTCTCTAAACTTAAATGTATTCAGTCACACAACAACTGCCTGCTACTTGTGAGAGTGTGTTTGAATGCATGTGCATTCAGTGTACCTGTGCAGTGCACCTCCAGTGGGGTGGCACATGTATTAGGTGATTGTGAAATGAGCAGCAGCTTAGCACTGAGGCGGTGGTCCCTCTGCTGCCTGCAGCAGCCCGGAGGAACTTTTAACACCTCTGTCACCGACATATCTCATTACTGCAACGCCAAACAGTCTAACTGCAGTCACAGGGCCACGCAGAAATGTGTGTGTGTGTGTGTGTGTGTGTGTGGTGGCTCACCTGGATCTTGTTATGTCGTTAAGTCTCCCTCTGTTTCCCTCCCTGGACAAGTCCCAACATAGCAGCCAGAAATAGATGATTGAGGGACTACCAGGCATTAAATATAGCTGCAGGATAAAGAAATCAGCAGAACTCATTACACCCAAAATGAAGGTATGACCTCAAAATAACCAAAATAAGATGAGGACCAAAACACTCATCTCATTCCTTTCCATTGCCTTTGCCACTTGTCTGTGAAGATTCTCTGTCATCCAGGTCACGGTATCCAAAAGCGTGGCAAAAAGGCAACTGGACGTGATTCATTTTAACCACGTCCAGTTGTGTTTTGCTACGCTTTTGAGTCTTTGCCACTTCCATTCAATCACTTTTCATCTCTGCTGCGGCACCAAGAATGATGCTTGTTAAGGGGTTTTCAAGTCAATTGAATTCACAGGTGCATTCCAAGTCTTAAAGATGATTAAAACCAGTGCTCCGTATGCTATAAAAGAAACACCTCACATATTTAATATAAACAGGATTTAGCTGGTATTAGCGGGCTCTTATTTTTCACACTAACAATCAAAGTGGCTCTGTGTACTCAGTATGTACTCACTCTCCGAGCCCTGCGTGCCCCAGAACTGACTGTGACGCATGTTTCTCTCGTTTTTTCTCGGCTTTCATCTCATCCTAAATTCAAAACGTCTTGCTGATTTTACTACATTGCAAGCAAAGGGGTAGAAACCTCATTCTTTTGCACACTTGCAAATGTGGCGGTTAATTCCCCATCTGCCCCAGAGTCTCAGATAGATTTTATTTAACTGCCCTGTGGTGTGCACAAACCAGATGGGATCATGTTTAATTATATGAGGTAGATAAATTAGAAAAACGCTTTATTTATAAAAGCTCCAGGCTCATAGCTGGGGCCTTGTTTCTAAGGTGGTGATTTGTGACAGTTGATGGATTGGGTATGCTATTTGTGCTAATACTTGGACCCAATGTGTTTAATTACTGGTACATCCAATGAATCATAATGATCCTTTTGCTGAGGGGTAACCACAATGACTGCAGATCGGGAGAGTCCGGGGTTTTATTGTGTTTTTGGCAGCAGTCTCCCGTATAATCTGTGACATGGTACAGACGCCCACTGCACTTTGTGCGGAGCCCTCCGAGTGGGATTTCCAAAAATCACTTTTTTAACCTGGTTCGAGAGCCTTGACATTGTTTTCACAAAACCATATAAATGGAGAAATACGAATGCAAAGAAAAACAAATATGGAGATGATTACCTGAGAGTTTTTCTGAGTGCTCGAACAGAAATTTATGCGCGTGTGTAGAGAGTCCTGGGGATCAGTGTTATGGTTGGAGAGTGGCCATTTTGATTACCACAGAGGTGCAGTATTCTCATCCCTGCAGAATCTAGTGTGAACCCTCACTTCAGTTTCCCATGTCCAAACACACGACTGCACTTGCTGTTGTGCAAGCAAATGCATAAAGACATCTGTTTAGAATTCCTGGCTTTAAATGAGAGATGGTGGTTGCTGCACGGCACAGTGATGTTTATTCGTCATGGAGCCTTTCTCTACGTTCCTGCATGAGGTACTTCCAGTATATTCTGGGACCACTCAAAGATGCATCCTACATTTTAGAAGCTGGGTTCTGGTTTTTGGTGATATACAGCAAAATTGTAGGACTAAAGATAAGGTGGGGGCGTAGGACAAAAGGGAAGGAAAGTGAGAAGAGGAGTGTTTCATCTGAGCAGCAGTGTGTGGACGTGCATGCAGAGACCTGGAGAGTAGCACTGCTGTGAGGGGAAACACTAAGCTGTTGCCATTTTGAAGAAGTCTTTCATAACTTCTTCCCCATCCAGCTGGTTTTAACTGACCCCCCACTCCCACTCGGTCTGAGCTGTCTGTCTTTTGTGCATCTGAGCAGATCCTTGGGTTAGAAGGAGCTCAGCGAGTCGTGTGTTGTCCTGGAGGTAAAAGGTAAAAAGGGGCTTGAGGGGCTTACGCAGCACAGGAGCGCTGCAGAGGATTATCATAAATTCTGCACACAATAATGCACTTGACTTTGAAGGCAAATGCTCGTGCCCGCACACACACACACTTACCATTTGAGCTGGGGTAAAGGTGCAGTGTGGCAGGGGGCAGGAAGGTGGAGGGTCATTTTAAATGGAGGTGCACAGGGCCAGATCATGCCCCAGGGACGATGGGGGGAGGGAGGAGAGAGGAGGAAGAGAGGAAACAGCCAAACTGAAAACACGTGCAAGGTCAAGTGCACTCCTTCATCTGGCATATAATGAGGGGAAGAGCCAGGAGAGAACCATGTATCTTTGAAACATCTCATTCCAGTGTTTTTGTCCCCTTCTTTGGGGACAGTGCTTTATGTGTGAGTCTGTCTTCCTAGATCTGTTTCTTCTGAGACCATTTATATGACTTATTTACGGCCCAAGTTACTGTTGGACAGTCTATGGTTTCACATAATAACCTATCTTATCCAAAGGAATAAGACGACAAATAATTTTCTGGCCGAGGCAGCTTTTGTCCTAAAGGGAAGGAGGACATTGGGTTACCTTGGTTCTCCTTGAGGGCAGACATTGGTGTCCGTTATTGCTCTGTCATTGGTTAATGAACAAAAAAAATAAAGAATAAGTGACTCATTTTTCAGCGTGAGAAACAAAGTCAGGAGCATTGCTTCTAAATAAAAGAGGCTGCATTTATCCATGCATTGATTATAATACCCCACCTGGATCACTGCAACTCTCATTTCCACAGGCTTAAGCGCAGGGGCTCTACTATGCCTCCTATTAGGTTTCTTTAAACACTGAGTCTGTCTCAGCATTCAGGATCCAGACCCCTTAAGCACCTTCAGAGCTGTGTATTGCTGCCACCAGCTACATTAGTGAGTAATTCTGCTTTATAGTCTAATATGTAACTCAGTCCAAGCTGTGTGACTGAAGGGAATTGTATCTTTGCTGTCTTGGCTTCAAAAGGATGGAAGATTAAAGTCTGCACGTCAACAGTGCAGATTAATTTCTTTTCAGTATGCTTGTGTTATTGTGTGGTGGTTTGTTCTGTCACCTCACAGACTCAAATCCCAGATTTGCTGTGTGAAGAAATCGAAATATTGAAAATTGAATAGATATATTGATTAGGCTGTGTATTTTGGGCCGGTTATAGCCAGGTAGTGTACTCCACCTCTCTCCCTGGGTCACCTGGGTTTGGCTCAAGCACCATATTTGGGGTAGACGATGACGATGTCTTTGCTTCCTCTGAAGCATGACGCTGGAACTTTGGAAGAGCAGACCCTCAAAAGCTTTCATTTGCACTGGGAGAGCAGGGACAAGTATAATGTCATTCCCCTCACCCTGTGTGAATCTGACTTCAGAAACCATTCGGTGTTTATAAAAACACTGCGGTCCCTGCCAGATATTGGATTCTCCTCTGTCAATGGCAAAATCAACTAGACTGCATTTGTGGGGTCTAAAAGAGCCTTGTGTTTTTCAATGTGAATGATAATAAAAAGAAAAAAAAAACTCCACCTCTCTCACAGTTCCAGTATTTTCCAGCAATATTTATCTCTTGATAGTGAAATGATATAGTAGTCGGATAGTTTAGGCTGTCTGCACATCGACCGCTCATAAATCCACACAGCCGCCTCCCTACATATGCGTGTCTACTGGAAGTAAGGCAGTGATGAATCTTCTGCGCAGCTCATGTTTTTGATAAAAGCTGCGACTCGCTCATGAGAAGCAAACACCAGAAAACATGCGTCTGACAGTTGGGCTCTTATTAGTACTAATCATCACCCCAATTCAATTGAATTTTCTTCTCATTTAAAGCCTGAGTTAAATGCGTGGCTGAACAGTGAATGAAGTAAGCTAAAAACACTTTCAATAAAGGTTGAGGATTCATTTATTTAAAAGTTGAGATAGCAGGACACCAAATAAAGTTACATAAAAGTCTAAAGGTCTAGTGGTGTGTTAATATATCTATGAGGCTGGATTTAGAATTATAATTCAATAAAGTGGCTGTCAAATCGGCTTTTCCATTCCTGAGCAGCGGAGGACGAGTTGACCCCTCTTGCCACTCAAAGTAACTAACCGCACAAATAAGTAGCTGTTCTGAAAGAAAGGAGAAAATGCTTTCCCAGAATTCTTTGCGGCAGCAAGTACTGGAACTTTGCACTACACATACAACGACAGGGCTGTGCTATCGTGTTCTATTCTGTATGTTGCAATGTTGTTTGTGTTTAAACAAGGTCTTACCTCCAGTATCACCCCTGAGCCAGATGGCACTGTCAAGATTCCCACAATGCAAAGCTAAATCACTGAAGCAGCACTCACCTCTGACCTCACACACACATGCTGTGACACACCCTTTTTTGGCTGACATGAATGTCAATCATGTTAATGTCAAGTGAATGGGAGCCATCAGTAATATGCAGCTGGACTGCAGGAGGAGGGAAGGTCAAGATGAAGAAGATGTGAGTGGAGGGGGGGCAAAGGTGTCAGCAAAGTCAGCATGCTAAATACCTGTAACATCTGTGTTGGTGTGTATATATGCATGAGCGCATGTGAAAGTGAGTTGACTGTAGCCATGGCACTCTGTCAGATTTGCTGCTGCTTCTGTCAGTAATATCCATCTCTCTCGTGTCTTTAGCTGGACTGTTTTCATGCTCACAACCATATTTCTTTCTGTTGCATATATTAGAGAGGACCCCCAACCTCCCATCTCTCCCTTTCACACATCAACCCCTGCCCCCCCCCCCCCCAAACCCACCCTCTGTTTCTCACTGTCTCATTTATAGAACAAGGCTCGACAGGCCTGGCTAATCTAACCCACATGCCAATAGTGCAGTGCCCATTCTCCCTCCTCTGCTATAATGAAGCAAATGCTCCGAAATCTGCTATAATGCATGCAAGTGTGTGTGTGTGTGTGTGTGTGTGTGTGTGTGTGTGTGTGTGTGTGTATGAGTGTGAGGCAACACCATACCTGGCAAAAGAAACTCCACTTAAGCCTGGGCCAATATTGAGACACCACAGGGAGGGTAAGTCGTAAGGTAGAGTTTCTCACTTTAAATCAGTTATGGTTTACACACATACGCATACACACCAACGTTTCAGTTAATTAATTGCGAGTGTGTGGCACGTAGACGCTATGCTTGTGATTGGCTCGAAGTGTGTTTCTGGCTGCCTCTAATAGACCACACAGCAGTGCTTCTCTCCTTCCCCACCCACACAGACGTAATCTAATCACGGGATAATTTCAGTGCAACTATTTTGAAGTGTAAGATAAGGCTGTGTTAATATGTGCATGTCTTCTATCAACACATGATTTAAAAGTTTAAAGTGCTGTATGCTTAAATAAATATAATAGAAATATATAATTTCAGAAATTAACAAACAATATAATATAAATTATATAAATAGAATATATAAAAATGGCCCAACTACAAATATTTTACACTAAATTAAATGCTTCCTATAATGAAACCTCCAAATTGCCCATGCTGCTGTTTGAAGTACTTGGCTCACGTACCTAGTCAAACATCCCGCATCTCTCTACTTTCAAATGTGTCAATATATTTGTTGTATTCCTTCCTTTCACACAGAATAGTTTTCAAACCTTTGCTGCACGTCCCAGTGTTGGAATCCTGTCACATGAAATGCAGTCACACTTTCAAATGTTGGGGATTTTGTTGTCACTTTGAGTCAGCTACAAGCTCACTCCATGCGTTGCCAGAGTCCTGTAAAGAGTGAGGGAAGTGTAAGGTTGTAATGTTAACCAGAGTTTAGTGTAATGTTAACAAGGCTTGTGAACCGATTGTTAGGTTGCCTGAAAGTAGGGCAACTACTTCGATTCATAGCTCAGGCACTGGAATATGCAATGTAATTTGGTCTGGTGGGTACCAGCTGTGCCCCACGCAGCAAAATAGTTTCAGCCCAGATCTGGCCCTTACTGCCACACTGTCATCTGGCCCACAGACCACGTGGAGGCACTTGGGTGGTCCGCTGTTGTTTGCCAGATCTTGGCCACGTTAGCCAAGGCAAAACTGCATTTTAACCAAAGGTGAAAAAGGTGCTATTTGGTCAATGTACCCGTTTACCACATGGGCCACTTTATGTTCCCATATTTGTCAGTCCCACGTCTGTTTTGGGATATTTGGGCCACATTTGCTGTGGCTCACATCTATGCCATCTGTGCCACAAAAAGACCAGAAGTGCCACATCATTGGCTAAAGTGGCATACATCTTTATGCCGTCTGAGGTAGGGTTTGGCACCAGAATTTGGTTCCCAACCCAACTCTTCTGCCGTGACTGTGAGTGTGTCTACATTCCACTGGAGTTCACATGCCGTGGTATAATGTTGGAAATATCTGTCAGCAAGTGTGTGTGTGGTGAATGATGGAGGGTGTGTGAGAGAGTGACTAATATTGGCCAGTTCATCTCACACGCAGACGGTTCCCAGCTCGCCCAGCGAGATCCAGGAAGCACTGCAGGAAACTGGGATGTGTTAGTGTGAAGGTGTGTGTGAAAGTTCCAGAGTTTTTATATGTCTGATAGGAGGAAGTCAGGAAAGTGAGGGGATCTCAGCGGAGATCATTCTGACACTTCAGATATGTTGAGCATCTGTGTGTGTTGCATGAATGCCTGTATGAGCGATGAACGTGTGTGTGTGTGTGTGTGTGAGAGAGACAACCGCTCTATGTGCTGGACCACAGTTGGTGAGACATCCTGTTGGGCTTTGTGACACAGCAGGAGGCAGCATACCCTTTTGACTCTGCTGCGCGCGCGTGTGTATCTGTGAAAAGTGTGTGTGCTGCACATGTGCGTGCTGACAGGATTTACTATTCGTCAATCCATCCTGTCATCACCTCGTAACTCCTGAACCATTTGGGCTACCGAGAAGAAATACAATATACGAAAAGTTTAGTCTTATTTTTGTTTTTGGTATCATAGGTGAAAATTTGAATTTACAACTACAGATTTGAGGCATAAAAAATCCTTCTTATCTGACTATTTGGCCATGGTGAAACTCGTGAATTACAACAAAGAGTTTGAAGTTAATAACTTTTACACTCCAATGCTTAATAATTATGGGAAGGGTGAAATTGCTTGAATGTTGCCACAGGGTGTTTTTGTAGCAGCTCAGAAGCTTTCAGTGACATCAAAGTCGGATTTTGCCAAGAAGATGTGAAATTGCTGAAATTAACGTTCTGTATGTTAAACATTAATGTCAAAATTCCATTCTCAAATTTGTAAAGGGGTTTCTTACAATTAGAAGCTACAGCATGAAAATGTCCAAAACTGATGAACACACTTTTGGATGTATCCAAAGTGTGTTCATTAGTGAAGCCAAAACGACTGCAATGTGAGTCCAACTGGCCACCAGTGCCTGTATATGTAACATTAGTGTGGGCAGCGATGGAGGATTTGTGGAGTATCAACTGCAGATGAGAGAGTTCTCGTTTGTCATAAACGTGCAATTTAAAACTAAATTGATTTCTAGACAGGGATGAGGGTGGTTATGTTGTGTGTATGGGATGAAGAAGGAAGGAAACAACAACACATCCAGAATTAATATGTGTGTGGGTCAAACCCTTTCCGTATGCTGGTAGCTTTTTCGTCACTACCCCCGGTGCAACCTACAAATGTCAGACTAGTAAAGTGGGGATTCGGGTGTTTGTATGTGTGAGCATGTTTGCCAATGTGTGTGCACAGGCTTCACCAATCAGGGTGACTTTCCCGTCTCCTTCTGTGTCTGCCCGTGCGGTCACGATGTGAATACAGCACCAGCCTGACAATGGAGAGCGGGGCAGATGAGTAAGCCAGATAGACAGGAGCGTCTGGGGTCTGTCAGTCAGATGGACTGACGGACAGACTGACACTGCGTCAGAGAGGCATGATCAGACAGTTCCTCCAGGGAGGGGATGTCGCATTCTGTGGTCATTTAACACTAAGCTGTGATTGATCCCCTGTATGTCACTTCCCGATATATGTCATTTTTCTCCCTTCTCCACTTTATGCAGCTGACCTTTCTCCTTTTTATGATTATTCATTATTGGTACTTGTGACAGAGGAGGATGTAATAAAAGACATAGGGCTTCATGGCTCCTGATACCTAAAAAGTAAGATGCAGTGTCTGTCTGGAACTTGGCTAAAATGCAGAATCATTGTCCAGTGCTACATCCACATCTGCTTTAGTCTGGGTGAAGAAGTTACCCAAGTATTTGTCAAAATAATTACATTGCCTGGATCAGGCCCAACGTCAAAAAGTAAGTGAAAAGCTTGTGAGCATACTGGAGCATTAGGCAGCTAAGGACCCTTTGTCCTAAAGGGGAAGCGATAACTGGAGCACCTCGATGACTTCTGATGGCTGAATCAATAGAGCTTGGAGGACTGGTCTAAACGCATGGTTCTGCTAATGTCCATCCGGAATTCGTTTGAATATCATCTCTGAACTTTGGACGTGAATAGGAAAGCAAAGGTTCAGAGACTGAAAATGAAGAAAGCAAAAACATTTAAAGTCATGTCAAACTTTTTCAGTTTTGACATAGAGGATCCCCTGATGAAATTTTCCAGTGTGGATGTCCATACCTTGCTGTGTAGTTGTGTTTATGTCTGTATCTATATGGGTATGCCTTTGCCTATTAAAGTGCATGCTGGCAGCGGGAATATTGATCGAATGTGTGTTGAAATTCAAGGTGGGCTTTCCTGTCTTGTCCGTTCCCCTTGGCTCCCTGCAGATCTGCATGCACTCTATACAACCCCTGTTCTCTAATTCATTAGTTTCACTCACACACAAGTATCAGGCACCATCATCTGGCATGGAAGTAGCTGCTGAAGCGAGTCTGCAATTTCACCTTTTGGGGGGAGAAATGGACAATGCAGCATACTAAATGCCATACAGATGTAGATCGCAGGGATCCCACTTTTTTTCCTTATTGAACCAGAAAACCCTGCTTCAAGTGTCCAGCAATATTAATGTGAGCAAAAAGAGTAGTTTACAACTAAATGTATTTATGTTCGCACCTGAGAGTTCAAAACATAATCTGAATTGAAACATTTTATGCCATTAACTTTTACGTTTTTGACTGATGGGTCAGGGACCTTCTTTCTCCTCTTGAGTGATGCTCTGTGTAACATTCACCCTACTGCTCACAGGGTTAGGGTTAGTCAATGTGTTGTGGTTGCTGGAAAGTGTGGAGTTGCAAGACAACCCCCATGCTGCCTTTGGCTTGATTCTCTTTGTGCAATTCACCTACGTGCATTCGTGTCACAGATAATTAGGAACAAATGCTGACTGGTAATATGGTACATTTGGCAATTTTCTAAATCTAGTGGCTGTAATTTATATTGCAGCAGCAAAGGCTGAAACAGTCCAGTGGTGTTTAATTAACTCTATAAATTACACAGCAGATACACCAGAGCCAGAGAAGATATTTTGGCAAAGAAAAGTTTTTGGTGGGGCATCGTCATGTAGAAAACTATATCATATTTCTTTTTTTTATTATGTATCCTAGGAAACCAAAGTGGATCCTTACAAAACATGTCACATTGAACATGTCCGAAAGATTCACTGGACGACATTCTCCAGATTTTTCTCTTCCCATCGTCTGGAAACGCCAGCTCACCCAAGTTCCCACGGGCAGGGAGCAGCACTGCTGGATAAAGAGCATAGGTTTCTGTGGTGGTGCATGATTTTATTCCTGATGCTTCAGTCAGTGTGTTAATATAATGACAGTATCACTGTAATAAGCCCTAAACTGGTGTGAGTTCATTAGAATAACAACACAAGGGCTTAGAGCTCTTTCACTCTCTTGCTCTGCTCAGGGGCCAGTAGCTTCAACACCCATCAAGTGGTGCTAAGTGACCTTTTGAATGCTGACCCCCTTTTGAACGGTGACCTCCGGCCAGGTTCAAGAGACGCCACAGCCCCATAGCAAGCCTGTCATCAACAGGGCCTGTCTGGTTAACCACTGCCCAGCAAGCAGGATGTTCATATGAGTGAGCGTGTCTGTGTGTCTGTGTGTGTGTGTGTGTCTGTGTCTGTGTTTGTGTGAGTGACAGGATAACAGAGAAGCTTTATGAGTGTGACCTACATGAAAGGTCTCAATGAGCCACAGGACATCCAATATACATGACTTACACACACACACACACTCACACAATGACTGATGGTCCCCATGGTGACTGTGTTTCAGTGAGTGGGATTTTCCAGGCGGCGTCCGGAACAGCGGATACTCCAGAGTTTGTCCTGGAAGTTCACTTTGATCTAAGTCTGTGGATCAAGGGAGGACAATTCCTGACCCCTTAGACACAGACACAGACACACACAGTATACAAAGTTGAGAACAGAATATTGATATCACATCACTTTCTTTTATTGTTCTGGACAGTAGCCCTAACCATCTCTGGCTGCATTCTTCACATGTGAATCTTGAATCCTGAATGTGAAAGGCAAAGTCGGGAACATTTCCAGACATGGACCACAAACAGCTTTAGGCATAGCCTCTTAATTCAGCCAATTCATCCAGTGGAAGTCCAAAATGACACCAAAGACCAAGCTGACATTTGAAGCAGTGAGGACAAGATAACGGACATTGTCCACATTTCTCAAAAATGTTCACACCCTGAAGGTCTAATGCGGGTCCTCATAAAGACAGAAGAATCATGGCAGCCCTTGTCGCATGTGTCTTTATGACGTCTCTTGAGAAAGGGTGGACTAGAGGCTGGTTATAAACTCTGTCTCTGAGGCTGACTCAGACAGCAGGTTTTATAGGAATGGACTGCTTTATGTTTGTGCATTTGAAAGTGTGTGGCTGCAGACGTAATTAAATTCACCATGTTTCTACCCTGTACTACTGACACATTTATTTTCTCTCTGAAATCTTTGCAGAAAACAGAAGACAGTGACGTTCTCATCACATAAAGACCTGAGACTGGGGAAAAGAAGGACAGCAGATTCTTTTTTTTTTTTTTTTTTTTAATAATTTCAATGACAGTAATACACTCAAACTAGTGACATTGGAGAAATACATGGAGTAGTACATGGCATGAAAGTACCAGGACCTGGACAAGAGACGTGATCTCCATCCAGTGAATATCTTTGGACTGTGGGAGGAAGCTGAGGAAACATTTTTCCCGAGGTAAATATTTAAAATGTTGGCATCATAGGTTTAAACCAACAAGCGTGTCAAGTCTTCTGGGCTCAGCATTACTGAACTGAGACAACCTCATTCTCAAACCTCATTACTTTTCCAATCATTCCTTGGTTCCTGGATTTTTTCCACCAGTTGGGGGAACACCAGCTGAGCCCTGTGTGGTGATGTTCAGGCAGCAAAGAGAGTTCTGGCTATGAAAACCAAGCAAAAGCCTATACCACAGTTTCTCTGTAACCTTAACCAAGCCTGTACAGAATCATGCTAAACCATACATCTGGGTAACCTGACTGAAGATGCTGTGTTCCAAAACAAGACATGGTTGAGAATAGGGGTGAAATTCAGTATGCAATGATTGTTTTGCTGAACATTTTGCAACTTGGCAGATACAGCATGTACACTGACAACATTTCCTTATCATAATAAAAATCGTAATCGGGCAGGATTACATTCCCTTCACATTGTTTATTAGTGGTATATAAACAGCGTCTGGGAGACAGGGTGGCTGCAGGGCCGGAAAATATGTTTTTATTTAAGTGATTTAACTTTCCACTCACACTTGTCCATTTTAACTTTAACATGTCTGAATTTTATTTCCAATCATATTAGCAGGATAACATTATGTTCCCGCCTGAAGCTACGCAATTCTTCAATTTTATATTGAGTTACAACATATCTGCAGAGCACATATAATCAGATCACTATTAATAATAATACTTAATATTACCATTATGATCATTATCATTTGGAGTTGTGTTTGTTTTGGAAGTCACACATTATTTCCTCTCCTGTGTCCTCGATATACATTCAAGTCAACAAAAACATCAATGATATGGTCTGATTTATCACACATATGTCATTTTCATTTTTTCCAATGGAAAAAATGTAACAGGGTTGTGCATGGCTGGACAAGGGGTGTGTTCAAATTATGGTTCTGGACTGGCACCGATCTCTTGTGTGTCATAACCTCACTTTTTGTGTGAGGGGAAATTTCCTGTAACGCGATCCTCAAATACAAGCTGGATGTCTGGGAAATGTTTTCACAATGTCACAATTTGGGCTTTCTACAGACGCAGATTCAACGTCTGGAAATAAAAATGTCAACTCATCGAAATGACAGAGCTGAAAATATGAGGGAGAAGTCATGTCTATCTTTGTCTGTCTGCCTGGCCCTCTACTTTCTAAGGAAACAGATTCCTCTCATTCTTCAAGTGGTAATTTCCTCTGTATTGATGGATGCATCCTGTTGTGACAATAGAGCCAGTTAACACATGTGCACCTGTGGGGACTAGATCTCTCTCTCTCTCTCTCTCTGTCATTTCTGTCACAAAAGTGTGCTTGAGACAATTAGGGCTGGTGACATGGAGGGCCAGGAGAGGACGGGGTTGTCTCTGAGGTTTAGGGGTCTAGTTTCAGCACTTTCTAGAATCCCACTCCACTGGTTACTGGTGGGTGCGGGCAGTTGACGTTTTCATATATAGAAATGCTGTGATGCAGTTGACTCTGTGTAAACGCTCTCTCAGCAAAGTCCAATATAATTTAAAACACTTATTATGACAGCAGTAGTATATCATTAAAGAGCATTTTTTCTGAGTAGTGGTAACTCCAAACCTCTTATAAAACCAAGATTCAACATGTTTGATTTTGGCAAACTGACACTTAAGCGTTCAATTGTTTAACATTTGTTTTCTTGTGGTTTGTATAAAAATCACAGGACCCCCCGCCTGCACAAAGAGAGGCGCAATAAACACTGGTAACATGACATCACATTGTGTTGTGTTGCCGTCTCCTTTTGTCTTTTTCTCCAGTTAATTTGTGGTTACAGTACAGACTTGTGTTTCCATTTTGAAATGCTTGTCAGAAAGCGTGAAAATGCCCACAAGTCATGCAGATATGAGCATGTTTTATAACAGTCAATTAGGCCTCAAATTGTTGCTCAACTTTTCCAAGCATTCTTAAAAAAAGCAACCGCCACAACTGCTGAGCTGAGGCGCTCTGTAGGGATCTGGGCAAATGACCAACCTCTGCTTTGATATTGTTTTCTCTGCTGCCACTGCTGCTGTATCTCAAACTGGCACTCAAAGACGGTATTCACTTTGCTTGAGCCACATGGGAGTGCTGAAATGTTTCCCAGACACTTCAGTCTTGTAAAATGATTTTCTAATTTAACAAGAAACCTCACAGTCCCCCGGAGAAGAAGGAATTTGTTCAAATAAATCACCTGACAACTTGATACCAACATGTAATTACAGTTGTTCAGCGTTCGGATCGTGTTGTGGTCAGGTTCTGGTAATTTTCTGTCTAACCTGTGGATGTAATACGAGACAGAGCCCCAGAGGCTCCTTATCGCGACCATCAGCAGGTGGGCTTTTAGTTTACAGAAGCATGCGCAGGTACACACACACACACTTGCAGATGCACACATATACATAGTGAAACCTGTGCAAGAACAGCCCCAGGTTAAATACCTGAGAATCAAGAACCGTAATTCCAACCCCCACCCTGCCCCCCCATGGACGCACACACATACACACCAACACATTAGCAAAGCTAACCTAATCAGATCTTTGCATTGACTTCCATTCATTTTGGCAGCCTAACCACAACCCCGACCAATTTATGACACATCTGAACCACACCCCTCACTGGAACCAATACTTCAGAAAAAACAAAATGACAAAAAATTTGGGGCTTTGGTTCCCATGTGGTGCACTGGTCAACAGGTGTTTCTGCTGAAGGTCCCCAGGAAGTGACAAAAACAGGTCCAAACATATACAGAGAGACAGAGAGATAGGCACTCACACACGCATACCTTGAAGTAAAGCGAGCATAACAGAGCACTTGGACCCTATCCCCCCTCCTCAAGTCTAATCTGATTTCACATTCAGAAATACAAGAACACATTCAGAAATTACAAAGGGAGGTAGCAGTAAGGAAAGGGGTGTGCATGTGTTTGTGTTGCAGCCCTGTGTAAACACCTGTTAGTAATCTACCAGCTGAGATGATTCTGGATTCTTTCAGGTCCTCTTTACCTGGGTTTCATTCTGCTTCACATCTGAGCGCTGAGACGTTGATAGGAGCCTGGCAGCTCTGTTGCGATACTGCAAACGGATACAGGGCCTTCTCCGTTCCACGTGATTGTTACATGATTGCTACACTTTTTCTGTTGTTACCCAAACTACAAAGGCACTCGAGGAGGATCCGGAGGCAGAACACCAAGTTGGATGCAGGGTGGGGATTTTCTGCAGTGGCTACCACAAAAGACCGGAGGCCGTGATTATGATAAAAGCCTATTTCATGCTCTCTATGGCCTGGTTCCAAGCCTCCAGTTCACCAGAAGTATCTCAGGGATCATAGATTCAGGGGCCAGCACGCGGGTCAGAAGACCAAGGTGCATGCTTCTCAAAGTTTCAGGCTGCTGTCCTTCTTTTCTCATTGACCATGTATGCTGTTGTCATGTTTGTTTTTATTATCATTGGTTCTTTAAAAGCTGAAACTTCCCCAACACTTGTTTTAAACTGTTAAGTTCATTTAAAACCATTTAAGTTTGCAAATTGATAAGCTTTGCAACTCAGACCGCATGCATCTTGATGTTGCTGCTCCTCTGCACAGCTGTCAGGCTACACTTTGAGACTCATGACTAAACATCGGCCTGAAAGTGGCCTCGGTTCTCTCAGCAGTAATGATATTATCACCAATAATAATCAGTGTGTGTTTTCAATAAGATCTATACTTAATCAAATATTTCCTCTCATTCAGTCACCATATGAAGCTTAATTCTTCCCTAATTCGCCACAAAGTGTTTCTTTTCTTACGATAGCTCGGGCTGTGGTCTGAACACAACCCTCAGTGCTGCTTAGTGGAAGCGCTGTCTTCCAGCTCCACACCCTGTGAGAAATATCCTGTTTTCCTTTCTCCGCTGAATGGAAAGCCATTTTACATTCTTTCCTCAGGCAAGAGGATAGCGAGGAAAGCCGCAAAGGAGGGAAAAGAAACGGTAATGGCAGTATCAGAGCACAATAATGATAGATGCACGTTTCAGGCCTAATCCACAGGGATACATATGCGGGGTATGATGGGATTGCTAGGACCATTAAGGTATGCTTTGCAGCTATCGCTCTTGTGCTGCTGCTGATGAGGCTGCTGATTGATGGCCTGGTGGGGTCAGGTCTCTGGGATGAGATTCATTTACCTTCATTTACATTTATATGTATGGAGCACGAGACTGGGATTATTTGGGAATTGTCATTTCATTGCTATTCAGAGTGTCTTATCGGTGTATTGCTGTTTATGTGTCCTCGACATGAGGAGTGCTAATTTCTGCTGTCAAGTGTGTGTGTGTGTGTGACAGAGCGAGAGAATATCTTCCTCAAAACTGATATGATGTTTGACATTTCATTTGCTGCTGCTGACCAGTGAGGTTAATAATGCTACCAAAAGCAATCAGGGCTACACACACAAACGTGCACACACACACACAAGCACATATGCACAAGCAGACATACACATATTCACCCTAATCCATTCCAATCATGTCACTGTGGTTATGTGGCCATAAATAAGATGTCACTTTAAACTGGGAATTATAAACCATTGCAACATTTCATTTCCCCACTATCAGCAAGAGCTCTGTCCAAAATACAGTGTACAACGACACACACTAACAGAGAGGCATATCATCTGTGTGTGGTGGATATTTACTAATGTTAGCAGGGTGTAGGGCTGTCATAAAAGATGTATATAATGTGTATGAAATGAAAGAGAATCATCATAAATGTTCAGCCCCCTCACTCCACGGGTGTGTCAAGTTGATGTCACTGTGCATTTTGTATTTTTTGAACTTTCTGTGTTTTAGTTTTAAAAAGGAACTCTTCTCTTGTTTCAAGTTTCCTGCCCTTCCTGCCTCTTGTATTTCCCACCTGTGTGATTGTCAGCCCTGCTCTAATGTGCTCCAGCTGTGTCCCATTTACCCGTGTATCTGCGCCTTCCCCTGTCCTGGTTGCCAGTTTGTTTTGTCACGTTCCATGTCAATACCAACCAGCGCTTCCATGCATCGTCCATGTTGCCAGGTTTTTTTTTCTTGTCTCTAGTACCTTTGTGTTTTGTGTAGTTTAGCGATTCCTGTGTCTTTTGCACAGCACTCTATGAATTGAATTGATCTTAGTTAGGACCTTACTTATCAGTTTTCCTCCTTTAGAGTGATTTTCAGTTTTGCTTTTGTGAATATCGCTCTCAAACATTTTCCAAGCTCCAATTCCCTCTTTCTGTTTTTGTCATTCAAAGTCTGCTTTTGGGTTCCTTCTGTGTCAAAGTAATCACATGGACCACTTTCTCAGCTTTTGATTTGTCCTTGCCTTGCTTCTCCTCTTTCTTGGGGCTTACTATTTCTATTAGGAGCAGTTACCTTTTTTTTTTTTTTTTTTTTTTTAACCTTTTGTGTTTTTTGTTTTTTTTTTACCTTTTTTCTCTTGGGCTTTATTTCCACTTGTGCATTTTTGAATGTTTGCTTCTTTTTATCCCCGCTTGGAAGTCATCTGATCTGTAACTTGGATAAGAAAAAACTTTTTTTAAAATGCACATCATAAAATGCAGCAGGCTGCAGCTCCATAGTTAATGAGTTTAATCATTCTTCCAACTGAACACTAAAACCAGGAATATTTACCCAAATGTTTAACTATTCTTCTGCAATATACAATGATAAAGACACATCTACATGAAAAATACCAAGCTGTTGCCACTCTTTGCAATCATTTCATCTTTTTCCACCTGAGTGTTGGTGGAAGTCTGGAGGTCTCATGGAGGAGTCCATATTTGGGGGAGTTAGTAGGATCATCTGGTTTCTGTGACCTCCCTCAGCAGAGGTTTGGTCCTGGCAGATGGCCATCAGATCCTTACATGATTTCACACTGGAAGAAAAATCAAACTGCTGAGCCAAACACCTTAATCTCCTTATATCTCAGATTTGACTTATATCTAAGCACGCACTCACTATGAGGTGTTTTTGAATGGTCCCTCAAAGTGGTTCATTGTGATGAACGGATGCTGGAGAATTTGTGTGGCAGTAATTCTCACATACTGATTTGCCATCAGCATCTCTTTGAGTAGGTCGACAAAGCACTCCATGTCCCACACTTCAACATGGTCGTCCTCTCCCCAGAGCCGAGGAATGGACTATGACAACATGAGAGGAAAATGTTGTTAAAGATAAGTTATGAACCTACTAACATGAGTGAATAGTTTGCTCCAAAGGGAGTGGATGGTACAGGGGATAGAAATACAAACTGAAGGAAAGGCAACAGAAATAGTAATGGTTAACACATTTCTTACCATAAATCTGGTTTCCATCCAGTATTTTGGCCAGAACCAGTATAGATTTAACTGATCCAGTGGATCTCCAGTTGTAAAAAGGATTTTCCTCATCTGTGGAGAAAACACAATGTTGTGAGAGTTGTTGTGAGTTTGCAGACTTAACATTGTTGATCAGGTGCACTTCTCTTATAGAGCCATATAGATAAGGTGTCTCTAGTTCGTCTCCTTCATAAAATAGTAGAAATCAGTGAACTTCTACTGGAAACTCTCGCTAAATTTATCAATTGGAGGATCTAAGTACAAATTAAATCATGGCAGCAAAGAGTGTTTAATGTTTTCAGTGCAGTACATGTGACACTGACCAGATCCGCCTCATCAGAAGCACGGAAGAGGGGTCTGCCCATAAACAGCTCGGCAGCGGTGCAGCCTAACGACCATACGTCGATGGCCTCGTTGAAAGGAAGTCTCTGCAGAATCTCAGGAGCCCTTAGAAGAAGAGCAGAAACATTACACAATTGGTGTCATGGTGTAGGGTATACAGGTATACACATTTGGTGTCAGTTACCTACCTGTACCACAAGGACTGGAGGACATCACCTATGTGCTCCTCAGGGTTGTTGCAGGCTAAGCCAAAATCGATTACTTTTACTTTCAGCGGCTGCCGGACTTTATCCACTAGCATAATGTTCCTTGGCTTCAAATCTGAATGAATGATCCTTGCACTTTTCAGGAATTCCAAGGATGTAGCCAGCTGGAATCATGAAACGCAATCGTAATGATGAGCTACACGGCTTATTATATTCACAACAACACAGCTTGATTGACGACAGCAAAAACAGATCGGATGAGAAGAGATCCGGTTAACTTAACATAGTGCGAACACCCTTGTAAGTTGATACCCAATGATGGAAGTTACAAACAGGATTTTGACAAAAACTATATCAAACCCACCACCCAGCAAAGCAGTAAGAACTTCAAACACACCTGCTGCAGGATGGGGCGGATCTCTGTCAGCTGAAGATGTTGATCCGGAATGGTCTTCATTAAATTTTCCAGATTTATATCCAGGTTCTCAAACACGA
Source organism: Pseudorhombus dupliciocellatus (assembly GCA_016785235.1). Taxonomy (NCBI): domain Eukaryota; kingdom Metazoa; phylum Chordata; class Actinopteri; order Pleuronectiformes; family Paralichthyidae; genus Pseudorhombus; species Pseudorhombus dupliciocellatus. The sequence continues at coordinate 194,779 of JAFBJW010000461.1, read as the reverse complement.
GGCAGTAATGTCCCTTGTAGGTGAAGAAGTCATTCAGCCTGACAATATTGAACCTGTCGGAGTGAAGCTCCTTCATGGTTTGAAGGATGGCCTTCTCTTCTTCCACACACTGAATGTATGCGTTGCTTTGAATCATTTTTAAAGCCACCTTTTCTTTGGTGCTCACATTCCTGCATCTGACTACGACTCCAAAGGAGCCACCGCTCAGGTACTTCTTGACCTTATAATTTGTTGTGGGGGAGACGATCCATTTTCCTTACGAGAAATGGAACACCCTCTTTTTAGGCATGGTGAGAAGAATTCTGCTGTTGATTTGTCACCGTCAACTGTCTGAAATTGTAACTTACCCAATTTGTGTCCCTTGCTCCCCGTCATAGTTTAAGGTGACTGATGTTCTATTCTGTTGGTTTGACTGGTGTCTTGGCTGGCTATCTTCTTTATAGTTGCGTTGCCCCCACCTGCTTCATTTTCCTTTCTTCTGTAGTTCTTGCCACCCCTAGGGGACTAGTAGTGAGTAGTAGTGACTGATATGATGAAGGTTTATGTGTATGTTTATATTTTTTCATTGTAAAATTGTAGAGTTCTTTAATCATCAGTCATTTACGGCTGTCTGTTATGTTCTACTATATCAAAGGTCAACACATTCGCTTTCTAACGAATTCTAACAAATGTGTCTTTGATCGTCTATGATTGTTTTCACATTTTTATTCAAATATTAAAGTTAGACGCCACACACAGGTGGGGACAGGGCAACGATAAATGGAGAACATGCAAACTCCATCCAGAAAGGGAACAACATTAGACAAGAACCACAACAAAATAAATAGAAGAAGAAAAAGAATAGTAACAAAATAAAATGAAGTGAGTGGCGGCTATGCTACTATAAACAGGATGCTAGCCGCCAATCAAACCAGCAGAACAGAATGCACACTAATCAATCAGACCACTGAAGAGATATTAGCAGTATATATTTTGAGATATCTTCCTATATCAGTCTCTATGCAATATAAATTCTGCTTATGGATGAATGTCAGGTTGAATTAGCATCTAGAGAATATATACATCAAAAAGTGAAAGATGATGGTTGGAGCTTGGAGGACAAGTGGTTTTTGGGACATGGGGGGCCTGAGGTTTGGGAGAGGAATGGGAGAACTGTGAGAGGTTTATATTGTAGAGGTTGCAGGTGGGGTGTGTGTACTTAGTCCTCCTCTACTGGTTTAAATGGATATCTGCTAGTGTGTGTGTGTGTAGGAGCCCAGTTTTCAGCCAGTGAGCTCTTTTCCCCTCACAGCCGTTACATTTCAACCACAGAAAACTGGACCTGAAGGAAAGAGAGATCGATGGAGGGATATCCAGGGACGAGAGGTTGAGCAGTAGTCGGTATTTTTTAGAGGAAAATAAGAAACAAGATGGGAGACTGAGAAAGTATGTTTTTACAATTTTCATTTACTGAGAAAACATGGAGGAAAACACAGAAGAAAACCTCTTGAAGAATTGAAGAATTTGCCAGTTTGCCAGTGTGTAAACCAGGAAATTAACTACTGCTTGGACTACTGTTCCTTGCAATGTAAATCAGAATATTCCATCCACCCATTCATCTGTCCATCCAAGCTAAGTTTAATTTGTTTGTACTTTGATGTCCATTCCAAACTATGCATGACACCCAACTAATGGATTTTGGACGTGATGTTGACATAAATAAGAACTACCTAAAAGCCTAATACATTATATCTAGCCACGTTGAAGACTAGTTTTAGCCTTCACTGTGGGTTTGTAGAACATTCAAGACCCAGTGGAAACCCTGCATATCCTTCCCAAAAATGGTGTCCAAAATCCTATGAACAGAAAACAGCATAACGTCTTTGGTAGAGGTAACAAGGGGTTATGAGTCCAAACAATTGTCTGAGGTAAGACTTCATCAAAAACTGAGCAGAACAAACACAGAAAGACTGAATGTTTTGCTGCGACCATTAAATCCTTGAGAGAACAAATCACCAGAAGTTTTGATCAACAGAAGCACATAAACCCAGAAACATCCAAGGCACATAAACAGGTTTTCTGCATTAACACTCCCTCACCGCTGACTTATGCGCTGTAACATGAAGTTTTGTTTGAAGTGTTGTGGGGGCATGTTGACTTCTTCTGTTGATGGAGGCCTGTTTTATCTGCTGAGGCAGGGCAACAGATATCCGTGTAATCAAATCTGCTACGCGAGGGGCGCATTCAAGAGCCAATCCTCTCCACAAGCCAAATTTATACAAATCGGCCTCTTTTCTTCACAGGACACAATACTGCCGCTCAATTTACTGCTGCACGCCAAACGGATAAAGAACCACGAATGCGCTGAGGTGTAGGTGAGCGATCGCACGCCGCAACGCGCAACACAGTGGTCCTCTGTGTTCCTAATCTCCATTCGCCTTCATTTTTCATTACACACACGCACAACCGGGGTAAATTTGATCTAACTTGTGCTGATCAAACCTCAGGGTGAGAGTGGAGCTACAGCGAGGACGGAGGGTGTAAATCAATGGCTGTATAGAGAGGCCGTGTTGCCTATTAAAGAAAAGGCTGACGCATGCATTGGGCCTTGTCTGCTAACTGACAGCTGTAAAGATGAACAATGAGTCTCTCCTGCTTCATAACCTGGATAGAGAGACCTTCTCTGGAGCCCGTGATGCAGCTGATGCTGCGCTCAATCTTACTGTCACCAAATTGTGTGTATGTTTTATATGAATTTGCCCTTAAAGGTGAGCACTACACGGAGCTCTTTATTAAGGCAGTAAATGGATTTTTACGGGGCTTCGTGGATGAGACACAGGAGACAAGCTCAGCTGTTTGCAGCATCAGAAAAAAGGGTCAAGAGTGGCTCATATGCACGTAAACAGAACCTGAAATTGAGCCTGCGCACATAAAACTGGGGCAAAGGGTAAATGAAACCATGTTAACTGCCTCTGAATGGCCGCGCGTTTTCAGAATCGGACTTTGAACCACGCAGCAGATTTTCAGATTCACGGAGTTCCCCTCCTTTCTCTGCGCAGCGGCGTTGCCAGAGGGTCCCGCTCAAAGCGCCGTGTGAAGCTGTGAGGTCAGCGTTACAGCGGCTATCTACAAGTGTCCTACCCTTTCCTGCCTTTCTCCTCTCCCCCTCCTTGTCAGGAGTTATCACTGTCAAAGTCCAGCTGCGGCGCTTGTGCTGGGAGCTGTCACAGAGATGTGTCGCCACAATGTGATGCTTCACACGCTTGGTGACAAAACCGCCGGCCGATATTCATACATGTGGCACCAATAAGTCTTTGTCACACAGACGCTTCCATCTACCACAGTGGGCAAATTGTTTCTCCCTAGGTTTTATTTTTATTTGAGCAGACACTACAGGAATCAATGCAGGTTTTACTTCTCTTTCACTTTCCAGGAACACTTTTGACAGGCTATGGGAAAAAGAAACAGTTTAACAGCCACAGCAAGATTACTTCTGTCTGGTCGTACTTAGCGAAAACTTTGCCGCTCGCTAATGACTATTTGGCAAGTTCACTAATAGCTTCATGTCGTCCCAGCTTTGTCATAAGCTGTCGCCTGTGGCATTTCCACCAGCTTACTCTGTGTGCTATTTCTAGCCGCGCCATCGAAATGAAGAAGCGCTGAGGATGAGTGTGAGCAGAGAGGACAGGGCAGGCAGTACGTAATGAGACTCACCATTAACAACAGTGTTAACATTCAGATGTTCTTGTTAATGAAGCAGTCGTAACCTTTATTACATTTGGAGAGCACAGTACGACACTTTGACACATCCTCTGTCATTGTTTTTTTTTATTGGTATTATTTTCAGAACCAAGCTCATGGTCATTAAAGTTGGATGCAAACCAACTTTTGTCTGGTTCCAAATGTCAAATAAAATACATCTATCGAATCTGTGGTTCATATATCTCGAGAACTGTTGTAGACATGTGGATTGTTATGGGCCCAAAGAAGTGCAGTTTAGAATTTGGTGGACTCTTATCACACCATGTTGTTCAGCTTTGGTTAAACAAGGGACAAGCAACCTGGATGGATGGAGGCTGGAATTAAATTATGATCCCAATGTACAAGTACACTGGTGATGAGGGTGACGGAAAGCAACTGCATAAAAGCAGACGTCCCAAAGTGCGTTTGTCAGCGTGTTGACGCCTCACAACATCTTTTTCATGTTACGGAAAAAGGGAAGACGTTCCACGGACCTGATTTGTTTTACATTGCAAACTTCTCTGCAGCGCTCAGCGATGACAGACTTGAGACGGAGGTGATGGAAAGTAGAAAGCAGTGGAAAGTATCACACAAAGTGGAGGCAGAGTGCAGAACAGAGTGTTCAGGTGACGGCGACCTTCCTCCCAGTAAAGACAGAGATAAGACCCGAGTCAATGTTTTTTCTGGCTTTTCTGACGTGAAGGTTCCTGTGATCTGTTAACTGGCTCAGACTGGCTGGCACTTCATGTCAAAGCTACTTGGCGCTTAAATACTGTAACATGTATGTTTTAATGCTGACTTCCCAGGACATGATGAGTCTAATTGGCCATGATGCTATCACCAGTTTGGTGTCAGCATTTCCATGGAACATGTTGCAGCAGTGTTGTCTTGGGCTAATGGCTGTGGCTGGTTTGCTTTTTTTATTGGTGCTCATGTTCTCATGGTAACTTTCTTCAGTTCTGCTTTGCCCTGTGTGTTTACAGGCCCCTTAATGGGCTTTGCAATATCCTGCTGAGAACACGAAACAAGTTGTGGTTCAATGGATTGTGTGTGTGTATTTATATAATCTATATAAAATGTTTAACTTGGTCTGAAATACTCGACTCTTTACTTTCTCTGACCAGAAAGACTTTGTTCCCATATTTTTTTCCGATTTGTCATGAAGAAATGATTTTGCAAAAAGCAACGATAAAAGAATGTTCGTGGGTAGCTGCACTAAACTTCGCACCACCACGGAGAGAACATGCAAACTCCACAGAGAACGATCCATTCCAAGCCGGGATTCTAAACTGGGAACCTTCTGGCTAACAGGCTCCAGCGCTTTTGTGAAAAAGATTAGCCTTATTATTTTTACCACTGACATTTACCGACCTTCCTTTGTCATTCTCTTATTGCCAATCTCAGAAAACCTGTCTTTATTTTTAGACTTGACCGTGTGTGGAAACAGACACACATTTGCTCACTGGCTACGTCAAACAGAAGAAACCGGCAGGAACAGAAACACACACACACACACACACACACACTCAAGCACACAAGAGAAACCTTGAAATGGACAGAATGAATTTAGATAATATACTTTAGATGAATTGATGTGGTCGAGCCTGATGGGCTTTTCACATGTGCGTGGATAAACTCACATAATGAGCCAGCTGTTAGAGTGTTACAATGACCAGATTGACACACACACACACACACACACACACAGGCACGGACCCTCAGCGTCTGCCAAAAGCTAAGCAATAACAGAGACAATATGTGCAATAAAACTCTGTTGAATAAGGAATGCAGCCTTTAAGGAACATTAAACGAATACCTTGTCTGTTGTATTTCAGTCCCACCATGTCACGTGTCATGGCTGACGTGCGCGTCTGTGTATTTGTATGTGATGTGTGACATGAGTCCATGAACTCTGGTGCCGTGTTTGTTTTCTGATAACGTCACACACCCTTAAGAGCGAGAGCAATTAAATTATATCAGAAAAGTCTGCCTTTGAGCTCGGACACTATTTTCTCATTCCAGGCTGATGCCTCTGAACGAGATGGGTGTTCTGTATGTGTGTGTGTGTGTGCATGTGTGTATACTTATTTTCATCTGTTTCAGTGTGCGTCTTGCTCTTATTTTGGCAGGGTGACGCGTGTGTGCGCACAGTGCACGTGGCCCCGTGCCCACAGCTGCTCGACACTGGGATATTGTGCAGTATTTCTGTGGCTGGGGGTCTGCATCCAGTTAATCGAGTGCAGATCACCGAGGTGAACATCAACCTCAGACCAAATAACAACAACCCTGCCGCCGCCGCCGCCGCCCCGCCACAGCGAGCCCTCTGTCTCCAGCCACACACAGTTCACACACTCAGTTAAAATGTCAGCTCGATCAAAGGGAGACATAAAAAAAAAAATTGTCTGAGGTTTTGATGGTGATGAGGGGTGGGGGCAGGAGTGGGGCGGTGTCTATGTGCAGCCAGAGCTCCCATAAATTATGTTGATATACTACTGATCCGCGAACAAGAAAAGATGCAACGCTGCCCAGGTTGCATTCTTTATCTTGATACGCTAAAGACGTGTACTTAACGTATCTTTCCATGCACAGATAATATCGCTTTGCAGCAACCAAAGCATGTTTTTGGAAAAAGTCAAAACTGTCTCCAGACATAAGGGACCATGTTTTTACTTTGCCAACACTTAACTGAAACTAGAACATTTGACACTGTCCTCGCAAGTAACGATAATATCATCCACAGTTCAAGTTGGAAAACCTTCCAATGGCTAAAGTTATCAAACAATGATCTTTTCTCGGATCATAAAACAAATGTACATTTTAGACTATGATTGCTTGGTTATTTTATGTTTTCACCTCTGTCCCTGTTTGTTTTGGAGGTATTGGAGGGCGTAGGCTCATGATCTTGACACATTTACATGTGTTGTTCTTCAGAGTTGCAAACTTTAGATTGCTGTTGTACTTGTTTAATCTGGAGGATTTACTATGTCTTCCAGTTCTTCTTCCCTGAACCACACTTAGGAGTCACGATGGAAACCTTTGTGTCTGGTAAAGCCAAAGCCGACCATCCACGTCAACCCAGCCTGTGTAATGTTAGCCGCAGGAACGTAGCACTTCATTCACTGGAGGAAAAAAACAGAAAAAACAAACAAGTTGCCAGTAAACATAATCCAGGTTGCAAATACATTTCCCATATAATTGTAACTGGCAAATGATGTGAACATAATATCTTCGAGACAGACTTTGTTTATTTGTCCATTGAGTCAATTCTGTGGCTGCGTAAAAGGGTTTAGGATGTAGGAAACAAGTGTGGAGAAGACACACGCAATAGAAAAAAACTCTATGAGCCATCAAACAAGTATTCTGATATCACTTCCTCAGCTAAATAAAGTTTCGTTTGTTTATTAAGTGTAAGTGCGAGCCAAGTCGTAATTATCACTCCATGGTGCAACGGTAACTCTGGAATACCCCTGCTCCCATTTTCCAACTGCTGGCGAACAGCTCGTTGAAAACAGGCTCATCAGTGAGTCACGAGCGACGGGATACTCCCGCCGCCCCCGGCCAGCGAGCAGTCAGAGAAGTGACCAGGAGAGGAGATTCACAACGTGCGTTCTCCATGCCGTTAATTACGGATGCAGCGTTTTGGCTTCGCTTGTGGTTGGTCTAATGATGAATGAAGCCAATGCAATCATCTCTCTCTCACACACTTTGTCCTGGCAGAGGTTGTATGAAGTATCTCACTGGCTGTCGTCATGATGTCTGCCGTCACTGAGTTGACCACTGACCTGGGCGACGGCGTGTGTGTTTGCCAGGTGGCCCGTTGTCATGCAACACACACGGTGGCTGCGGGTCAGTGTTTGTGTTTGTGAGCGTGATTTTTGAATCCCGAGTGGTCTCCAGACTTTCATGGCACCCTCTACTTCTCCGCCCTCGTGCATGCGGTGACTCATCTGCTCGCTCTCACACCCTCGGACCTGGCCTGTGGGGCTGGGACTGGATGGGTGGGGACGAAGGGGTGCGGTCTGGGGGTCACTGGGCGGGTAGTGGGTGTTTTTCTCTTCTGGTACGTCTGCACGCACACTCGGCCTCTGGAAGGCTTTCTCGAGGTGTGGACGGTATGCCTGGCTTCAGCTGTAATGACATCTTCGGCGGGCACAATGAAACCGCGCCGGTGCGCGTGCACGCGCGCAGCTGCCGGAGCAGTCCGCAGCGGAGCCGTCTTTACAGAAATCACATCGACAAGCGGCATTAGCCCTAAACGTCAGCGTCGATTTTACTAAGAGACGTGCTGCACGTTATGCGGCCTCGGCCAACGTTTGGTTTGGCTGCAGTCCACCGGGAAGGAAACCCTACTCTGCTTTTTTAAACGCACCATGTTTAATCATGTTTTAAGTTTCATTTTAATGTGCATTTTAGGGAAGCTTTATTCCACGGTTGAGGGTGAGTGTGTGTGTCCTCCCATCAGTGTGCATGATTGGTGTGAGTTATGGTGGCTGCAGACCGCGTGATGGTGGGAACCCTAACTCACCTGTACAAGAGGCCTACGCTTGTCATCTGGTTTGATTTACATGCCCCACACACGTCAGTGGGTTTCTGCATCCTGACATCCTGCATGTGGTTAGGCTCCAACAACAGAAGTCAAGGTGAGGGAAAGGACAGTAACGCTGCTCTAAATTATTAAAAAAAAAAAAAAAAACGACAGTTTCTAACTGCTGTTGAGAACTAGTATATCACAGCAGGATGAGATTGTGTGACTACAAACACTATTTAAGAATAAATCTCTCTACTGATATGATTGATGGCTTCTTTGGATAATGGTCTGGTCTGAAACAACAAATGTGAGGCTTTTGACAAATCCTGTTTTTGATTAATGCAATTACTTAAAGCTCAGGAAAACAATGTGGTTTTCGTCAAAATGACTATTTAATTAAGGTTGGGGTGGCTTCATCATCGTGTGTGATATTAAAAGCTTGAAGAAAAACAATATATTCCCTTGGCTGGAAATAGGAAACAAAAATCTGCTCGTTTTCTTTTTATTCATCCGCCCAGAAATATTCCCTTCCTTCCTCTCCTCCTCTAATTAGGGGTCCAAGCAGTGACAGCTGCAGGAACCCTATTGTTCTTGCTTGTTTTTTTTATTTTTAATATTATTATTGTTATTTATAGTTTCATCAACATTACACAAAATCTGTGGCACTTTTGAGGTTTTGCACATAATCGAATGCAACAAAATGTCACATTGGCAAAAATGGGTGTGGCCAGGCGGTTTGGATTTAGGGTTAACCCTAACCCTAACCCTAGGGTGGCCACACATAATTGAATGTAGCAAAACATCAACGTAGCAAAAATGGGCGTGGCCAGGTGTCACTGTTGTCTCATTTTACAGCTGAAGCTATCATGGTTATCTCATTTGGGCTTTGAACGTGGAAAGCCTTGCAACAACAAAGAAATGGCCTGGGACAACAACTTGCAACATACCTGAAACGTTTGGACTGTTTGGATGTCGTTGTAGTTATTACGATAGTTCTATCGGTGCACTGTTAATCAATTGGTGACACGTAATGCTTCAATGATTTTTTATTTTCCTTGGAAAGACTCAAAAAGTGCTTTCAGACATGCACTGAGCGATTTCATGTCAAGATTCTCTTCAAAGAGAGAGAGCGCGAGAGAAAGAGAGAGATATTGGGCCAGTTGATGATGTTTCAAACACACAGCAGATGCAAAACTGAAAAAAAGGAATACAAGTATCTCTGGATTACAAGAAGACAGCAACAAAGATGTTTACTTGGAAAGACAACAAGATTCCAGAGCTTTCTGTGACAAGAACTGACGCCAGTGTTAATGTGCTGCAGTAAATTAACTACATCCTGCCTCCTGCACGTTCCACCCAGACACCACCTCCAGTCGCTGAGAATGGCAAACCCAGGAAAAAGGCCTGACCCAACCTTACAGACTAGTTCCTGCCTGAACACAGCTCTGTTGTTACTCTAAAAAGAACCATGTCTTCATTTTTGTTGGTTTTCTGTTCCTGCCTCGGGCTCAGAATGACACTAATTGAAAACTTTTACTTGAGTCAATTAATTTTTTATTTAATTTTTATCCACACGAACAGTGTTGAAGTGTCAAACAGACAGATGAGGGCTGTGTGGGGTTAATGTGGACGAGCCAACTTTCTGTCAGCTCTGTAATAACTGCTGTGTAATTCAACTCAGTTCGTGTCAGAGCTTTAAACCAAAACTGAAGTGACAGTGGTTGTCTCGATTAACTGGCAGCCATGTTCAAAGCACTGTTTCATTTGAGCAGAAACATTTAATTGAAACTATTCTGTGACCAAATGAAACAATAAAAATGGTCAAGAAGCATAAAAAAGGACGATGAAGAGGACATTTCAGTTGGGATGGTGAGCGGTCTCAGATGTTACAGTAATGTGGACCATAGTGCATCAATTATTAGCACTAACAAAATACCACTTCACAGTAGCCCAGTAGTGTTCGATCATTTTTTCCCATACTTTGTTCCGCCCCATGTAGCACAGTGACAGTCTGTGAATTTGTTTAAAGTGAACATGATGATTCGCTGCATGTTTCATTTTAGCTCTGTGAACCAGCTAAAGTGTGGACGAGGATTCTGACACAGTGAGCCAACAAACCTGCGACACATTTGTTTGCGACGCGTTGACTTTCTATTTACTTGACGTGTTCTCCGTCACCCGAGGTTGGAGAGGCAGTGTGTGCGTCGAGCGTGCCTTTGCATTGTTTTTGTGTCAGGCAAGCCGTTAGCTGCGACAAGGCTACAGTGGGGGAAATGGTACGCTAATGACATGTGACAAGGGTACACAGCTCTGACCCAGTCTCAAACTTTCTCCCCTTTTTCTCTCTTTTTCACATCATTTTCTCCGTCTGTCTCTGAGTTTAGTTGACAGCAGTTGTGTGGAAGAAAAAAGAGAAAACCCTCTGGTGTTGTTTTTCCATGTCACTGCGAAGCACTGTCATCCAGCCGCGGCCGCTCTTGCCAATAGTCATCAGTCGTGATTCCTGTAACTTGCTTATGGTTAGCAGGGTTTCTGCACATTACTCTAGAAATGTGAATCTAATGATCCGCTCCTACCATGGATTTTAAAGCAGGCTACTCTGATTTGAAATGAGATTATTTCCTCTATTTTCTAAACCGAGGAATGTAAGTAAGGATTGAGAGAAAAAGGCAGTGTGGAGGAGGGAGAGTGAAAGCTTGCATACCTATCCTACAGTGGACACCCCCAAACCACCCCCTCAACAACTTTGGACTTTGGAGTAACATCCTGGAAGTCCTCTACTTGTCATTTTCACATTTATTTTGACTTCAGCCCAGAGCGGAGCTGCAATGGGGAGAAACAGATCAGAGCGAATGCAGACGTCTGCATCAGCAGTGGTGCAGCAACCCAGCAAATACAATGTCACAAACAACACACACGAACCATGAGGTATTCAGTCACCTGACCCTTACGTCTCAGGTCATCTGAATGTTAAGTTTGGAAAAAGACATTTGAGTCTTAGAGGCTTTCCTTTTAATACTGGGATTCAACCTTTTCTGCACCACAGAGGCCAAACCCACAGCTTTGGAGCTTCAAAACATTATTTGACTCTCTGACCTACCACCAACATTTAATCTAATTCTAATAGCTTTTCCTCTTCATGCTGGACCTCATTGTACAGCAAGCTGCCTGAAGTGAAATCCACAACCTCAATAGTCTTGGTCCAACCCATTTCCTCTTGTCTGATATGGTCTACCAAAAGACTTCCATTGGAGAGGAAAAAGACAAATCCTTCAAGTAAGGTGTATGTCTGTCTTTACCTAATGACAGGAGAGCTTACGAGTTAGGTCATTTAGAAGTCCAACACCCAAACACAAAAATTCGAAGTCTAATCTGTCCCAGTCTTTGGATGTGATAGTTGACCCTTGAATAGTCCGTCCATCCATTATCAATATTGCTTCTTCTAGAGTCTACAATTGACCCTAACCCCAAACTGAATCTGGAACTTCTTGCTGTGAGGCTACAGCCCACTGCTGAGGTCTTCTATAGAATTTTGACCTCCACAAATGTTCCACTGCAGATTATTTTTGTCATAATTACTGGAAATAGTGGTCCTCATTTTGTGAGTCTTCCACAGCTGATGATGATGTGCTGGAGTGTGTTATGTGTAGAAGAGAGAGTCGGTGAGAGAGAGAGAGATAGAGAAGTCAGGTTGAAAAGAGGATTATGTGTGTGTGTCAGTGGGGAGAAAGAGCTGCATAATTAGCCTGTTAATCATCTGGTTTGCATCAGTAACGGAGCCCCAAAAGCCTCCAGGTTAGACACATGTGTGTAAGTGTGCGCCCAGGTATGCCGAGTGCTACTGCACAGCAGGTGACCCCATAAAGTGCTGCCTGCAGGGGAGCACTTCTCCACATAACTCAGCATCTCAACCAACCATCACAGGGATCCTGACACAGCGCTGATCTACGTCGCAACTGCAGCCGGGAGATTCATGTCCCGTCAATATTCTTCAATCCAACGACCCACGAGCTGCATTAAACATCTCAGAGGACTCTGCTAAATAAGGTGAGCAGCTGTCACTGCTGAGCTATGAGTGTAAGCAGGCACAGGAGAAGTTCCACCCTGCAGCATGTTAGAAAAGTGGCCTGATGTTGAGAAGCAGATGCTTTCCACCCAAACGCCTTTATAATTAATCCAATTTGGCTTGATGTCATTTAACTCCTATTGACTCAAACCAGCATGTTCAGCATTTAATCAACACTGACTCTACAGCTGTTCTGTAACAGTTATAATGCGAATGCGTAATTTCATTTCATTTGACTTTCTCCTTTCCTGCATTTGTCAAATATATTTGATAATTACACTTGAAGTAAACGATTTGTATGAATCAGTTTAACCCACAATCCAGTGGAAGGTTTATTACAATTATCGTCCCCATGGCAACCCTGCTATGAAACTGTTTGAAAAGTGCGATATAAATAAAATCCTGCTTTACATATAAAGCAAAATGTTGCACTTGAACACAATCCTGGAAAAAACTTCAACCAATAAAAATGACAAGTCAAGATGCTGCATCCAGCAGCTTTACTGTGAATGCGTCTGGTCGTAAAACAGGAAGCACTCTGAGAAAGAGGTGCAACCGTTCAGCATCCATCAACCACCTCCACGTGCACCACCACCACCACCCTGCCCTGCAGGCACAGTAGCTGTAGCTTTAACAGCTGTAATGTTCTGACCAACATGCATCTCCGTCTTTCACATCTGGAGCTGCCTCAGGATGTGAGCTGAAGTTGACTGGTGCTGGCAGGTCCTATTGACTGGTCACTGGTGTGTGTGTGTGTGTGTGTGAGAGAGAGAGAACCCTGGAATGTGTGTGTATGCACTCCATCACCTTGCTGTGGGCGTGACAGTACAGTGAGAGATGACGGGGCCTGCTGTGAGGTTACTTGCCCACACACTAGCTCAGCTCCTCCTCAAGGCATCTTGAGGTCAGCAGCAGAGTTTTCCTGTTTTGTTGGTTGAGAAAATAGGAGGATTGGACTTGGAGAGACTTTGCAAAGACTTGATGTATTGTGTTTGTTTGAGTGGGAACACACAGACAAATATATTGTCCTACCATTTGAAGAAAAAAAATATTATGGCCAGATGCATTCTCAAGGGTAGCAGTCTTAGAGTCAATTGTAGATTTGTATGGGCTTTTGGCGCAAAGGTTAGTCAAGGAGTTCCTCAAGGTTTTATGCTGGGCACCTGTCTCTTCTTTGCATAACAACCAATCTAGTGTTTAGTTCAACTCAGATTATTTAAATGCAACCTCCTCTGTCACTCTTTCCTCTCCTCTCCGGATCTGTTTTCCCCATCACCCCCATTTCCTGCAAAAATATGATGAGGGTTTTATTAATGTGATAAAGGCTTTTCGCTTCCTCCTCCCCCTGGTCTGTAACAAAAACCTCAGAGTAAACACAGCAGAAGGCTCAAGATCACACACCATGTGGATCCCTGTCTTGATCCTGATTAGCATCTCAACCTTGTGCTGCATGGTGGAAAACAAAGACCCAGCAGTGTTTTATCTGACGCAAAGAAATACACGGGTGAATAATTAGCTTAAACCCTCTTTAGGGGAGGCTTAAAAAAATGTATGTCTGCTACCACTCTCTTGCACACATGAGAACGCACTCACCTGAGGACACTGGTGGAGGTAACTGTATGAGTGGCAGACAGACAAAAACATGAGCCCCACATGCCCTCCAATACACACTGAGTCACCTCTTGTGGGTCTGAGGACCATCTGTGACAACATCAGTGGTCCACTCTGTATAAACTGTAGACAGACATGGGAGCGCTCTGTGTGATGCTTATCCAGGAAGACATACCTTCACAGTCTGGATCAAAGCTCGTTGACTCACTCCTCCGGGTTACAGAAAGTCAACAGACCCGATAGCAATGTTTAAAATGATTGTGGTTTAGTTTCCATTTTTCTATTCATTATTCCCGGTTTTCTGCACCTGGAAATTATGTCTCCAGCTCTCAGAGATGTGACTGGAGATATTTTAGGCAATGCAGGAATGGGATCACTGCGCGTGTGTACAGTAGAGCTACTTTGCTGTGGAGCTCCAACATTCCTAAGTGACGCTGTTCCCACAATTTTGCCCAAAAGACCAGTGTCACATCCTCCCTGCCCTTCTAAGGGCAACTCCTCACTCTCTGACAAATGGGTGCAGACGTGTAAATGTAGAACTTAGAACAATAAAGACTCATTTTATGGGACAAAGAAACCTTTGAGGCAACAGACGTCCAGTCATGCTAAAGTTCGAGGGGGAAACGTTTGGGTCGTGTCAAGCCTGTGTTCTGTCTTTTTTCCTTTTTTGACTTTAGCATGTATGTTCTGATCCAAAGAGCACCTGACCACTTGAATGATGTGGTTAAGAGGACAAATTAGCCTGCTTCATCAATCATGTGAAGGGGAACAGCACTGGAGAGATAAATTACTATGTACTTGACATTCCCAAGACATTTAGCACATTTCTTAAGGTAATATAGATTTCCCAAAGCCACAGTTCAACCACAGACTAATCCGTAATTGAACTGATCTACAGGAAATGTACTCCTGCATGTTCAGTGCTTGAGATGAGATACTAGTCATGACCTGAGTAGCCAGTTAAAATGTGATTCTGCTTCATCTCCACCAGCACAAACATTAAACTGCAACCTTTCAGATGTTAAAACATAAATAAAACTCACTGCATTTTGTTGCTCCGATTTGTGGTAAACAAGATATATTCAACATTTTGGAAGATACACTTTTTCACTCTCTGAAGTGAAACCTTTAATAGGACTGACCCTTATCTACCTGATATAATCTTAACTAATAAGTCAAAGGCAGCCTGTTTGGTTAATTCACAGTATATAAGCGACTGCACCTGCTAGGAAAATACCTCTTCTTGGTTCAGTCGTTTCTGTCACTCACTGAAACTTAGGCCACATTTTTTTTATTTTTTGCTGCTTTACTGCCAGTCAGTTTGATTTCCCTTTTTATGTAATGAGACAACAAAAGTTATAGCATGATGGCACTAAGTTCAAATAAATACAACTCTGAAATTATCGCTTGTCAAAAGAACGCAGTTTTGGAGTTTGCGGTTCAGGCAGAAATAATAACCAATGTGCAATTTAAGAAATTTATTCCTGTGCAGGCAACACAGTGAAAATAAACATTGTTCGTGCTGGGAGGCTTTTAAGGTATTTGCCAGGGCTGTTAATCTAAAGTAATTATTAAGCTGTTTTCCCCTTAAATCAAACTGTATCACAGTTTGCTGCCTTACCTCCTTGAAAATAATACCTCTGAATAATCGTTACTCGTTTCTTGACTTTATTGTAAAGGCAGCTGCTCTTGAATGTGTGTGTGTTACAGTGGCAGCAGATGATAGCTTTGTATAACGATACCCCTGTGTACCTCAGTACATGTGCGTGTGCACACTCTCTCTCGCACACACACTCCCATGCATACTTTTTCCACGCTGTGTGACTGTCCAAGTGGTAGAAGGTGCCAATAGCCTTAAAACCGCAGGAAAATTGCATTTCAGATTCATAAATTCAATAGTAATACGAATAACAGCAGATTGGAGGCAGGGAGTGGGCTGTTCTCCCAACGACGGCACAAACCAAACTGAATGTAAAGATAATGACTTTTTCCACAGTCCAACTGCACCCCAAATTGCATCTCCACTAAAATAAAGTTGCGCTTGAACCTTGCATGGTCATTTCGTTTTTAATGGGCTTCTCCCAAGGGTGTCATCAAATAATTCAGTGGTCAGTAAATGTGAGCGGTGAGGAAATGTACACGGGGCCCGCTGTTTGTGGTCGACTTTTTTCTCGCAGTTTGAGGCTGAACAGTGACTTTACATTTACATTCATGTCTGAGAAAATGGTGCATGAGTGTGCATTCCCCTGCTCACACACACACACACACGTTAGACGGGCAGTAAGTTACTTGGCGGTCGTGGTTCTTCTCATAACATCGTTTCATTGCTGGCATTTTTCTGTGGTTCTAAATCTGGGTGCATGTTTGTTGATACAGACGCTGGAATGGAACGTGTGTGTGATCCCATTCCTCCTGTCTTTATTTATTTGAACGCACTAAAACTTTGATTCACTGGAACCTTTCTGGATATTATTTCCTATGTATATCTTTCCTCGCCAGTCTTTTGTCGTCTCAGCCCCGAGACAGGAAATGCATCAAAACAGCTTTTCGGGGAGGAGGTGAGGCAGCAGGTCCAAATTCATGGTTAAATGCTAAATAACACAAACAAAAGTCAACACGTCATCAGTTCTGAGCATTTTATCCAAGCGTGTGTAGGACTAAATTATATCTTCAACAGGTGCACTTGAATTTATAGTTTCTTGTCTCCACTTCAGCCTCATGCTGGATTTTTCCAGTAACCAAAGTTTTGCAAATGTGTAACTTAAGTCCTAGGAAACCAAATCTGAGGCAGATTGGCGTTTGATCGACAATCATCACTCAAAAAAGACCCAATTTGCAGAGTCCAACTGTTCCACTGGATTCTATGACCTTAATAATTTTGACCCAAACCATGATCTTTCCTTGATCATATCAGTCAGTATCATGCCTCGCCTGAACCTTAATAATACTCACCCTCTGTTTCAACTAAAAGGTCACATGTAACCCTAAGTTTGTGTTTTTGTTTCTTGTGGATATCTCAGCCACACACACACACACACACACACACACACACACAAAATTCCCAAAAGTTCATAGGCCAGTCCCCATATCTAATCCCAGGCCTTTAGTGAGACAAAGGACTCTGTTCTCTCGATGGCCACCATGCTAATCTGCCCTCCAAACTACAAAGGCCCTCCAGCAGACTGCTCCCTGCTTCTACAGGGATTATCATTCACTTATTGAACCGGCTCTTATGTGTTTGGAACAGTCGGAAAAAGAAGGGGAGAGGGAGGGAGGGAGATGCAGCGGCTTACAGTTTAAGGGGAGCAAAAGGCACGAACCCACTCGAGTTTATTTTCTTTCACCGAGCTAAACGCGTGATTGAAATGTTAATATAGCGGAGCTGCAGTCCCATATTCTCCTCTCGGATGAATTTCTCCATCTGGAGGGAGAAAGTAGATAAAAACAAGCGGTTATAAAAGGAAGAAAGGACGAGAATGAGAAAGCAGAAAAGACGGAACAAGAGATTTAAGAAAAAAGTGAGACAGAGAGAGGCTGGAATGTGGGAACAGCCAATAAAAGCTCCCCATGTAATCGCTAGAGTAATCCTTGTAAAATAACCCAGTAAAGGTGGTGCATGCATGTGTGTGTGTGTGTGTGTGTTTGGGTTTTCTCTCCATGTGCCAAATTAAAGTTTACAAATTGAAAAGCCTTCTTCCACAAATGTATTTTTTGTGCAGAGTTTGACTGTAAATATTCTATTGGAAGTTCTTCTCTGAATATTTAGGCTACATCCTCATGTTTTTCAAACGAATACAATCTCTGTGCACACAAGCATTTTGGCTCTCTCTCAGTTCTAAGCCCTGTCAAAACTAATAAGCCCCAAAATGCATATCAGGTGACCACTCACAAACGGTGGCCGCGCAAACAGGAAGGCAAGCACGTCCCCGTGGACACGGGAATTGTTTGAATAATAGCTTTTCCTCATAAACATGCGAACAGTTGTATCAGCTGTTAACAAAGACAGCGGGGTCAGCAACGCTTGTGATGGATTATGCTATTGCGTTCCACACTGGTCGCACAGGTCAATGCGTCAATGCTAATTGTTTTTTTGTTTTTTTTCCTGTAAGGAAGTCATGTGATTGGAGCCTGGCCAATCGGTGAAAGCCACATCGTGATAGAAGAGACCCACTCTGTAAGCGATTGTTTCTAGGCCCCTGTTTCCAATCATCTCTGATTCTGCCCGTCCAGCCTAAAACGCTGGAGTTTAGTCACCCCGATCTTCCTCATCCGCTGTCATTCTACACCCCCGTACTCCAGTAAAGTTATCCCGAACTTTTTCATGGTGACACTGAACCTCGTTGCTGGATCGGGAGGAACGTTAATAGGATGAGTTCAATCTCCATAAACTTTAGTGAATTAGTAAACAAGACTAGCTCGAGGAATGGGCCTTACATGAGATTTACAGCACTGCTTCTAATAAACAGCTATTATTCTAACCTTGATCATTGCTCCTTGTGCCTCTGCGCTGTCTTATTGACCTTTGCGCACAGCAGAGGTGGTGACAAAGTCAGCATCGCACACACACACACTGAAGCTGTTAGCTCATGCAGCCCACAGTAACAGAGACCCCTCCTAAGATAGATATGAATACAAACAAAGTTCCCGGTTGGGGTATTAATCAAGCACAAACTCCCACACGCACACAGACCACGCCCCTTTGTTGTGTAGCAAATGAATTAGGCCAATGTTCAATGGCCAGTCTGCTTTTAATGAATAGAGCTATAGAAAAGTAGGAGGGACCAGCGGCCTGAGAAAAATGAGCACACAGGTTATCGCTCACTCGGGCTCAGCTGCAGGGGTTAACGACCTTCCTTGGCAGACCAGCTCGCGCTCTGACCAGAATATTGCTCTGATAATTCTCGGATTTGAATAAACACCGCTGGAGAATCTTGGGAATGTCCTTTTTGTATGAGCACACATACACACTGTCTCTTTTTCCATCACAGTGAAATAACCTTGATACAATACTCTGATTAATTTGGGTGTTTTTGATTGTTTTTTGTTTTGGTATGTGACGACTATGCTACAGTCAGTGCACGTAACATGTAATTTTCTCCTGAAAGTAGAATGAGACAACTCTGGACCCAGGTGTCTGGAGTTCATGTCTCAAAAAGTTCTATTTTCACTTTAGGCTACCTGGCCACAAGCTGCTGTTACAACCTCAGCCTGCATCCAACAATGTCTCCACTAAATAGGCTGACAATAGGAAGTGCGCATCCACATCGCACAGCAGGTACTGATGGCATGATGTGTGCACGTTAAGGATAGACTGACTTGAGAAAAAGGGGTGCGATCGTCTTGTCGTGAAAATGATCCACTCCAGCGCCTGATTGGAAGCTCTTTTCTTGGACGCAGCACATCAGGGGTAATGGAAAATGCTGTGGAAAATTGCTCCGAACTTCTCAGGATTTGCCTGACTGGATAAAGTGTGCTGGCTGACTGCAAACGTCTGCTTTAATATTCCCTGTCTTCCTGCCATCGGCCCGTGCTGTCGTTGACCTCTTTGTAACCTCGCTCTCTCAGGCTCTCTCCTCTGTTTGGGAGAACGCTGATTACTGCACTGCTGATTCATTTCGGATGCCCCGTGCCCCTGTGACGTAGGTTGCCGTGATTTAACACACAGCCCACTCACGCAGAGACAGTTCTAGAGTTGACAGAGGCGTCAGAGCTGTGCATTCCCCTTTAACACCGTTCTGTCATCTATCTAACATCACAGGTGACAGAGTGATCGTGGCCTCCTCAACATTCAATCACACGCCACCCCCTCTCCAGCAGTGTCCGTGCCGTAATCCACGTGTAATTTAACGCTGATGAGTCAATTCCCGATCAAACATCTCCTCAGGGTTCATTTGGTTTTACTTTGTGTCTTGGCCTCATCCCCCAGCTGATAAATTTTGGTCCTTGATTTCATAATTCTTATTTCCTGGAATGGAAGAAAAATCAAACAACAGTCAGTCTTGTAAAACTATTTGTTGAGCACTTGGCTCTTGATGTCTGCGAGTGGGTCTGTGTGTGTGTGTGTGAGAGAGAGGATGTTTGTGTGTGTCTTGGGTTGTTGTGTTAAATATTCAATTTGTCTGAAAGTGCAGGAACACGAGAACAGACCTGTCGGCGAGTGTGACTGGGATTCAGTGTATATTCCACATGTATGTTGACACTTTAATCCTCAATGTGCATGTATGTGTGTGTGTGTGTGTGTGTGTGTATGATGTCAGTCTGATCTGTGGTTTACATTAGTTCTGTTTGATGTCTCCATCTGAGGCCTCTCTCCTCCTACTTCAACACTACTGTTTGATCTGCACCAATCTGGTCCTGATCATTCTGCCTTTGTTTACTTTCAAAGACACTTTTCATTTCTCTGTGTTTCTCTAACCCCCACCCTCTCACTCTCCTTGTCACCTTGCTGTGTGTGCGTAGATTTGAATGCCTTTTGTTCCTCTGAGCAGATGTTTGTCGGAATAAAAGGCAGCCGAAGGTGTTTCACATCTGTAAAAGTGTCCTGAACTCATTGTTTCATTCCTTTTTCAGGACTTTCCCCTTCTATCAAATCTGAGCAAAAACATCTCTGCACATTTTCTTGTGATTTCCTGATCAGCGATAATAATTTAAAGGAAAACACTTGCCTGATTTGAGTCCTAGTTTCTGGAAAACATGAGTTAATCTTTCTGCTTGATAGAGTTCGTAACGTGCAAGCATGAGTCCACATGAGTCTCAGCCCCACTACCTGGGATTCACCCATATCAGTATCATGGTCCACAATGTATATCATACTGCTCAGGGAGTTTTTCCATAACAGTGAGTCTCCATGTCTGTATAGTGCATTGAGTGTTTCCTGTAGAAAGATGGTAAAGAATGATAAAAAGTGAAGCTGTGGCGTTAATGGAAAATGGGCCAAAAGTCAAAGTACACATCAAACAAAGATGGTTTCTTTTTGGAATGTTGTCAACACACTGATATGTTTCGGGTTTAGGCTCAGGGCTTAGGGTTTGATGATGATGAGTCCATCTTCATATGCAGTCTTTGTATAATGTGCATCAGCATGCAGTTGAGAATGAGACATAATAGTTGCTAATTTCACATTTGTCACAGTTTGTTGTGCAAAGGAAATCATTTGGCAGCAGAGATAGACGAAAAGAAGATAAGCTCATAAATATAAATGCCAACCCTAAAAAGGTCAAAAAGCAGCTTTGTTTCTTGGCAACAAATAAAAATTGTAGCCATCTTTGTCAACACTGTCAGGATAGTTGGATTTAACTTTACCAAAGTGTAGATGCTTCAGGTGAATTGACTTTATCTGTTCAGCTGTAAAACGAATATTTAACTTGACTGAAAATGTTTTTTTCTCTAAATGTTGTAATAAATGGTCTCTCGGAGGAGAATCGGGGATTAAATCTACCAGCAGACTTCAGAGCACCTGCAGGTCCCCAACAAAGACCTGCCGTGGATGATCTCCCTTGATTCACTTTGCTCTTTCAAGCACATCGCTTCGTCTTCCTTAAACCTCATCTCGCCATCCGCCCCTCCTTCTCAGAGAGTTGCATGTGAAGGTTACATGTCCCAGACCCATTAATACTCAGCGCTGAGGACACAGTGAAATTCCTCTTCCCTGCGCAGAGTAATTTAACATTCCTGATCATTTATCTTCCAGGAACGCTGTTCTTACTCCACCCAGCTCTGCTGGATGCTCCGTGGCTCACATACAGGCAGAAATATGTGAAAGCGACTGAAAAGATTAGAGAATGATCTAAAGTAGACCAAAGAAACTGTTTCCCAAATTGTTTTAAAACAAAGTGGAAAAATGTAATCTTCACATTCAAATAAAGATCCTATGTAATACTCAGGTTACCACACAATTAACAGATGCAAAATGAGCCGATCCAAAACCACTTCATGATGTATGGACCAGGTATAACTGATGATTTATATTTGATTTATACTTTCTATACAACAATATTGGTGTGAAAACAATACTCCATTACAGGTGTCAAAATAAAGTCAATAATAGAGTATATCTGAATTATTTTACCATTAAATAAATGACTGAGGAATTCAACTCAATTGAATCTGTTAATTCAGCTGAATATATATTCAATTCACTTTTACAAAACAAATGTTTTATTTGACTTATCTTCACAATCTTTTCCCTCAGGCTGAATCTGAGAGAACGGTCTGAGCCAACGACACTGAGGGGTGTTGCCACTGTTAGAATCACGCAGGCGATCCATACAAAGCAATTTTAAAGTCAGCCTATGACATGACTCCGTTTGCCTGTGATTTCATGTGCTGTCACCATGGCAACCACAAGACTTAATTATTGTTTACCAGGGCGGACAGCTTCTGTCATGACCTCAGGTTTGGGGTCGGCGATTAATCTGTTACCACAGCGATGTACGTGAGTGTGAACGTGCACATTTTTTTATTAAACCAGATTGTTTTTTTGGAGGAAAATCTTCATTTACAGACTTTAAATTCAAATCTTTTCCATATGTGACAGTATCTCCGAGGTACAAATCAAGCGATGGGTGTGTAATTAGGTAATTCTCCTGAGTCCGACTTCTCCACTCTTCGATGTTCAAAACATCACCGTCAATCATCGTCCCACATGTCTGCAGTGAGAGCCACACAGCAGAGGACAGAGTGCTGATTAGACTGGATATAATTAGGTCATAGGAGTTTGAGATAATGAAAGTCAGCATTGCTCCACTGTCGCCCCGTGTGTTCAGGGTCCTGTGAGACTCCAACAGGCCCTCCAACTTTATTAGAGTGAACAGGCTGCCTGAGTCCACTGCACAAAGGGCCTGGGAGAGAGTCCCACAGAAACCGTAAACACAACCGCCCATTGTCTCTAGGCGCACAAGTGAATGGGTGAGAGGATGATGGATGAATAACTGGCCTATGCTCTGATTTCTCGGGGATGGAGATAACAATGACGCACGGTTTTGTTTTATCCAAAGGGGGATGTATTTAAATTACGAGTTAAAAATTCCTAACGAGTCTGACCACTTGTTGTGGATTACGTTTTATCTTCACTATTCTGTTAGCCCACATGTTACATAGGACACATAAACACACACCCATTATTTTGATAAAGCTAAGTTATCCAAGTTGCCTTGCTGTGACTGACAACATCAGTAGCAGCACACAATCCTTTGAACACCCCGGAAATGGCTAGAGTTTCGTGACAGCCCAGGCCACGGTTGTCCCCAACTGCTTGAATTACGGGCACAGGCAGCTGGTGCTGAGACAGCCGGGGTTCCTGGGCGATCCAGCCCCCTGATCCTGATCCGCGCCAAATCCCAAAGTTTCATGGACGTCTGTTCAGCTGCTTTGATGTAATCTTGCTTCCAAACTAGCGTACAAATAATTGGACCGGGTGAAAAGAAAACCTCTGCGGCAGAGTTCAAAATAATCAGCTTCTTCGTGCAAAATGAATCTCCAGCCCTGATCTGATGCAGTTCCACAGACGGACGGCCGCTCGGGTCTCACAGAGCTGTGGTGGTAAAGCACCTGTCAGGTCGCGGCTCGTGGCGCCCGTGCTCACGTGGGCTCGGACAACATGGCCGAGCCATCCTTCTCCAGTGTTTAGACGGGACCGACGGCTCTGCTGATGGACATGATGTCACCCCCTGTGCAGGTGCTGGGGGCTGGGAACATGGACAGCGCACACAAATTACTTTCGCATGGCTAACGTCTCGCAAAGTTGTAGAGATGTTTGTTTGGCAGCAAGATAAATGATGCACTGCCGCGTTGATGGAGTTTGAGGTCGTGTAGGTGTTGCCGCGCACGCTGTCTCATCTGTCAGCTGGCTCAGGATTCTCAGCGTGCAATATGTTTTTCTCACACGGCTCTTTGGGCTTCTCACACCCATAACAGAGTGAACTTGTGTGTTTTGGAATCGAGACAAATCAAGTCATGGAGATTATTTGATTAGATATTGCTGTTTGCATGCCTGTTCAGTTATTTGGGGGTGGGGGTGGACCGGACAAAGAAAACAATGTCACGCCTCATAAGACGGCTGCAGACGAAGAGCAGCCAGGCTGCAGGTGTGAGGCGCGTGTCTCAGAATGTAGATGTTACGGATTATTTCTCCCTGCGTCTGCGTGTCTCGGCTCGCGGCCGTGAGCCGTGCGGAGGCAGCGGCAGGTGGAGAGCTGAGCGGCTGTAGCCTCTTGGAGCTGACGTGTCTCCAGAGCTTCAGACTGATGGCTCCGCTCACTCTGCCTGATCTGGGAATAATCATTTCCTGTGATATGGGAATATGGTGTCATAGACATTAGGGTCTGTCTTCATTAATTACTCATGGACGATGGAGTGAGTGCATGTCTGTGTGTGTGTGTGTGTGTGTGTGGAGAGAGACATGGAACTTTTGGAATTTGCTCCTGATATGTGTAATTGTTTTCTTTAAAACCTGCGAGCAAAGTTTGTTGTTGTCTCTCTCCTCCTCATCTCGCTCTGTCTGTCGTTCCTCCTCCTAATCTGCCCCCTTTATCCCTCTGTCTCTCCATGTTTCTTCTTTCTTAATTGTTTCCAGAGTGTTTGTTTGGAAATTTGTTGAATTCTCCATCACAAGCGACCAGGATCACCGCCAAGGCATTTCCCCCCTGCACGCACACACACACACACGCACAGTATAATTTTAAATCATTTTAATTTCACGCTTGTGATGTCTTCAGCCACTGTATGTATTAAATGTGTGTGTGTGTATGTGTGTATGGCTGTATTGCTACACACCCCAACACACACAGACACCAGACCCTGATGTTTGTGTGTGTTGTCATGACGATGCCAGTTGTTTTTCTGTCATGACAACAGCAGTGTCCCCACCCCCCACTTGGTCTCCCCCTTTTACACACACGCACACACACTTTCTTCTCTCCATGTCTTGTACTTGCAGTCTCTTCCCAGGAGACACCTTCAAACTTCTCACCCTCTCATAACCACTCAGAGAAAAAGAGAAATCCCTGGGATTTATTTCATTTACATTCCAACATTTACAACCAAGCATGCACTTCCTTTCCTCCTCTCACTGTGTGTTACTGAGGTAACAGGTCAACAGGTCAGTCTAACGTGCACAGCAGGAACTCAATTTCCCATCATCCACTTCACACTGGGCTGAACCTGTCCTCACGCTGCGGTTCGGTTAGAGGCTCCAGAGCGAGAGATGAGATCTGACAGATGAAAAAAGAGATGCAGAAAGATACAACAGGGGAAACTGGATGTGGAATATGAAGTGGGGATGAAAGAAGGCAGAGCTGACAGAGGGCAAGAAGGGAGGGATGAGGAGGACGGGAGGGACTGTAAGGTGCTTTCCCAATTCTCGTCTTGAATCCATTGTTTTGCGAAACATGTGGTCTGAATTTGTGTTGAGGAGGGAGAAGGACGAGATCACACAGTAGTGCTTTACACAGAGGCTGGTCTCACACACACACACACACACACACACAAACACACACAGACAGGCACACACACACATGCACGCACAGCAGAATGTCTAAAGCAGTTAAATGAATCTGAAGACCAATATTTATTGGGTCTGTGTGTGCATGTTTGTGTGTGTGTGTGTGTGTGTGTGTGGTCCAGGTATTGCTCAATTGTTTACACAGTCACATTATGGGACTCGTGCGCCCACAGTCTAAGTCACCATCATGTGAATCATTACAGTTTAATTTGAAGACATATTTCAGAATTGGGGTGAGGTTTGGGTTATAGGCAGCGGTTAAAAATAAAGTGACTTTCTGTGGAATATAATGCCCTCTGATGTCCTGGAGAGACAAGTGCCACACAACACTGCTGTTAGAGTTTTCGACGTATGAACCAATCGGCTGTTTCCTTGAATGAGGCCGTCAGGTGAAGCCGTCTGATAGGTGGAGACGCAGCTGTTGGGCCAAACTAATTGGTTAATGGTGCTTTTTCCCAGATCTTTCATCACCCTCTGTTCCTCATCTGGTTTCAATCGAGGAACGAACCACTGCCTCAACTTCTCACCTCTTTCCCTCTGTTTCGCTCTTGCTCCATTTGAGTCTTTGTTTTTTGCCCTGCTGGTCTTTTGTGTCTATTCGCCATTGTTTTGCTTGTGGAAAGAAAAGGGAAAACCCAGCGGTTGTGGTATTTACGTGATGAGAAAATGATGTGAGGCTTTATTAAAAAAACTACAACAAAAAAAACCCTCTTCATATAAATGTGCTATTGTGCTCTACATGGATTTATCACATGGTAAGAGTTGTATATTTAGTTATTGCTTTGCCCTCCTCATACTTATAGGCAATAAATTGGGCGTGTTACTTGCCAAATGTCTGTTGTTGTTGCACGTTGTCATGCAGCTGAACCTGGAGACTATAACGTTCACTGGAGATGTGTGATGGCAAAATGCCCGCGAAACATCCAGCAGGCGAGGCGAGGGATTCTTGATAATAGACGAGTGATAAACGGATGCACGCAGAGGAGATTTTCCAAATGGTTTGCAGATAGACTGATGCAACAGGATGCATCCCTGGCACCTCTTCAACAACTCTGTGCAACAATCAAGTGTTCTCATTTTATCTCTTTCTGCGTCACTGCAGAT
This sequence comes from Pseudorhombus dupliciocellatus, assembly GCA_016785235.1. Taxonomy (NCBI): domain Eukaryota; kingdom Metazoa; phylum Chordata; class Actinopteri; order Pleuronectiformes; family Paralichthyidae; genus Pseudorhombus; species Pseudorhombus dupliciocellatus. Next base: position 168,250 of record JAFBJW010000461.1, on the reverse strand, counting down.
CAAATATCAACCACATGCAACCCCCCCAGCACCCTGTCTTCTGTTCTCTGCCATGGGATGTAAACATATCACTTTGCACCTGGTTACCATAGTAACAATGCTTTTGTTTGGTCATCAAATGCGTATGCAAAAGTGAAAGATGAGTATCTATCTATCTGTCTATCTATGAATCTATCTAAAACAATAAGAAACCCAATATGACTCAAATTGGGGAATGCACATTGATGGTACCTTCCACCCTGAGGAATATTTGGTGGTGGAGATCAGTGCCTGGAGAGTGCCGTCGTGATCTGATGAAATTCAGTCCTTTATTCACTCTCAATCTCAATCTCAACTCCTGAGCTGCCACGAGACTGAAGGTAAAGCTCAAAGAACCTTTAAATCTGCGGGTGATATTTGGAAATCAAGCCGAAGCCTGAGGATGACTCAGTGTGAGAGCGCGCCTCTCAGTCCCGTGAGGAGCAATAAGCGATGGAGAGGAGAGGAGAACTTGGAAAAGCTTTTGTTTTAAGATTGTTGATGAATAAAGATGATGAGAGACGGGCTTTTCTCGGGGGCCCTTTGAGGACTCCGTCTTTTTCATTTCAACCTATTATCAAAAGTTATTTGTGTCATAGCAGAACATAGTCTCACCCTGGAAAGCAATATCCGCCAGAGTGCAGGGACATTAGGAGGGGAAATTTTCCATCATATTAAACAACACCGCATTGGAATTTTAAAGAGGCATAAAAGTAGCTCAAGCAGAAAATGCCATAGCTGGTGAGCCCCTCTGCGTGAGTGTGTTTGTAGATGCATCATGTGTGGATGCCATTAGGAGCATGCGTGTGGTGGAGCCTCTCAGCTGTGAATATTCATAGGGAGCTATAAGTGGTTATGAATGTGTTGAAAGTGATTTTCAATGGCCACATTATGAATCATGCCCAGCGAAAGGAGCTCATTCAGAAGCATCTGTTGCCTGATGCTGCTGCTGCCAAATGTGTGTAGGGGAGTTTGTGCGTCCGTCTATATATTGTGTTCATTGTGCAACAGCACAGGGAGTGTTCTTTGTGAGTAGATGTGTGCCAAAAGGGGCCAGAAGCCCTGCAGGGACCCTTATCTGCGCGTGTGTGCTCATGGGTGTGCACGAGTCTCTGCATTGCAGAGGTTCGAGGCAAATGACACTTTGTGATTTAGTGGAAGTGTCGGCTCTCTGTTCCCATGAAGAGTGTGTGTGTTTCCACGCATCAGAGGGAGAGGATATGAAAGGTGAATGTCAGTCTTTGATCTAAAGCTTCCCACTGTTAAACTTCAGCTTCAATCAACATCGTCTCACACACACACACACACACACAGCAGCGCAGCCACTGTTTCACATTAAAAACTTCACAATGAGCCTGAAGAGACAAAGGAGAGAAAGAAAAAGACTTAATTTAGATCGATGGTGGTTCATCCTGCTCACCTGTTTCTCTACAGGTGTCTGCATCTATGTGTGTGTGTGTGAGTGTGCACACTGTGTTTGTTTACGTCTTGGCGTCTTAGAGTGCGGGTGTGCATGTGATCATTTACATGATCACAGAGCGAATCTGGCATCAGACCACCAGCCTACCATCTGCTACTAACAGAGCATGCAGGGTGAGTGCACACACACACACACACACACACACACACACACACACGTACATGCACGGCACACACATCCACACCTGTCAATCTATTGTGCTTTGTGTGTGCAGCGATTCGCTACGCCATGCTGACTTGTTCGATTAATTGTGGGATTTATTCAGTTGGTTCCTGATTTGGGGTGAGGCAGTCTTTCCAAACGGTGGAAACCATCATTAAAACTGACAACACACACACACACACACACAAACACACACACACATGCACAGCTGCTGCATAGCATAACACTGAAAGTTGGGATCCATGTGCATCTCCTGCAGCTTGAATTTTTGATTGTCGCTTTATGATGTGTGAGTGAGTATCGCGTGTGTGTGTGTGTGTGTGTGTCCTCTTAGCAAAGGTGTCATAATGACCCCCTGCTGTTAAGACCTCAATTAACCCCCTGCAACTGCACCGCGCAGAGCAGAGCAGGGAGGAGGGCACAGGGAGGGGAGAGGAACAGGAGTGATTGGATGTCGGTGGCGAGGGAGCGATAGAGAGATTGAGAGAAGTGGATTTTCGCGATTGTTAAATTTCTCCCTCTCCAAGGAGTTGTATTCTCCTCTCGTGCTCTTTCATCTATCCATCTACCCCCTCGCCCCCTGTCAGCCCGAGAGGCGCCGGGGGGCGGATGGAGAAACTGAATTCAGGAGAGGTTGAGGGACAATGGCGGATTGAGCCAGCTTCACAATCCCCGAACGTCGAGGAGACGGTTTGTGAAAGCTGCTAGCCTCAGGGCTCACTAAACTACTAGTCCTTCGCTCACATGCATATACAGATAAAGAGGGAGAGCGAAAAAAAAAGGGACAGTCTTCTTTATATTGATCAAAATAATAGCTATCAAAGAGAGAGTCTTCTAACAAAAAACCTCCCGGGATTATCTGGCCCATAGCCTTTGGCTTTGTGTTTGACCCTGTAGATAGTAGGGACAGAGACAGAGTCAGTGAGGAAAGTGACTGCAGCCTCATCCCGTTTCAACTTTGCTCTGACGCTTTGTTCCATCTGCCCTTTTTCATAAAGTTGATAAAGGGAAAGTAATGAAGTTTTACCATTAGCCTGCCCGCCATCATTCTCCTTCACTCAGCAGTCATGCCAATAAAAGACATTTAAGCTGAGGACAGCAAACACAAGGGGGGACGGACATGGACACACACACACGTGCATGATTACATACACACAGCAGCATATGACTCAAACTCAAACATCAATGCTCAGGCGTGTTTCTTCCGAACACATACGTGCACGGAGAATAGAATACATGCACAAATACACACACACATACTTTCATTGCTGCACACACAATGACACTGAGGGGAGACGGGGGTCAGACAGGACTGATTGTCTCTTCCACTCGCTCCAGAGAGCATATTGATTTTTCCCACAGTCCTCTCTCTACACACCTCCTTACTCGCCTCCTCTATTTATCTCTCTTTCTCTCCAAAGGACCCTTCATATTTTTCTTTTCCTCCCTCCTCTCTCCTCTCCTCCCAAACCTTACTTTTCTCTCCCACAAACTCCTCCATGTCACTCCTCCCACTCCCCCCCCCCCCTTGTCCCTCCTCCCCCCCCCCCCCCCCCCCCCAGGCTCTTGTCCTTTCCTCTCCTTGTGCGTTGAATGGGACTGACCTCTGTTCTCCGGGTCGACTCAGAAAACGAGTTTGATTTCTGTACGACAATGTAACAATAAAAGGCTTCTCCGAAGGTGCCGCGGGTACATGCACACCGTGTCCAGTTCAAAGCCTCGGGATGATTTACTCGGCTCTCACCAGCCGTGGGACACTGTGCACCGTTCCTCGCACCTGACAGAAAACAGCCCTTTCCTATAAAGCTCCATCTGCAGCAGGATTCCTGCCCTTGTCCTGGAATCATATACCGTGTCTGAAGTTAAGACCCGATTCTCCAGAGCCATAACTCATTCCCTCACTTCTCTTGTTAGTAGCACCACTCGGGTCCTTTCTTATCAAGCCGGAGCCTCATTTCTGGTACACAGGGCCTTTTCTCTGTCTCGCTTTTGTTTGTTCTGTTTTTTTGTTCTTTTGGGAGTTGTGGGAGGAAAAAATTAAAAGCCTAGATCATGCAGAGTGATTAACAGATGACATCTCCAGCATGGACGCTGTTGTTACAGTGTCTGTGTGTGTGTGTGTGTGTGTGTGTGTGTGTGCAAATATGTATTTGAGTGTGTCCGAGAGAGAGAGAGAGAGCATGTTTTATGGGTCTATTTATTAACTCCATGTGCCTCTGCTCCGATTCAGTGTGCAGGAAAAACAACGAGGGGGAAAGAGAAGAGAAGAGACGAGGAGGGCCACTCTTTAATGAAGGAGAAAATATCGAGGGGGAAACAAAAGAAGAGGAGGATTCTCTGTTGTTCTTTAGCCGTAATCTACCGTGTCTGTTTCTACTTGCGCGCTTCTCACCCAGACGGCGTTTCCCCCAATTTGGCGAGACAAAGGATACATGGGATATATTCTATTTCCCTCTTAATCTCAATGTGGGTCCGGTGATGGGTTCAGACAGATGCTTTAATCTGTTGTCACAACAATGCTCCTGAACAAGCCAGCTTCACACAACGCACAATTAGCTTCACACACGTTTGTCTTGTACATATGGGCTATTTTTGGATCATGGCGGTTGAGCTGTGTTGGTTCACGTCCATGGAAAAGCCACAGTCAGAGCGGCTGCACTTAAACACACAAACACTGAGGGGTAATTGTGTAAAGGGATTAGAACGGCTGAGACATTATTGTTGCACAATGAAGGTAAATATGCGACAGTATCATGTCTGCTCGGATACGTTTCTCCGTCAGTGCTGACCTACCTGCTTCAACACAGACGCTCGCCAAGAAAACCTTTTAAAGACTATATACACTACATATTATACGTGTATATATAATATAAAAATGCTAAAGTTGTTTTGGACTGATCATTTCCCTTCCATTTTTAAAGGAAACTATATTTTGAAGGAAATATCTCAGTCTGGAACAGCACACAGAAAACGACGACAAACAGAAGATGGAATCAAGGAGGGCAGTGCCAGTAGGTGGCAGTAAGTCTGCATCAACGATCAATCAAATACCAGATAAAAACATGGTGGGCGAGCTCATCGATGTCATAAATTCTCATATGCTCCATTTTACTCGTTCACATGGAAATCGGGTCGTTTCAAATCTGCTCTTCGAAGGGTGTTGGTCAAAATCTCAAAGTCTGTGATTTAAAAGGCTGTTAGCATTTGATGTTCCAACACAGATGGAAAACTTTGTTCGACAAAATATCTGCATTAGTATGGACACGGTGTAAATCACTCAACCACCGACTGCCCCAAAGCATTTTTTATAGAACTACATCACTTAAAATTAATTTCCTCAGTGTCTCCAGACACTGTGGTGTTTTCTCTGCAAGTAGAAGCTCGCCACAATATTTCTTTTGGTAAATGAAGTCATCTCGTCAGGCCCAATAAAAACATCTTCCAGTTATAGAAAGTGAAGACAAGACGTGGGTTTGAGGTATCGGGCTGCAGCTCAGCTGGTGAAGCGCGGCCGCCTGGTCGCTGTTGGGGGAGCCGCGGGTTCGATCCCCAACTTTCCACTTGTTGAAATGTCCTTGAGCAAAACACTGGAGCCCCTGATTCTTCCTTGTGTAAATGTAGGAGGGGAGGAAGTGTATAGTAAGGTGCCTCTGGGCGTAGTGCTTCAACTTAAGTGCTTGTTGGAAGGTTGAACCTTGTCCCTCCCTCTAACTCCGCATCCAGCAAAGTTACAACAATTTTCTAAGCTTTCCAAAACCAACAATCCAGTTCCCTTCACCCCAAGAGTATTTTCTCTGTTGTCTTTTCCCCCATTGTCTTACTGTCCCGAATTAACATGAACTGTTATTTGTTAAGATCCCGCGAACCCCATCCGCTTCTCCATAAAATGTTGCGATGAATAATTTCACAACATCACCCACATGCACCTGACACGTGAAACCAGACACACCTTTCTCCAGCGGCAGAGGAATGGAGGGATTCCAACATACCAGGGCTCCACAAGATCCTGTTCACTTCCTCTGCACCTCCTGGGGCCACGCAGGCTGGGTGTGTGAGACAGACAACAGTCTCTCAGTCCCATCACAACAAAGGTAACCAGTCACTCACACACCTCAGGGCCTCAATCCAGTTTCAATACACTTTATGTGGACGGATCACATCAGCACGAAACTGGCAGCCAGAGTGACTGGAACCCGAGACAGGAGGAGGAGGCTTTGTTGTTTTAATGTTTCTGTTTATGTGTGTTGTGTGTGTGTGTGTGTGTGTGTGTGTTTGTCAGTGCAGCTGTGCAACCAGCCCCTGTGTTGACAGTGCCAGTCCAAACACAAACATCATTGGTTCTTAATGATGTGATTATCAGGCAAAACACACACACACAATGTGATTTAATTAATGTGGTTAATTAATACATATGTGTGATAAACTGTTTAATATTCTGTCTGTCTGTCTGTGTGTGTATGTGTGTGTCTGCCTGCTGCACTCTGTGAAAGTGTGCATGTGCATGCATTAATATAAGAGTGTGTGTGTGTGTGTGTGTGTACTGTAGGACGTCTCTGAGCAGCATGTGTCTCAGTAGCAGCTGTCCAGAGGCCAGGTGGCTGGACTGACCTCTGTACACACACACACACACACACACACACACACACACCTTCAGCTTTACTGCATGGCCATAAACCAAATATAACACAAACAGCTCCTAAATCAACAGGCAGATTGAGCAGCACCAACATCACAGCCCTCGAACAGATTCACTTCTCATTAGCTGCAGCCTCCAAACACACACACACACACACACACACACAGCATCGCTGGATAGTAAATCTGCACCTTAAGATGGAATTCTGAGGATAACGACGCATGAATGAAGATTCAACCTGTGATTTAGTAAACACAGCATTCTTTTGTCCAGGTCTTTTGCTGAGGCACATCTGAGTTATGCAGCAGTTATTCATTCTTTTGCACGGAGATGTCAACAGATGGAGTTTGTCATTTGTGCGTGGCATTATTTATTAAATCACAAGTGGGTTGGGACGTTCTTCCTTATTTGTACAATTAAAAAAGACTGCAGTCTAAAGTGAAAAGTGACTGGATTCACTGCAGCTGTGATTGTCTCTGAGCTCCAGAGGTGATCTTCATTGTGTGATGAACCACAGCTCCCACTGCAGGACACCATGCTCAGTAATACACTTTTTCATCTGCTTTAAAAGCCAAAGTGAGAGATGTTCTAATCAAAACCTCATGGTTGCATGTAAACTAAGGGTAAAAAACCCAACATGAACATGAACATGAACATGAAATGTAAATCAAGTCTGTCAAGCTACACCTGCAGTCAGGTGTAGGGTCCAAGGGTCAAAGGGTCAAAAATATTTCACATCTGGAGAACAGAAAGGATTTATAACAACTGTGAAAACATAGCTTCCCAGTTATGATTGTACAACTGAATCAATGTAAATTTCAGGCACCTGCTGCTTTAGTACAAATATATTAACAGTGGATTAGACTAGATAAGACTATGTTCTGATGCCCTGGGGAAAATAATATAAATGACAAAATATGACGGTGACTAATGACTTTCTCCAGTGTGTGTGTGTGTGTGAGACAGAGGTAAGGGCAGGGCAGGTGAGGCTGTGTCCGAACAGGCCGTTTGCCCTGAGGCCTCATTGTACTGCAGGAGGCAGGGGTCAGCCTCCTTCTCCTCCCCTCTGCTTCCTTTCTTCTCCTTTTCCTCCTCCCTCACTTGTGCTATGACAACACCACCATCAACGCCCGGCCTCTGCCCTTCTCCTCCTCCTCCTCCTCCCTGTCTGTCTCCTCCACATGTCTGCACGTCTGCCTCATCCTCCTCTTTGTCGAGACAAAGGGGAGCAAATTATGATTCTGCCTGCACTTTATCTTTACCCCACACACAAAAAAAGAGGAGAGGATGATTTAAAATTTGCTGCGGGACGTATTTCCTCACTCTCTGAGACGACAGTGTGTGTGTGAGAAAGAGAGAGCACTGGGGCTGCGGGGGAAGAGGGGCAGCAATATAAGAGACACACGCACAGAGCACACATCAGAATTACAATCACACACAGCTGTTTGTCTTCATTCTTGTTGAGCCAGAGAGGAATCTAGAGAGAGAGAGAGAGAGAGAGAGAGGCTGCATCACATGATCATATTGAAATAAGCCTGTCACTGACCTCTAATGTGAAATTACTAGAATATACCTGTAATGTTCATTGAATCAACTGTGAGATTTCACGACCTTTAGTAGAGAGGTCTGCCCCAACCGAGTGAAGTGACTTTATTTAGCATATAAATTGCATAACCACACACTTTTTGAGGCTGACAAACAATAATGGATAAGAAATACAGACAGAGACAACACACCTGGACATGATCTGAAATTAATAAATCCAACTGGCAAAAAGCAACAGTCGTTCATCTGTTTTAACTAATTTCTCGCAGGTCCCTCTGCAGCTATAGCCTATTGTCAGGTTGACTGATCGGAGGATGAAAGATGAGTCTCAAATCCTCTGCAGTCCGTATGTGAGCTGAGGGAAGCCTATTGGCACAGTGGCCATCAGGTGTGTCCATCACGGTGTCCTCAAACACCTGTGAGACTTCCCTGCGCCAGAGCAGCAACAGAAGCATCTCGGAAACTCTAGAGCCACGCGGGGCCCCCCCCCCCCCCCCCCTTTTTAATTTTTTTTACTGAGGACGCTCTGTCGCCTTCCTGAGGCCAGAGGAATAAAGCATCAGGTGACCGGGACACTGCAGAGGAGAGCTGGGTCCTCTTCTTCACACATCTAACTGTTGCTGCTTGACCGACGGCCAGCTGGAAACCTGCTGCTGTCTGGAGGGGGGGGGGCAGTGCGAGGTGTGTGTGTGAGAGAGAGAGAGAGAGTTGTCTGGACAGACGCAGTAGCAGACGTGCCAGCTCCCGTCTCTCTCTCTCTCTCTCTCTCTCTCTCTCTCTCTCTCTCTTCCAGTCTCACACACACACACACACACACACACGGGAGCAGCGCTTTGACGCACCACGCAGAGTTGGATTATAGTGTTGCGCGCTGGTCTTCCACGGAGCTTTTTCCCTTTCTCCCATGTTGCCTGCACCCTCGCCACTGGCCGGCCATTGATACACGATCGGAATCGATCGGTACATGATCGGGATCAATGCCTCCCGCTCCACGGTGACCTCTGCCGAGCTTTTGGGAAAACCAACCGAGTGCTTCCTCTCCGGACGCGTGTGGTGAATTAATAACCAAGACAGCCTCACCTGGAGAGAGTGTGTGGACTGGAGTGTGTGCGCGCCTGCGAGAGAGAGAGATATAGAGAGAGTGTGTATGTGTGCGTGTGTGTGTTTTTCTCTGGACCAGGTCAAGGTTTGAGGTGTTCAGCAGCACGCGCACATATTTAGACTGCATACGCGCCAGCGTGTAGCGCACACCGTGGAGATTTGCGCACCGCATGCCGGGGACATGTGGAAGTTTGCTCCGCTGTAACGCAGCGAGAGAGCTGCTCCGCCGCCTCGCCGACCTCCCCTCTCCCTGCCCAGGGGGGGACCAAAGTCCCGGCTCACGCGGAAGCCCCTCCAAGGAGACCCAAATGTAAATTCAGCACGAGACAGCTCACAAACATACGTGTGAAACCCGGGAGGAGAGCGAGGAGGACGCCAGAGTTCACAGAGCCAGAGTTTGGTGAGCTCTTTCAGGGATTTTTTTGTAATTTTTATTTTTTAAACGCCCTTGTTTTTTCGTGGGTCTCACATTGGGCCCCCCACTTGCCGCAGTGATGGTGGGAGCTCTGAGCCCCGTTGGCCCCGGCCGCTCCCCGGCGACTGCTCCGGTGCTGCCGCTGCTGGCGACGGCTGTCCTGGTGCTGGTGCTGTCCAGCGGAGCAGCCGGCCAGCCCTGCCCGACCCAGTGCTCCTGCACCGGCACCACAGTGGACTGTCACGGCCAAGGGCTCCGCAATGTGCCCAGGAACATTCCCCGGAACGCGGAGAGACTGTGAGTAACAGAGGGGGCTCGCGCTGTAACGGCGCAGTTTGGATTTTTTACGCAGCTCAGGTGTCCCAACAAATCGGGAACACCTAACAGGGAAAATCAATGCGATCGATTACTCTGTATGTGAGTAATGCTGGAAAACTACTGCGCTGGTTCTGGTGGCCTCGTTGGGTATTTAATTATAGCCTTTAAAATAAAGCTGGGAGGGATTTAAGAGTTTGGGGCGATTTTATCACACGATCTGGTTTCCGATCAAGTAAAAACCACCAGGCTTTATGCGATTACAGGTTATTAATCCACAAATTGTGAATAGAACGGCAGCTTTTCCACTGAAGCATTTCTGCATTTTAAAACTGCATGTTGACACCATGTGAGGAGGGTTTATTAGTTAACATGACTTTTACATTTCATTTAATGGTTCCAAAACTTCACTTTCCGCGCACATTTTGCTTTCAAAGCTGCTGATGTGAGATGTATTTGGATGATAAAAGAAAGCAGACAAACACCGGGCTGGAGCAGCTGAAGTTCTGGGGGCACTGCTGCGGTCGTGTCGGTGGTTTCGCACTGTTGCATTAAGCACAGCCTCCGTAGACCGCATCGGTTTGTCTGGAGACCAGCGAGTTAATCAAAAACGGATTTGGACAAGTGGCTCTGAGTAAAAAAAAGACAAAAAAGACAGACAGAGAGAGAGGGGGGCTGCATTTTGATGAAATTAAAATGTGTCCGTGTCGCCTATAGCGCAGTAGCCTCAGCTCGTCTGACGCACAAATGACCATTTCTGCGTTATTGGACGCACCGAGTTTAGAGAATAAAAACCTCCCCGAGCAGCGCTGCTCACCTGCTTTGTCCTGGGTTTATTAACATATCAATCTCATGTACTGACAATGCCTGTCCCTCTGCTCTGTCTGCAGGGATCTGAATGCAAACAACCTCACCAAGATCACAAAGACGGATTTCGCAGGACTGAGGCATCTGCGAGTGCTGTAAGTGAAATCTCATTTCATTTCCTTCTTAGTGTGTGTGCACACGAAAGAGACACGACACCTTGAATTAACATCAACTTCCTCACGCAAAAATATATTCAGCAACTCGTGGATTTGAGCTGTTTCCTGGTCCTGTTGCGCACCAGGCGCATCATCCATCCATCCATCCAGCCCCATGCTGCTGCAGCAGCTCTGCACCGGCTCGCCGTGGTAGCTCCATCCGCTCCATGTGTCCAAACCGGAGCAGCAGCGACACCTGTTAATGCCGTCGTGTTAATCTGCCAGTGGAAGTGTCAGGAGGGGTTTATTTTAACCACAGGGCCCCGGGGCACATGTGCTGGAGTGATTTACGCGCGCTGGTGCTGGTGAAGTGATGGAGGGCGAAGAGGGAAAGAGAGACAGTGGTCATTAGGTCTGACCACAGACGGGTGGGGGGGTGCAGCTGGAGAGGAGAGGGGCTCAAGTAAGAACAGGTTGATCACCTGGGAGGAATCTGAGAGAACAGATTCCCTACACTGTGACAAGGATATTGTTTGATGTGTGTGTGTGTGTGTAGACTACTCAGCCACTTAAAGTGAATGGCAGAGAATACACATTGCTGGAATTCCTCCAGAGATTATGCTCTTAATTGGGTGTGTGTGTGTGTGTGTAGTCATCATGCTGTTTCCTGTGTGCTCAGGAGGGAGGGCACTCACGCAAACACACTTTAACATTTTCAATTAGCACTGCAACAATTATCTTAGTCGATTAGTTGATTTGATTAAATCCCCCAAAGCAGATTCCTGGTTTCTGCAGCTCAGCTGTGATGACATAAACAACCTTTGCTGAAACAATGCATTAGGTTTTCAACTATTGGTCGTCAGGCTCTTATTGATATTTTATTGACTTTGAATCAGCAGATTGGTTTGGAACTGTAATCTGCAGCCCTCGTCTCTGCTTGCATGCCGGCACCCCTCTGTGTATTGTGTTTGTATAGCTATCTTTGTGAGGACCAGTGTTAGCCTTAAACCTAAGGCGTGAGGACATATTGGCCGGTCCCCACTTTGTGACCCAACCTTAATGGACTGCTTAGGGGTCAATTCTTGGTTTTGGAGTCAGATTAGGTTAAGGTTTAGGGTGGGGCTGTGGAATGCATCATGTAAATGAGTGTCCCCGGTAAGATAACAGGACAAACGTGTGTGTACTTGGCTTGGTCAGCAGCCCGCTCCTGGTGGGGTTGTGCTGGTCTAAGTGAATGAGTAGTCACAGCTATGTGGTTGGAAAGAGTAAATTGGATGATAGATGAGTCGCTGTCCGACTGATGGCCAGTCTGCTGCTCTATCGACCTGCTGCTCACTCTGTCGCCCTCCCTCTCTCTTGCTGTTTCAACATTCTTTCACTTTCTATCTCCACCAATCTGTTCTTCTTTTTTCTTTTCACGCCCTCTGTCACCTATCTCCTCAATCTCTCTCCCCCTCCCTCACCCGTCCCATGTCAATCTCTCTCATGTGTCCTATCTCACTTTTCCTCACCTGCTCTTCCTCTTTTCTCCCTTATCTGCAGCCACATCCAGCCATCGTTCTCCCTCTTTCTTTGGCCTCTCACGTTCTCCACGCACAAATCACTCTGTCAGGTTTTCGTGTTCTGCATGCCTCTCTCTGTCACTCTTTTTTGGCCGTCCAATGCTCGTCCTCTCACTCTCTCCCGGTGTGTCTCTTTCAGGCAGCTAATGGAGAACAAAATCTCCACCATCGAGAGAGGAGCCTTCCAGGACCTGAAGGAGCTGGAGAGACTGTGAGTAACATTGACATAGAGTAGCAGTTCTCATGTCATCCTTTCAGACGAGACTTCTATCCCTGTCAACATGAGGCTCTCCTTGCAAACACAAACACATCAAAACACACAGAGGGGTAACAAATGAAAGACAGGAACTAACAAAAACTGTCTTAATAAGGTGTTGGTAGCATTGCAGGAGGGATAAACACAGCCCTTCTGAGCGATATTCCCTCATTTGCCGTTTGATGATAGTGCCCAGCACTGCTCAAAGACCCCGACACACTGCAATAACAGCATTCATGGATTGTTTGTCAATTCCAGATTCAAAGTGTTTATTGTCACATGACAGAAAGAAATGTGTTCCTGCTACACTGAAATTCTCACTCTGCTGTCCAATGGCAAGATGAAGTAAAAATTAAATTTAATAGAAATATAATCTCTTTATTGAAGTGTAACAAATGTCCAAAATACGCACATGCGTGCCACACGATCCAGGTTTATAAAATGTTGGTTGAAATCCATGCCATACATCACAATATCAGTTTAGTCACATTGTTCTTTGAAGATCAGGTCACTCCTTATACCCTGTGTGGTGAAAAGAGCTGGCAGACACTTGTCTTCCATTTCTGCTCTGGTGTGAATGTTTTGTGAATGCAGCAGAACTAGAACAAGCTTCAACAAGGTTACGGCCTCGTTCAGACCTGGTGTTGTGTCCTCCCTGAGAGATCAGATTTCTGTTTGCGAAGATGTTTTTTCTTAACCCAGCGGCGGAACAAATCAATGTATGGACACTGAGATGTGAAAAACCACAGTCAGGCTGCAAAGGTCAGAGGACAACAGCTGAGTTGTTGGTATTTTGTGTGGCCACATGCGTCCCAGACCACCTCCATCTGACCACGGGGCAAATGCAGGACGTATGTGAGTGTATTAGGCTGTTTCGATCATTCAGGACAAACAAGTCTGTCATTATTGGCTGAATCTGTCTTCAGTGGACTTGACTAAAGTATCGTTTAGAATTCGTCCAACATTTCACTGGAACTTCCCAAAATCACACTAAAACAGATCGAAACACTTTTCCTACAGGTATTAAATCATTTCCACACCAGTCCTTCTATGGAAGGATTTGATGTGCTTCTATACTCGTATGTTCAGACTTTCCCCTCTAATTTGTCACCATCATTTCAAAAACGACTGTCAGGATGTGAGCCTGTCGACGTTTCGGTCCAAGAGAAACTGGGTGACTGAATCGTAAAACTACAAGGCTCCGAGGAGCGGCCAGAGGTTGTTACGGCGCTGGCCTGGAATCACTGGTATTCAGCATCCAAACCTGAGGCAGTTATGGCATAATTAAGTCTTGGTTGTCTGAGACGGTTGTAGCGAGACAGAAGGGGGATGTGGACCCCTGACTGCTCATATGTCCTTTGTGTCAACTGTCAACTTTGCTTGATGTGTACGCAGCCCATGTGCATGTGTGTATGTGGCTTGACTGTCAGCCCAATGACACACTAGTTGGCGGCAGACTGGGACTGAGTCTGAGGAGGTTCACAGACAAGCTTTTAATTAAAGACACATTAAAACCCTTACTGCTTACACACACACACACACACACACACACACACATCGACACAAACAAGGAATACCAGCGTAGAGGTATCCACCTACACGGCACGTGTACAAACCTCAGGAAATCAAATGGCGGAGGGTAATCTTTTTAATAGTTGCTTTGGGTAAAATCCAGTCATGGGGCTCAGAAGGATGAAATATCGTAATTCCTCAGCTGCTCTTGTCTCGGCGGTGTTGTGCGTGCTGCTGCTGTCTGCCGCCCTGTAACCGCTCTTTGTTGACGGAGAGGGACACACTGTGGACCTCTGCAGGGAATCCGCTGGTGTTTCTCATGAAACCAACGCAGAGTTTTGTCCAGCCAAGCAGTTCTGGGAATTCCTACCCAGAGCTGTGGACAAAGAGGGTAATATTTCACTGCTTATGGCTTCAACACTAAACCTTGGTACTGATGACCCTCTGAACAAAGAGATGGCAGTAAAAACCTCTCCCATGTAAAACGGGCTTCTCATATTTGCACTTGTATTGAAAAGTAGCCTTAGACATTTACTGTCAGACTGCGCCGGCTTCTTTTGCTCGTCTCTTTTCTCTGATGGCGACAAACACCTTTGACGGCGGCTAACTTTCTGACACAACATGGCTGTTTTCTGTTGTCCTCCCAAGGGTATTCCAACGATAATTCAGCGTCTCTGGCGTGGCATGTTCACAAACACAAAGATGAAGTCAGTCATCAATGCCCCCCTGCAGCCGCTGGACAAAGGCGCATCTCCGGAGTCTGGAGTCTGGGGGCTCATTTCAAAGGCCTCCGTCCTCTGGGGGGCTGGAAGGGTCCTGCTGGGCACCGCTGCCCAGAGGAGAGGACCCTAAGCAGGGCTGACGGATCCACACTGACTGCCCCCCGCAGTGGTGGAAAACGGTTCCCCTTCTTATCCCCTTTTTTTTTTGCGACAGGCCCTGCAGCGATGGGCTGGGCAGGGTCAGGTGTGGGGCAGTAGCTGGGGGGTATGGAGGAGGGGATAGATGGTCGAAGGAGGTGTGGAGGAGGTAGGCGCGTCAGAACACACACGTGCACATGCATGGGTATGGATAAACTCATGCATGCGCATTCACTTACGCCTGGCTGCTCTGCCAGGACTGGTTTTATCTGGATTTCGCCCCCCTCACACCCACTCGCGCCCCCTGCCTTTCTTTCATTCGTACCTCCGTGTTTTTCTTCCATACCCACCCATCTCGTTCTCTCTCTCTGCGCGTCCCGTTCGTACAGGAATGTCATACATTCTTCACCCTTCTCCCTGTGGCTGCAGAACAGGAAAGAGAGGAGCTCCTGATCCCCTGACTGGTTTATAGCCTCTATCCAATTCAAAGTCTGGGAGATTGAAGGAGATAAGAGCAGCAGAGATGCCAAGAGAAACAAAACAGTAATTACAGGCATTGAGACGATAATTTCAGAGAACAGCGGCGAGATAAAGCCTCAGATAATTAGCCTGTAATTGAATGATCACAATGTCAAAGATCATTTGAATAGCGATGAATAATAGTAATACTGCTTGCAGGTAGAATGATGCGTCTATCAGCGGTGATTACGAAGCAGATAATGAAGTCTCAAACCAAGTGATCGTGTTATAATCCATGGACAATATGAATAGCAAAAGATAATTGTAACAGAGATCCCAGATAGCAGGATATGGATTTCAAAGGAAAGCCCTGGATTAGTACTTGATCAGCTCTAAAGCCTGTTGAGTGATAACATTGTCCTCTCTGATCATTTCAGGGCAAAGTTTCAATCATTTTCTTTCTTTTTTTCAAGGTTGTTTTTATTGAGCAGCCGAGCTTGAAATTATCTGCACTGTGGAGACACACAAAAAGCCATTTCCACTGCAGCGTTCTGTCTCCAGAAGTCATTTGTGATAGATTTTCCCAGGTCCTTGCCCCTGTCAGTGCCGCGCTCTGCAGCAGCCAACATTAGTTGTGCAGGTGCTAAACAACAGTCGGCTCGGAGTTTGGAGGAAAAGTTTTCCAGTAGCTCCTGAAGTTGGAGCTGATAACAGAGGAATTTGCACAAGTTGGGCGGTTTTCTGATTAGATCACACGTGGTGGATGATGGGCCGTGGTTGACTTTTGATACACAAACTGTGTAAAAAAAAAAAAAACATAGGACGCACCCTGGTGAGTGTGAATGTGTGTGTGAGAAAGAGAGGGAGGTTAGTGTGTATTGTGGCAGCAGTGTCATCTTTCAAGTATTTGGTTTTTGAGGTAGTTTGTTGTTTCCTCTCCAGTCAGAGCCTCCACACATCCATGAGGCCCTTGGGTGTGAGTGTGTGTATTTTATATTTGTGTGATTAAGCACGTGTGTGTCTATGTAAGAAGATTTGGCACAGTGTAGGTGTCTGTTAGACTGTGTTTGTGTGTGTGTACAGTGTGGTTTGCGGCCCTCTAGCATCTGTTTATGACTGCAGGGATTATCACCAGGCTGCAGTGTGACACTCGCCTGTTGGACTGACACTCACACCTCAGACCACTGGCTCTTCAGTGTTCCCTCGCTTTCAGCCATGAGACTCTGACTAATGAGACTGTGGGAGTACTCCAGTATCTGCATATGCACACATTCTTACAGAAACAGGGTTTGAACAGATGCATTCGATCAAGTTCAGAAACAAACCACAACAGACAACTGCAGAGTCTTTGCAGAAGAAGCAGCCAATTGACTTTTATATGTACTTTGATATTTATTATAGTTGTCTTCAGTAGATCTACAAAGAAATTGGCATTGAACCCCACTAGCACTACACAAATTGGAATCAGAGTTCCCCTCAACAGTCATCTCAGCTGTGCTTTACACTTTGCTGACTTATTGATGTGTAGAAGATATATATACGTATATAGAGAGAGAGTGGTGTAATCCAGTAATGCAATGTAATGTGAGTAATGTATCAAATTAGAATTCACACAAAAACAAAAAATAGCTGGAATATCACCTTTGTGTATTTACTTTAATATTTAGTTTTTAAGAGACCGATACAAACTGAATATAAACAGAACTTTACATCATTAATTCATTGCATCACAGCAAGATAAGAATTACCTTTATAAAGGGGAAATACATACAATCTATTAAAAAAAAAAAAACTACTAAAAACAGATCATTTCAAATGTCAATCCCTATACACATAAAACACCAGAATTATATTATGAATTGCCTGAATAATAGATTTAAAAATGATAAATCTCTCGCCATGGCCAACAGGTTCAGTCAGGGCCTTGTTATGAACTGTATTATTTGCAGTTAATAAATATTGATGACATTTGCACATGAGGAATAAATGAAAATATCAGCATTAATGAACTTTGTCATAGTAAACACAGTCAAATGAGGGGATGCAACGTGCAGGAGAATTATTTGCTGGTAATTCCTATGCCTGATGAACCGTCTCCTGTGCCGAGCGTGATCGGGGACCTAAAAGCAGAACGATTTGATGCGTAATGTGATCATCACACTGCTGCTCAACTAATCAAATCGGAAATTGCTTTTAAAAGCAGAGGAAGCGGACTGGTTTGGGTCCTTACTTCATTATTTCAGTCTCCCAGTCTGACAGCATCGCATCTATTTTAAGAGGATGAGATCATACCGCCGCCCCCCCCCCATCCTCCTTTCCTCCTCTCCACCTCTAGCACCAGTCCATGCACCCTCCCTGTGGAGGTCTAGCCCACTAACGGGTGCTCATGGCTGGGCAGGACCTGCAGTGGGAGTGGGCCTCTCTCTGCGGGACCACGTGGGGCTCTTAGCCGCCTGAGCCGGCGCTAACGGCAGAGCGGTGAATAATTCAGGATCTTCAGTTCTGCGGGACTTTAAATATTTAGGTGGTCTCTGATGTAACTGTGGAGTGTAAATGTGTGCGCTGGGGCTGGGGCACATTCATATAGTTGTGCACTTGTGGGTGGAAGATGGACAAAGAGGGTATGACATTATTTAAGGAGAGTCCGCCACGGCTTCAGTGATGCAAAAAGAGACAGGGAGATGAGGGTGAAGAGGGGAAAGTCATTGAGATTTAAAGAGAGAGAGGATTTTGGAGCAGAATGTGGTGTACTGCTGGGATCGATGTGTAAATCATTCAGAAAGTATCAGGACAGTTGTTTTATCACTTTAAAGTCACCCCTCCACAGTTTCCCTTCGTTCTCCGTATCGTCATTCATCTCCTGTCGCAGCCAGCACAGCAGTTCTGTGACTGTCAATGTGTGTGTGTGTGTGTGTGTGTGTGTGTGTGTGTGCGTAAAGGGTTCATGTATTACTCATCTTGTGGGGACCTGAATGTGTTTATATGGTCAATTTACGCAAATTGTCCTCATAATATACAGAATTAAAGTTGGATGTGAGGACATATTGTAAGGTTAGGGGAGAGTCAGGGTTAGGGTTAGTTTAGTTCAAATCAGGTTAAAAACGCAGCACTCTGGATGAGTGCTACAGGGACACAAAATGTGTCTTAAAATAACTACAAGGATTCTCTATGAAGCCAAATATAGAAAGTAAACAGAAAAAAATGGGGGGATGTTGCGGGACATTAGGACAAGAACCTACAACTCTGGAGAGTCTCCAGGAATAAATGTAGGTCAATATATTTGTCCTCCAAAGTCAAAACTGTGTGTGTCTGTTTTGTACACTTGTGAAGACCTAAAATCTGTTTACACAACAGATTACGGGAACATTTCTTCCTTACAAGGACCAAATAAAGGCCAATAATCAGTTCTAACATGGCGGCATGTGTTGAGGTTAGATTTAGGTTAGGGTTAAGCAAGTAGGTTAAGGTTTGTAATGCCCCCTGAAGTCATGCTAACATCACCGTGTGTGTGTGTGTGTGTGTGTGTCAGGGTTTAACTCTTTCAGCAGCCCATCCCTCATTGTGTCACTTTCTCCTCTGACTCACATCAAGGCACCGCCACAAACACATCAACACACACCGACACACAAACCTCTTCACTCCACTCAACCAGGGTTAAATGATCGCACCCAGATTATTAAACTCACCCGAGTTCTCTCAACTCCACTGTTTGTCCGTGTGTGTGTGTGTGTGTGTGTGTGTGTGAGATGACAGGTTGTTGTGAGTTCTTCTGCTGTGAGGGCCTTGTTTACTCAGTGGGGTCCTTTTCACACATTCGGTAGCCCGGCCAGACTGCCTGTTTGTTTTTCCCACATCGTCTCCTCTCCTCCGCCTTTGTGGTTAAAAAAAAAAAAAAAGGACCCCCCCCCACCACCACCACCCTTTATCCAACCCCTTCTCTTCTCTCCTCTCCCCCGCCTCCCCTACGGTCCTTCTCTAACTCACTGTTTGTCTGGCAGCCGTGTTGTACCCCTTAAATCAGGTTTGACCCACAGAGTCTGTTTTTTGAGAATCTTTCCATGAACATGTGTGTGTTGTCTGAAAAGTTTCTCCATCAGTCTCCGTGTTTGTCCAAGCTGGGAATAAAGTGAGTTGCAATACAGTGAAAACAACATTGTATAATTTGATATGCATATCAGGAAATATACATCTGACTTTAAAAAGATAATTACACATATATCCAACCGCTCTACCCATAGTGTCTGGAACAAGCTAGGTAGAGTTGGTCGTCTAATTTATGCCGTGTTTTTTCAGGCGCCTGAATCGGAATAATCTGGCCATCTTTCCCGAGCTGCTTTTCCTGGGAACGACGAAGCTCTACAGACTGTAAGTTCTCTTTTCTGTTACACACATTCGTAAACACATATTCCTGACGTGATCGGCTTAACGAACGCACTGCACCGACGGCTTGAGGCCGCTCAGATGAAGTGTTGGTCCACGAAGCATATTTTAGTTCTTTAATCCCACTATGATTTCAACTGCAAGCTGGAATATGTGACACACGCACGACCGTATGAGCGATGCCGCCGCGGAGCGTCACGCAGGTGAAGGAGTGAGAGAACGGATTTGACATGGGCCTCTCCATGGAAGCCAGTTCAGTAGCTAATGGAGATTAGCACTGGAACAGCTGCTTCCCACTGGGAGTGTGTCCGCATGTGTGTGTTTATGTGAGCGTCCGAGAGGATGGAGAGGAGAAAGCCGTGAACGGCAGCAAGGGCCTTAACGCGTAGAAACAGGTTTTCTCCCCTGAATTTACATTCTGGTTCTTTCGCGTGCAGAACAGAACATGTTTTTGTGACTGAACGGAAATGTCCCCGTTCTCTTTCAAAGCCACGAGCAGCTGTTTATTGTTGTCAAGCACCTTCCGCCCTGTCACTCCGTCCGCATGGTCCGCTGTAAACCGAGCTGCGGACTTCCAGCACTGCAGGGCTGGGCTGCGACGCTGCTGAAACTGTGGGAACCGACTTCCCGTCATGGTCATTTGTGGTCTCGGGGAATAATTATGGTTCCATATATTTATACGTGTGGCTGAATATATTTATCTAAGACAATATTGAAATGCTCAGATGATTCACAGAGTGTGTGAAAGTTGTTTATGTTCTGCGGCTGCTACGGCGGTTGGCTGGGCTTGACCTGTCGTGTCTGAGGGTGTGCGTCTGCATGTGCGTAAGTGTTTCTGCAAGAGTGTGTGTGTGTGTGTGTGTGTTAGAGAGAGAGAGAGAGTTTCTCAAGGCCAGGAGTTGGCATTTTGCTCACCGTGTGGGCCGAGGTAAAAATACAACTGCACTCTGCTCAGCTGTCACAGACAAGTGGCCTTGTGTGTGTGTGAGAGAGTGTGTGTCTTTGCTTTTGTGTATCAGCACTTATATGTGTTCATTTGGATTACATGTACAGTGTATGTGTGTAATTGTGCCAGCGCTCCGGCTCCTTAGATCTAGATGTTTAGCAGAGGATCTGTTAAAAACAATACTTCTGTGAAATAAGAAACAAAACCGTTAAAAATCAACAGGAAATTACTGAATGACAATGAAGAGGAAAATCGCCAGCTCGGTTTTGCTGCAGCCACAAATCTACGAGCAGATTTTTGAGACGTATGGAAGTCATTCAGAATGAAATGACAACCACGGAGGGAGGCCAAGCCAATATTATTTAAGGCGTCTTGGTCAATATTAAATCCTAGTTCAACTTCTACTCCCCCTCTCCCCGATGGAGTATTTGTATTTTTAGAAAACACAACAAGAAACCCTTGAGAACGTCTGAAGTGGAATCTTGTTAAGTTTTATATTGAGGTCAGAAGGTATGTGCGATTCCGACCAAGTTTTTCTCCTTTTCTTTTTTTTTTTGCAACAGTGGTGCTATAAATGAACACTTGCTTAACCTGCTATTATGAAAATGATGTTTTCACTGTTTTTGGTGCTTGGAAAATCTGTGTGTGTGTGTGTTTGTGTGTGAGAGAGTCTACTGTAAGTGTTTAACCCTTTGCTCAGCTCGGTGGGTTAATGTGTTTTAGGGATAAAACTGGGCTCAGACACGAGGCATGCCGCACATTCTCCAGTGAACATAATTCAAGCCTGAATAATATTTACCTGCAGGATTTGTTTCCTTTTTACGAGAAACAGTTACACCAGAGACACGTGTTAATAATTCTACATGATTCAAACGCCCTCCTCTGACTCTACACCTGTCGACTATGATGCAATATGACGATGACTCATAAGCGTCTGAGATCTGGATTTACTGCTCAGTGGAGAGTGAATTATTTAGTGTCCGGTATTCAGGGAGGAGTGAACGAGGTAGAGACGTGACACACAGCTCAAGATTTAGATGTAAAGACTGACTCGGACAGGACATTATGATGCCTCCCTAAGGTGGCTCACCTCTATTCTCCAGTTTAAATATTGCAATGAGCGAGCCCAAGGTCAGTGCAGAGCGTTCATATGTTGATAGAAATATGCATATTTACCATCTGTCACTTGCATTTCATACAGAACAAATTTGCTCATTCAAATTGGTTGTATTCAACATATTTGGTATGGTAAAATGCACACTATATAAAAGAACACAAAAGGGAAAGGATGAAGCCTCTGTGTCCTCATCATCCGTTCCATTTAAAACGCACACACATGCTTAGCCTCCCCCAACACTCCAGGGCCCAAACTCTATTAGGTTACAAAGACACACACACATCTGGAGACACCATGTGGTAGGCATATCCCCAAAAACTAGCTCCCTCTGTATATCTGTCTCTGACGTAAACACACACACACACACACACACACAGGCCTCTGGTTTCCCCTGGTAATACTGAGGACCACAGCTGCGGCTGTTTGCTCTGAGAAAGAGACGAGGGACTGAGGAAAAAGAGAGAAGAGAGCAGCAGAGACACTTTGAACAATGGATCAAACAAAGACAGTTCATTAGAAAGACTCTGTAAAACAAGCTTGGCCAGTAAAACCTCACTGAGCTGGGCACGAACCGAGAGTTCCCCCTGCCAACCAAATCACAAGTTTTGACCCTGGGATCAGAACATACACACCCACACAAACACTCAGGTTCCAGGTGGGTCTGCATGATGTGTTAGAGGCGGGGGGATGTGGGGGACGTCCCTGTGTCCAGTGATCTGCTGGGTCCATGTGGGCGCTGTGCTGCAGGGGCGCCACCTGCTCACGTCCCCTACGCCGATTAGAACGAAGCTGCTGGACTTTTTTTTTAATTTAAAGCAACCCTACGTTTAAGATACATGATGAGAACTGTGTAGCTGGTGTTCTGGAATAGGTGCAACACAAATACATCTGTCTTACCTTCCTCCCTCCCTTCTACTTTTCGACCTCTCTCTCTCTCTCTCTCTCTCTCTCTCCTGTTTGCTGGATAGAAATCAGTAGCGAGATGAAAGAGGGAGGATAAGAGAATGGGTCACTGCGTCCGCAGCTGAAAAGTCTGGTTGCTTGAGTGTGAAGCCAGGTTGGTGTGACAGAGACGTCGAGTCCTCTGGTCCATCACACGTCATTCTCAGATACAGCCGCCACAGCACAGTTAAATAAGCTGGACACATGAGTCAGATGCTTAATGGTCGTCATTATTTATTTAGCTTTAGTTTTGTATTACATTAAAAATTCATTTGTTTTTCTCAATATTTTGGCATTCTCTTGTGTGTGTGTGTGTGCTTCATCATTCCATTGACAAGGACTCAAAATGGACAAGTGGAAAATACCTGAATTTAACAGGTCGCCCGCACGCACACTCATTAAAGTGCAGTCAAAGTGGTATGGGGTTTGAATTAAGGAGTTGATGAGGCTTCGGTTTGGGTGTGTGTGTTTATGTGTGTGTAATTGTCCCTAATCCGCTGCTAAACGGTGCCCTGACGAGGCTTTACCAGGCGGCATTGTTGCTTAGCAGCCTCGAAGGTTGTGGCTTTGTCTTCTGTGAGAGCTTAGCCTCGCTTCACACACACACACACACACACACTCATCTACCACCTCGGCTGAGACGACAGACTCGACACAATAGTCCCAAGAACGCAGGCGTCTTTCAGAGGACGTGGGCTTTCCCAGCTTGTCGACAGTTAACCAACACAGAGGGGAGGAGGAGGAGAAAGGAAAAGGAAGAGAGAGGTCAGAGGTAGTGAAAATGAAAATTTCTCTGAGTAAATAATGTTTTTTAATTAAGACGGAGAGCGTTTGGGTCTTTAGTTGCCACAGTGACGGTGACCTCTGGGTTCACAGAGGTCAGAGGTGAAGAATGTTTCAGTCAAGAGATCTAAGCTGGATGTGATCTGTAAGAGAAAGGCGGTGTGGGGGGGGGTCTTCTATCATGATAAATCAAACTTCCGCTCATTGGAAGTGGCACACGAAATAAAGTTTTTATCAGAGGAGGATTTTAACTGTGTGACTCTCTGACTTTTGAAAAAGAGAAATAGAAAAGACTGAACAGTGAATATGAATCTTTTAGCTGAACAGAAATGGGATGGGAGGTCCAGCTCCAACAACTTTTACTGGATGTGCAGTTTTTTCCCTCATACTTTATCCCCCATTAAGTTTTAAGAGTGACAAAATGTTTGCGACCCATTTGCAAAGATTGAAATAGGTTTTGGACTAAGTGCCCCAACAGGATAGAGAATTATTGTAATGGTGGTATATAAGAACTTTAATGGTCCTCAGAAGAGCACATACCATCGCCAAGGCCAAGGCCCAGCAGTCTCCTTGAATTAAATTTCACACTCACAGATATCAGTTTGCTGAATGATTGTATCCGTCAAGGTCCATGAATCACACCATAGGAAAGTGTAAAGTTAAAAAGAAACCAGCTGGCTCTGCCCCCTGATCCGGAAACACCCCAGTATGGAGCTGCAGCCTTCCACTAAGTTTCGTAAACTTAATTTTTGTCTAATCTTGCTTTCTAAATGACAAACGCAGATGAAACGTCTTTGTCATGTATACAGACTGTTGGCAGGCGACTCTTCCATTCTTCTTGTGAGCTGTAGCAGAGGCAACAATGCAGACATCTGTCAGACAGCTCCCAGTGGAAATGTTTCAGCTATCACTGAAACTGATCCCTATCACTCAACAGCGGCTGAGGAAAAGAGAAAATCTTGCTCCTGGTTATTCCTGCAGAGGAGTGTTGTTTACGTTAGGGTCTGCTGCCTCTAAGATCACTATCATCTGCTAGCAAAGTTAGTTGCCGTGTTTTGGACGAGAAGATATTTGGCCACGGATTTTGTTTACATAGGATATGCAAATATCTACCATTATGTCTGTCTAAGGAAATTAAGTTAAAGCTTGGCAGCCCCAGGCCTCTTTGGACGGGCCTGTCTCTCTCCCTCTCTCTCTCTCTCTCTCCTCTGTCTTACTCTTCATCTAACAAACATAAACATGAAATACACACTGGCACAAACTCACCGCATTACCATTCAGCAATATTTCCTGCCCCCTCCTGTTTCTCTGAATGCACTTTAACAGATATAAAAACTCTCTTGCGCACACACACAAACAAACAGCTCTTCAGCAGATACAAAGACATATTGTCCGAGACGTTTTTTAATTCGGGCTGTTGGATCCCGTCAGATTATGTCCAGCCAAATAGCAAAAGAGTGTTTTTATTTTTCTTTCTTGTGGCTGAGTTTGGGCGCTTGCAGATAATTTCCATGTCATCTGCGTACGCACTGTGAATCACCTTGGGTACGAACCAACAGTGTTGACTTGTCGAGTGTCAGTGAGTCACTTGCTTGCCATCATATGAATCATGCAGCGGCGTATCTGAATTGCTCAAGGCCACTCATTCCTAAGACGTGATTTGGCCATTCACATCCCAGCACAATGCTGTAATTCATTCTCCAGCGATTCAGCGAGAGCGAGCTGGCATTACTGCGGAGGCACCAGTACAAAAGATTATGTTATACAGGCAGAATGTAAAGACGTGAAGCAATAAAAACGCCCTCCTTGACTTTTAGCACGGCTAGAGCTAACTTGTTCCTCAGCTGAGTCCAGGAAGGGTGTGTGTGTGTGTGTGTGTGTGTTTTAAACAACAGACAGTACAGATTTGTGGAATCAAATCAAATTCAGTAGTTCATCTGACTTTTTTAGACATGTATAAAAGGTAATATTCTATCTAAGTTGGGACACATTCAGACTGTGTGATCTATAAAAAGTCAAGATATTTTACTGTCCCTACTTCTCAACATGGGAACAGGTTCGATCATTCTGTCACCCTACATTTATCTTTTAACTCAATCTTCATGGACATTCTTCATTATTATGTGGCCGTTTCCTGAATGCAGCGTAATTTATCACCTGTCGCCTGTGATGTCCCAGTGTCACCCTGAGGGTGAAAGGTCAGGGAGCATCAGCCCCGGCCGAGGAGATATCCAGGGTGATGGGCAGGGCGACGGTGACGCCACTGCTTTACTCATCAGATTACTGGAGGAGCGAGAGCTCCAGCTGGAAAAGGAGACGGAGGGAGGAGGGGCTGGAGGCAGACAGGATGAATGAAGGGTGTTTAGGGGAAAGATTAGAGATGTGTTTGCTCTCTTAAATGGTGCGGAAAAAAAGAGAAGGGGGGAATTTACCAAGGTGAAGACAGAAGTGTGAATCCATTGTGAGGTGGCTGTGACGAGGGGGGGAAAAAAGAGGTGAAGTAGTGGAGGAAATCAAGGGAAGGAGAAAGTAAAGAAAGTAGGGGAGCTGGAGGGGAGAGTCAGAACAGGAGAGAGGTATGTCAGCACAGTGGATGGCAGGTAGCCTGAAGCCTGGAGCCAGCCTGTCTGTCAGATCCAAGTGCCCAGGTGTGTGTGTGTGTGTGTGAGCGTAACCTGAGTGTAGAATATTGGGAGTGGGGGGTTACATACCTAACCAGTGCCAGGAAGAGCTTACTTGGAAACAGGTAGTTACGATAGCGGAGTGTGTGAATCAGTGTGTGTGTGTGAGGTCCTCTGGAGCATCAAAGCGCTTCCTCACCGTGGCTTGTGTGTGATTATGGGTCAACGTGTGCGGTAATGCCCCCCCCCCAACAAAGCATCTACATCATCCTGTATCCCCATCCCTTGCTCTCTTTTATGTGGAACACCCTCTCCCCTTCTTACTCGCTTCAGCCTCAGTGCTTAACTTAATAATATGAAGTGAAGGCAGGCGTTAGGCTCCCGAGAATCTGCAGGATTGGGATTCCTCTCACTTATTTTCCCTTCACTCGCTCTCCTCCTCCCCCTGTGACGTCCCGTCTCCCCAGAGCCTGTGCAGGTATGGATCCAGGCCACGTATTGATGGATGAGTCCGGCAGACCGGTGAATTATGAGAGAGATTATGGAATAATCAGGATGATTCATGACGCGAGGCTCCTCTACTCACCCCAATCACAGCTACTCAGCAATATTGACCCCTGCTTGCTGTGTGCATCCATGTAGAGGAGGAGGAGGATGGAAGAAGGGGGGGTTGTTGTGGCTTTACACTTGTTGGTGTGTGACAGCGAGGAGGCATGTCAGTATTTAACTCCTTGCACGATTGTTTATTTTCTCATCAGAGTAAGACACCGCTCTTGTATCTAATTTATCTCCACAGCCGGAAAGCTTGCCCGGCTTCACCAGTGTAAAGACATTAACTGATATAAAGAAAACAGATTAGTTCCTTGCAGGACGCAGGAACTTTTGTGCCCTGCAAAGTAATAAACCTGTCTGCAAAACAGATAAAAAATTATATTTAACTCCTCTACAGCCAAACTTTGTTCAAGTCCACAAAACTTTATTTGAAATTGTAGTGGAAATAATAATATTTGAACATCATTAAAGCCACTGAAGGAGAAACAAAAGTCAGGAAGCTGCTTTTAAAGGGTTATTAATGCTAATCCACAGAGAAAACTCTGGCTACCAAGTATCCTGTTTAAGAAACAAGAACAAAACTCTGCAGTCGGATGAAAAACAGGGAGAAGGGTTGAATTTGTGTCAATCAGTCAGCAGACCTAACATGGCTGTCTTTCTCTGCCCTGGGTGCCTTGCTCCCTCCCCTCTAATCTTCCATCTTGGCTCCGTGTCAAGCTGCCTTGTCCAGTTGCACAATATCCCCCCTCCGGGGTAGGCAACTGCATCCCCTCTCTGGCTCCATTAGTGCCACTCCACTGGCATAGCCGGCATTCTCCGGTGGGACTGTCATCACTGGCTGCTCTATTGGCACCCCTGTCACTCTCCAAGCAGCACAAAAGAAAAAACCTCACGGCCCTCCCCCTCTGCCTCTCCTGCCCGCTTGGTCTTTTTTTTTTTTTTTTTTTTTCCCCATTTTCTTCACCTCCTTGTCTCTCTCTCTCTCTCTCTCTCTCTCTCTCTCTCCCTTCTCCTCCATAATCTTCCCTCTCTCTTTCCGGCACCTTTCTCTCTAGCCTCACACCCTTCCTTGCTCACTGGTTTGGAGAGGCTTATGCAAGACCCTCACCCATGGTAATGATGCAGAGGAAACCAAGAGAGGAAGCTGGGGAGATGACCGCTGATTCTTCCCAGAGATGTTGCTCACAAGTTTAGAGCCCCTCACATTATTTCACCGAAAGCTGAGTGCGTTTGAAGTGACGGCA
The DNA here is from genome assembly GCA_016785235.1 of Pseudorhombus dupliciocellatus. NCBI lineage: Eukaryota > Metazoa > Chordata > Actinopteri > Pleuronectiformes > Paralichthyidae > Pseudorhombus > Pseudorhombus dupliciocellatus. The sequence goes on along the minus strand of JAFBJW010000461.1, from coordinate 140,382 downwards.
GCGACCTGGACTCATTAAAACGCACTATGTTTACATAATGTGCGGGAACCGGGCCAGAAACAGGGCGACAGCACAGCACTGTTTCTCTGAGGAAATGTAAAGCTTAACGTTTGTTTGGAGATTTGGATGAAACATTAAATCAAGACACAATAGTCAACAATGTATGTCAGGAAATAAAAGAATCAAAGGTTTCCTGAGAGACACAAAGAGACAGAGAAAGTGTGCTGGTGTAGCTCTGTAGCTGCCGGCTGTGGATAGAGCAGCAGGTTTGTAATCACAGGTTTTATCCAACTTTTGTGTGTGTGTGTGTGTGTGCATGCACGCACTCTCATTCGCATGTGTGTGAGCTTCCATGCTAGATTGTAATGACAGGTTCCAACCTGTCATTATCCAATTACAGTTTTCTCTCATCTCTACGGCAACACCATGCCCCCCGTAATTGGTTGGCTGCTCTTAAGAACTCTGACCTCTCAGCGAGTGTCAGGAGGGAACACACACACACACACACACACACACACACACACACACACACACACACACAGAGGATGCCAGGTAAAGCAGGTTGAAACAGACGCTATCGAAATCAGCGATCAGATAAAGTATGCACAGACAAGTTCGGACCCTGATCTTCTCATGTCACTCCTTCTCCACCACACTTGGCCTTTTTGTCTTCATCCCCGTTCATCCCCTCAGTCTTGTAATAACAATAACTGGGACTCATCCAGTGCGTCCGCTCTTCACACCTCCTCTTTTTTTCTCCCATTCAGTCTCGCTCCCCATGCAAGTGCGTTGTCTCTAAATGGGCCTAAATCGACCAAGTAAAAGGAGAACTTTGGCGTTTATGTTCTCTGTTTTTTTTTTTTTTCCACGACAAATGCAAAACACTTCCTCTTGCGCTCTTGGATCTTTCACACGCTCGGAAAGTTTAAAGTCTTCTTTTCTCCTTGTTTGTGTGAGCAGACTTTTGCCTCGTTGCGAAACTGGACTGAAGTTGAACGTGATGGAAAGACAAAGACAGATCTTTATCACTCAGATGAATTAAATTATGAACTACTGGCAGAGTGCAGGAACAGAGGCGGGAGGCCTTGAGTAAGAGAAACATGAGGAGACACAGAGGAGAAAGTGTGAGTGCAGGTTTCTTCCTGTTTGTCTGGGTCAGAGGTGGAAAATGAAAAGTCAGGGTCACCTGTGTCCTGCCAGCTCATAGGCAGAGACATTTATGAGTTCAGAAAGAGGAATTTTAACTATTTCTCAGCATTGGAACAGATAATGTTCCCCATTATAGTACAAACATGTCCTCTTTCCTCTTCTGCATGAGTGCTGTCTGTCTGTCTATTTATCTACTCTCTAAAAAGCACTGACCTATAGTAGTAAATATAGTTGTAGATTTAAAAAGGAGCGAGAGAATGAGCAATCTAAGGCTATGATGTCAGCCTGTTGTACAGCTCTCATAATTACAAGCAGTGCTCTGGGTGGGTGGGTTACTGTCAGCTTGTGTGTGTGTGTGTGTGTTCCGCAGTGCATATAAGATCCCTGTCAGAGTTGCCTTGGTGACTAGCTAGGTAACAGTGGGCGCTCCCCAGACATCTCAGCAGCCGAACATATCGAGCTTAATGTTTGCTGCACTGCACTGGACGCTGCGGATGGAATTAAGACAAGAGACACACCTTGTTAGGAACAACTGCTTTTCTCACTGTGTCCCATGCGTTCGCATGGAAACTGACCGTTAACCTTGACGTCGTTGCTTTCATTGAAACACAGGATGACTCTAGAGCCGTGACCTTTTAAATAAAACATTTCTGGTGGGATTTGTTGCAGGGATTTGTTTGAAGCGATGGAGAAAAACTTTGCTGCCGTAAATTAAATCACGAGAAACTTGTGAAAATAACTGTTTACAGCATGATGTCTGCAACTGACTGTTTTTCTATCTTGCCTTTTTTTTTCCTCACACAAAACCTGCTTTCTTTTAATCGAATGAGAAATGAGAAATTGCCTTCATTCCAAGGAGAGGACCAATATACGTCCTTCGAGTGTTGGATTTGATTTGACAGCCAGAAATTATATGACAAACTTAAATTCATAGTTTCCTTGATATCGGTTTTATTCAACAAAATAGCTTAAAATGATGCGTTTGATTTGTCAACCCAAAAGATCAATTCAATCAAGAAGCACCAGATTGAACACACCCATTAATACCAGTCGTCTGAATGTGTCTCATTCTTTTTCACCAAGCCCCATGATTACTCCCCAGGGACATTGATGGCCAAAGAATGGCCTTCTTTTAAAAATATTAAACAAAAAAAAAAAAAATCATGTCATGGGCCACTCCTCCACAAGTTATCCTGCGGATAAACAAAAGCATTGCCTCTTTGGTGGGAGTTCTGGTGGGAGTATCTGGTCCAAGAAAAACTTACCACAACAAGAGTCTGACAGCGCATTTAGTTTTGTGCTGAATACCGAGGTTCAAATTCCAGCTCGGCACCATCACAGGCCTGGACTTGGAGAAATAAAATCTGCCATCTGACATCTTTAAATTGATTTTTTTAGCTCAGAATTTAAAGCATTAGTGTCATGATGATATCGAACTATACTTCTTAAACTCTGCTGACTGGTTTTAGATTACATCTGTGGAGCCCACAGTGGCCCCAAATGAACCAGAGGCAGGAAAGTCGATGCTGCTGCTGTGAGCGAGTCAGAGGCTAGGTTAAGATGACTTCAGTGTAGTGTGGGTGTGTGTGTGTGTGTGTGTGGGAGAGAGAGAGAGCGAGAGAAAGACCAAATTCCTTTACTCTTCAGCACCTGGAATATGGAAAGTGGGGGGAAAATAGTGGGCGTAATGGGATGGAGGGGGAGGGAGGAGAGGAAGGCGTCATTAACCGCAACGCATTACTGCCTGACATGTTCAGACAAACCCACAAGTTACAATACCATAGTTAAGTGTGTGTGTGTGTGTGTGTGTGTGTTGTTTCCATGCAGGTTTGCGGACGTTCATAAGTTCAAGCCTCATTTGAACTGAGTCTGGTATGAAGACAGATGGAGGGAGATACTTTGAATGTGCATTTCTCCTCCTTCACTCCCCTCAGTCAGCCTCCTCAGGAGACACAAGACAGCGGGTTGGCTTGATCGACCTTTATTGCACTTTCACTGGCTTCTCTTCTGTGACTCCTCCAAATTGCGAGTCCTCATTTCCATATTTGAAGTCCTTTTCTTGCACCTGTGTTGCCAAATTCAGTCTTAATGTGTCTTTATTGCAGCAGGAAATATCAAACCTTTTTCCTCGGTGGCATTTATCTGACAGCTGCTGCTTACTCGTCACTCACGGACCAAACCTCTGAAATGATTTCATTTCACTGTTCAAGGCGCAAAGGCATAAGAATATTTAGTATTTCTATAAAAACTGCCGATCCCAACCAAGTTTGTTGCAAATGTCCTTAACAGTTGTACCCTCTTCACTTTTAAATTGCCTCTCCACCTTCCTCCTCCTCGTCCTCCTCTTTGCCTGCAGCCCCCATGAGTCAATGGGGTAGAAACAGCCACGGAGAGGTGATATCTGATGAGCTGATGGTGATGACTGGGGCTAGTCAAGCACAATAGATGGGTCTAATTGAACTGTTCTGCAAATGGCAGCCGTTTCCATGGCAGCAATTAAGTGCGGGGAGGTTTTCAGGCCAAGGTTAATTCGCATGCAAAGATGAGAGAGAGATATACAAGACTTGCGGGACATACGATCACTGCTTGTCCTCTGTGTGTCAAGCTCATGTATAGACTCATGTGTAAGAAAGGACCAGCGGCATTAATTAAAATCAAACTGCAGGGATTAGACGCCCCCATTGTCCAACTGCCATGTATGAGATCAGTGGAGATAGATGACATGAATACAGGATTTTAACTCCGAATGGCACAACCAAGAACTGGCTTCCTTATCAATGCGTTCATTGTGACTTTAAATTGAATTAAGTACATCTTGTTACTCCGTGAAACCAATTTGGGAGGATCAGATAACTGGTTGAGTCCAAGCAGCCTGTTGTTTCTTTAGTTTCCATTTTGTTTCAAACCTGAACCCACAGAGACTCTGCTCCTGTCTTCAGTGTCTCAGCCTGCGAGATGCTTACACTCATGACGGAGCAGTGTTGGACCACGTGCACACGCAGGAGTAGTGGCTGTATATGGGAGCTGGGATGTGTCATGGCGGAGCAGCATAACGCCAAGCTGTGTGTGTGTGTGTTCCGCTGCTGAGCTCGGAGGCTAATCACGTTAACAAGTTTGTTAGTGCGCTGTAAAATTTGAGAGTCATGCAAAATGGGTGCACAGCAATGATGGTATGTATCTACCTCCACTTGTTTGCCTGGCTTTACGACAATAGCAGAGATTTCCAGAAGATTCACTGGAAAACAAGCTGCAGCTACAAAACTTTACACCGGATCATAAAAGGCAGAGGCCCCACATTCTGCAAATAACACGTGGCTTATCACAACAGCGGAGCTGCTGCACATGGCCGTGTTCGAGAGTGATTAAGATGCAGGAGCATCGCTACAAGACGCCTTTGTTGCCCCCAAAGTGACACGAAGAGATGCCAAAAATGCTTCATGCAACCATGTGCTTTCGTCCACTGCTGTAATGACCTGAATGTTGCCGGTGGTTCTCCTTCGGTGTTCTCCCTCCGTTTTCTTTTTCGTCTGCCTCCTCCCGGTGAACTTCTAACAGCTCGATACTCTGCAGAGGCTTTCAGCTCTGTTATTCACAGCTCACTGGTACAAATCCTGCTGCATGTGCACACTTGTGCGTGCGTGTGTGTGTGTTTATGGTGATTGATATGCATTAATGATGTAAGGAGAACAGCCATTAAAAGCTGGGAAACTGTAAGCACTGCCTTGAGCTGTGACTATTAGTCAGAAAGTTTCCGGTGTTGGCAAAACACAAGGGACAGCAGTGGCAGATGTTAGGGAAAAGGGAGAGAGAGAGAGAGAGAGAGAGAGAGAGAGTGCACGTGTGTGTGTGTGTGTGCGCACTACCAGTAGCAGGTGGTAAGTTTATTTCGCCCCTCTGGCCCACACTCACACTCACTGGGGATTTTGGAGTAATCTTAAACTCAGCTGTCCTTATGCTGTAACTAAACTGTGTGTGTGTGTGTGTGAATGCTCATGAACTCTGGCACATTGTCTTCTTGCATTAGTTTCAAAGAGAGCGATTTCCTCCTCTGTAATTAAATGGAATGAAACAAACGTCGAACGAGCCCCGTGAATTTGTCTTCATCTTGAGCGCGCATCATCCGTCCTCCTGGAGAATCCGAGGCAACTTTTCTCCAGGTCTGTCCTTTATTCAGACTCAAGTGGCGCTTAACCGTTTTCCAATTCACAACCCAATGAGATCGTTCTGCAACCTCACCTTTTGCCCGCTGCTCATTAAAGCTAATTGCTAATCTGGTCATGTGGAAACCCAGCTGCAATCAGCAAACAATCTGCGGTCCCGTGAAGTAGCCGGGGCCGCAGATTGTTGGTCGCGCGCTAACCTTCCCGGCTCAGCGTAAATAAGGGTCCGACGGCTCAGGAAGGACAAAGACGGCCATTACTGAAGTGGCTCTCGCCGCATGAAAGGATGAGGCAGAAAACGAGAGAAAGGAGAGATTGTTTGTTATTAAATTCTCTCTTCCTGAGGTCAGTGACACGGAGGCTTTTAGTGGCTGCTGGAACCACTCTCTTACAACACCCCGTCTAATTGGTTAACGACGTCTGATGTCATAACAAGCCCCCCTCTCTCAGAGCCAACATTCGTCATTGCTTCCCTCAATGTTGCCTTTTTCACTCTCCATTCCTCAAACCACTCGCTCCCTCTGTTCCTGATAATCTCCCCTATCCTCTTCATCTTGCCGTTACTTAAAGCGTTTATTGATTTAAGGAAAGAAGAAGATGGCGAACAAATCTCATCTGCTTCCTCTGGGTGATCTCTGCCCGCATGTGGAGGAGGCTAAAACGTGTGCGAGTGTGTGATGGTTGACGTTCCCACCCTACTGGTGTTTTTTTTTTTTTTTTTTTTTTACCAGCTAACAAAAGACCTAAGACAAAGATCTTGATAATTGCATAAAAAAAACAAAGGTGATGTTTTCTTATCTTGGATATGTCTTCTCCAAACAGAATCTACATTCTGTTAAGGGCACTCTGACACACGTTTTTTTCTTTAATCTACAGTATATTTTGATTATATTTTAGTAAATAGGTTGAAGAGCATATTTCTATTTTCGCAATTAGTGTTCCAGAGGTTGTAAACACGTGAACATGTTGAAGAAGGGGAGGACTTAGTCACACAGTCACCCATCATTAGGTTTTCCACACTGGTTCAGTTCAACGTTCCGTGGTCTTGAAAGGATGAGGACACAGGAGAGCACACAATGAGTTAGTGGGACTCTGTCCCTGACACTAATGGTTATTGCTTGTTTTCAAAGATTATAAACACAACCAGTGAAAATAATGAGACCAGCCAACCATTTAAAACACGCAGTACTGTGTCGCCACTGATGCTCTGGCTCTGAGAAATCGGTGCAGCCTCTTTCTCTCTCTTAGTGTGTGACTCTGATGACCACCCTGTCAATCATTGGAATTATTTGTTTTTCTTTGGTTTAAGTCCTGTGGGCCATCATTTGGATTTCCGTTGAGGCATTCTTGACTTCTCAAATGTCATTTTCTCTGAGCGCATTCTCATGCCCTTTTATGGGCATTGGTTGGGGCGGTTAACAGCTAATTAAGAATTTATGAAGCCATGGCATTCATCATGACAGGAACACACTCGATGACATGGTTCCTCAGATATTTCTCTGTGCATCTGACTGTTGATATTTGAGACAAAAACTGAAATATTTAGTATTTATCACGACTGTTTGGCCTGAGCCTGTCCTATGGATGTAGCATCATAATATATGACATCATCTCCAATACGTGATTATTTTGTATTGTTGATCCATCCTGTTTTGTTTGAGATTCCATCCATAGAATATTTGTACTGAACCAGCTAAACCGTTTAAAATGACTGTCCTTCCATCTGTTGGCCCTCGTGTCTGACTGGCCTTCAGTTACCTAAGAACCAGGGACCAAAAATAACAACACACTGTCGGAGCGCCCGCCGCTACCTTCTCACATAGCCTATTAATTTAACAGCTCTTCACGCCGGACAGAGACACAGAGCAGCCGAGACGAGGCCGCTGCAGTCCTGTTTCCTGTTGGACAATCTCGATGTTGCTCATCATCATAATTGTGATTTGCTCGCAGGTGCCTGCTTTGCCCCCCCAACCCCAACCCCACCCCACCCCACTTCGAGTGAATGTCTCTTTACTCAATTGTTTAATGAACCTTGTCTAAAATACAGACTTGAGACCACTGATGTTGCCCCTCCTCCAGGAAACCCCAATTTCCTTCCCTGCTTACAGCCCCTGGGGGACAGCGGCCGTGACCCATATGTGGTATGAAGCATCAGAAATACATCTGAACCCTTCTGCACCCCCCACCCCCCAAACCCCCAACATACACTGACACACACACACAGATTTCCCTCCATATGAACCCTGTGCGCCACACGTTTTCATCCTGTAGAACATACCGAGGCGTGCATGAATTCATTCACTCTGTTGCACACACACACACACACACACGGACAAGGGGCAGAAAAGGGAGTAATAATCTTAGTGCAGCAGAGCTTCGTGTTTGTCATAATGTCGCCATGATACTGTCCTAATCCTCATGTAATCCACTATCCTTCTGGAAAACTGAAATTGTGATTGCACATGGATCTTCTCTCTCAGCGTGTGTGTGTGTGTTGTAGCAGTAAACTGTGATTTTTCTAAATGAACAGTGTTGATGTTTAGATGTTTCATGTGTTTCCCTGAGATACAGACTGGCACACACACACACATACACACACACACACACACCTCAATGGAGCAGATGGTCACTGTGTGTGTTTGTTTGCGCTCAGATGATCATTCATATGCACAAGTGGAAATTAACATACTAACAAGCTGCCTCTGCATATGTGTGTGAGTGTGTCAGCCCTTCATTACCACTGTGGTCATGGGACAGAAGCTGAACCTGTGTGTGTGTGTGTGTGTGTGTGTGTGTGTGTTAATGGAATAGGCTCCACTGACCATGACTGGGGCACAGGGAGACAACCCGCCGTCACTTCAAAGCGCTGGCCTTTTCACAACTCGTCCCTCAGGGCAAAAGAGGGAAAAAAAATAGATAGAGAGAGAGATGAGATACAAAGATAGAAAAGTTCAAGGAAACATTCCAAAATGGAGGTGATAGATGGAGAGAGGCTATAGGCCCATGATGTGAGGAAAAGAGAAGAAGAGGAAAGATGCAGAGGATGTGTTTGAACTGGAGGCAGCAGTGATGTTCAGAGGAGGGGAAGTGAAAAAGTGGAAAGGAGGTTAAGGACCGGCACAGTGATGGAGAACGAGGGAAAGAGGTAGAAGAGAAGATGAAAGAAAGATAGAATGAAGCATAGTGTATTACTATGGTAGAATCAAAAGGCTGCTCTGACCGTTACATGCTCGGGGCAGAAATGTTTTTTAAAAGACGTCCAAATGAACAAAGCTGTGTGTGTGTGTGTCTGCCTGTCTGGTGTGTGTGCATCTTTGTGTATGTGCCCGCGAGCTTCTGGTCACTAATGGGCAGCAAAGTCTTTGTTCCTGAGCAACATGGTTTTTGAATAATGGCACACACAAACACACACATACACGCATACACGCAGACAGACGCACACACACACACAGGTCAGAGAAGGGAACAACAAAAGGAAAAATAAGTTATTTACAAAGACTTAGAGAATAATCATACGTGTTTGTGTGTGTGTGTGTGTGTGTGTTCACTTTGTATATATCAGCTTCTGGTGGTTGATTGCGACTGCTGCCTCTTGCAGGTCATTGGCTAACAGTTGCCCAGGGAGACAACTCAGCGGGCCATGATTGGCGCATGATCCTAACACGGTCTGACAGCCTTGTTAGTGCAACCTGATTGGTCAATTAGTAACATCACTTACTCCAAAATCCCCCGGGAGAGAAAGAGTGAGAGAGAGAGATAGAGAGGGGGGGGGGGGGGCCGAGATAGAGAGGGGGGGGGGGGGTCCATTTTGAAGTTTCTCTAAGCCGAATGAATTCAATCAAATTAATTAGAGAACTTTTGGAAACAGTCACTTTGTTGTTTTGTGTTAGCGTCACATCACTGACATGTTTAATGGAAGAAAGATGGAGGTTTCCAGAGATGGGAGCAGAGGATGGAGGAGGGAAAGGATGTGAAGAGGGAGGGAGGGAGTCATGGTGGGTGTGATGTGGAGACAGATCCCATCTCTCCATAAATTATGAATGTGTTTTGGAGAAACTATTCAATAAGCAAATGTCACATGGTACTGAGTTGAGGAATCCAACTGTGCGTGTGTGTGTGCAGATATGCTCATTGCACTCAAGTGATTTGTTGCCTGAAACAGCAGCAAAATGCACGTGCTTCCCTCCCTCCACCTGTGGGTTTTAAGGTGAAAACGGGCTCATTATTTTTGTTTGGAGATTTTCTGACCTTATCTCATTATAAATGGAACAGGCGGTTTCTTGCAGAAGGAAAACCCAATTAAAACTGAGTTTATAAAACTGGATAATATTGGAAAAAATACAGCACTTGCTACCTTTAGTCCCAGTTTTTCTTCATTTGTTCTAACATCTTCTCGTCATTTTCATTTGCATCGCTTAACAGCGATCAGCGCCTCAGGCACATTCTGTTTGTCTTTGACAGGACAGATAACACGGAGGACATGTCCGATCTTTTCCCTCCATACTGAATGACAAGCCTTTTCCCTGGCAGCCGAGACAGAGTGATCTCTGCTCTGTTCATGTCTGGCAGCGCAGTGCAGTAAGAAAGTTGTGTTGTTTTGAAGGCCAGCCATGAACAACTTAATGAACTTGTTGAGGCGGCTGTCTGCGACTGTGTCAATAGAGCAGCTAATAAAGTCATGTTATCGGAATGGCAGGCGGCCTGCTCGGCCCGCTGCTTTTAGAGACATGTCATGCTGTGTGTGAGTTAATAAAGTTGTGTGTCCTCTGAATGAGTGTAATACGGCTGCCCGGGGCTGCTGCTGTGCCATGATAGCGTCACAAGAGGCGGTTCGATTGTCACGATTGAACCAAGCGCCTCTGAGTGTGACGAGGAAGTGACAGAGCGTCCGCTCGGGTTCGTCCCCTCTGGTTCTGTTTCTCCAGTATGTTTATTTATCTGTAATAGTCTCAGGTCTTAACATGATGTTCAAACACTGAAACCACAAGAAGGAATGTGATAACACGCACACACACAAACAGGAACAGGGATGTTTGGAATGTGGCTTCTGTGTCAGATGAGGCTGAGAAGGGTTGACACCTCGTCAGAGAGTCTGGGAGAGGAGACAGGAGATCTCACTATGTGACACCAGGCTTTTTATAGACGCAGGGGGAAGCAGAGATGGATCCAGATGGATCAGCTCGGCCTCGCAGGGCCCCTCCGCTGGTTTGGAAGGTGGTGGGCGTGTGCGGTGTATCTGCAGAAAGATAAAAACCACTCTTTGTGTCTTTTTGTCATTTTACTGACAAATGAAGAAATGAGGGGACAAACTGAAATGCAACAAAAAACGAATGCATTTAAAATAATAAAACTAAATAGCCTTATTATAAGCAAATTAAAGTAAATTTCAAAATCCAGCAGCCATGTCATCTTTCAGAATAAAACAATATAAAAATAAAAAATTAGGGTAGCATCGGAAATAAAAAATAGACGCAGGGGGAAGCAGAGATGGATCCAGATGGATCAGCTCGGCCTCGCAGGGCCCCTCCGCTGGTTTGGAAGGTGGTGGGCGTGTGCGGTGTATCTGCAGAAAGATAAAAACCACTCTTTGTGTCTTTTTGTCATTTTACTGACAAATGAAGAAATGAGGGGACAAACTGAAATGCAACAAAAAACGAATGCATTTAAAATAATAAAACTAAATAGCCTTATTATAAGCAAATTAAAGTAAACTTCAAAATCCAGCAGCCATGTCATCTTTCAGAATAAAACAATATAAAAATAAAAAATTAGGGTAGCATCGGAAGCCACACATATATATATATATATTTGATCTATCCTTTCAGCGGAACACCGACTCAGCTGATCATGTGGACCACCTTTGAGAGAAACAGCTAACGAGGCATTCAAGCCATAAATCTGACATTGAACCAGTCGACAGGTCAGAGAGTCTGACCTACAGTATATGTATATGTGTATGGGCATGAAGAGCCTGCACTGCAACACAACAACACTGAAGGCAAGAAGACTAGTCTCTAAGTGATTAATTAAATCATTCAGTTGTTAGTGTTATTAATATGAAGCAGTCACTGATGCAGCAGAATGCAAAGTAATTATCCTACATTTCCATTAGGCTTTAATCATTTTTGGAATCATTTATATTCAGCAACCACTGGACACCTATTTGGAAAAAGCACTTAATCAACAATTGTGAAATGATCTATATGTTTTGAAATAAAGTAATCAGGAGCAGCCACCAAATGTATTAAACAAATTATACTGAGCTGGAAATTGATAATAAGAAAATGTATTAAAACTGCTGTTCTCAAAAAACAAACAAACAAACAAACAAACAAATATAACAGCCTCCATTAAGTTGCTCACACATAAGTTATGAGCTACAACAAACACCAGTGGTGGATGGAGAACAGGCTGTGCTGTACAATGACAATAAAACACCAAACGTGCACTTAAATAATCTCATTTAATTTTATCTGAAACGCTTTGTGTTTTTTTTCCCATTTAAATGTGATCGCTGCTAACGCAACTCATCTCAAAATATTGCGTTAAACATTCCATCGACTGTGTTAAACGTGTCATTGGTGATGGAGCGGCCTGTCATGTGCTGTGTTTAACAGCTGGAGTGTGTGTGCGTCGGCCTAGTCGCTGTTGTATTCTTTTGTGTCCGCAAGATAAATGGATTCTGAAATATAAAAGCGTCACACAGGCTCAAGCACAATAGGCTGGAGATGTTTGTGTGCGTGCTGGCGTGTGCACATACGTGGACTCCTACATGCATGTGAGCTTGTGTGCATGTGCTCCAGTGCGCAGCATGAGTGGGTGAATGGTGCGCTGCAGGGATGCCGGCCCTCTATAGCAGATGAATGTGCTGATATGACAGTGATACATTGGGATGTTTACAGTAAACCCCCCGAAATGCAGAGAACCTCAGGGGGACGAAGAGAAAGGGAAGAAGAGGGGAGGTGGAAAAGGATGCCGCTTGTGGGATGTTTTTACTGAGCCACGCTAAGCACCAGAAAATTGACAAAAGTTTACATTAATGATTGAAGACAGTTCATTCATCTCCATCTGTCTTTACAGCGGAGCTCTTCTGTCTGCCCTGTATGATATCACCAGAGGAATGTTGCTGTGATTGTGAGCTGACAATGCTCGAATGGTTGGCTCCCGTTCAGCACTCATTCAAACAGACAAAACACACACACACACACACACACACACACACTCACACTCACACTCACACAGGGACAGAGGTGCTCGTCCCACCTTATTAACATAGACAATCCCTGCAGTGTTTGTGAGCTGGTACACACTTAGGTCCCTCAATGCTGAACAAATCTCACTCTAACACACACACACACACACACACACACACACATGCATGCCCATAAGCAAGGCAAGGAATCAGTGAACACACAACTTCAGACTGCTGTCCCTCAGTAGCTTTGTGGACTCTTGCAGGTTTCCTCTCCTCTGTCGACTGTGTGAACAGTAGCTGTTGCTGAAACACTATCCGTCTAGATGAATTGATTTCTACAGGCACACACACACACACACACACACCACTCTGTGCAGCCCAGGCACAACTAGCGTATAATGTGATATTGGCTGGCTTTAGGAGACTTAGCGCTGCTGCTGTTGATTTGTTGCAACTTTGTGGGAAAGTTGACTGTGAGTGGGATAAGCCCTTATTGCCTGCCACTGTGTGTGTGTGTGTGTGTGTTGGTGTGTGTGTGTGTGTGTGAGAGCTGATGGATGAACTTGCAGTCTGGTAAGCAGGGACATTCCCCGCTCTGTTCTCTCTCTGTGCCATGGAAACCAGACGGGAGGGCTATGGTGGCCCACAGGAGCCAAATGAGGCGGCAATAATGCAGCGCTTAACCCCACATTGAAAAATGACTTCATTCTTTCATCAATAGAGCAGTTCCTAACGCCCCGCCACGCTTATGCATGCACATACACACATAAAAACACAAACACACACATGTAAGTAATTGAAATGTGCAGTGGGTATTTCCCATGGTTAAGGGATGATACAGTTAACTATTATGCAGTCAGACACACACACACACACACTCACACAGATGCACAGCCTCTCATGCATACACAGTATGCGGTATGCTGCAGTGCAGAGAAACAGTTTGTTCTTTGGTTTGATTGAGGCTGGTTTGGAATGAAGATGTGTACATTTGCACTCGCCGCCGGTCCGCAGTCATTTTTATCAGCCAGTGTTTGTGTTAATATTCAGTCAGTGTTGTCACTCCCCTCATTATTAAGATTCATATTAGGCGGCCCAGCAGATAGTCATCTCCTTGGGATCCATTCATATTTAATAGGAAAACAAAATAAAGAACACAGGCTAAGTGTGACATGCAATTCAGCTTGGAAAGCTCAGATCATGTCCTGAGCGGCCGGACTTTCCTAATTGTTCCCCAAGTGCTTATTAATTCAAGGTCGTTTGAGCGCGTTACCGCACACGCCCACGCGTCACAGAGCTCACAGATCAGGCCACAGGTCTCAGACATTAATCCCACCATAACCGCTATTTGTGTGCGACACACAAAGAGGGACCCCGAAGGCTCTTTAAGATGCTCCTGCTTTCTGTGTCCGGTGGCTCTTTGCTCACTTAGTGCAGCTTTTTGTGGGCCTTTCTTCCATTAGTGTATTACAGTGTGTGTGTGTGTGTGTGTGTTTTAGTGAAAAGAGAGAGGCAGAGGGAGGGAGGGAGATTTGAGGTGTACAGTAATATTATAAGTTGAGCCCCGAGGGCAGCTCAGAGCTTTTAGAGAAAGAGCAACAGGGGATGATGACAGGATGGCAGCCAGGCGTGACTGACAGACAGACACGAAAATGAAGAGAACAGAGGAAGAGACAGAAAAAAAAAACAGTGAGCGAAGATAGGAGAAGAAGAACAAGGATGTTAGGCCTATAACAAAAATGTTTTATTTCTATGGAGTCAACACAGAATAATAAACTTAGTAGTCAGGGATTCCCCCCTTGTGTTTGTGTGTAATTGCTGGTGTCTCTTAGCTACCACTTAGCATCTGTGTATTTACCTGAGAAGAACAGGGAGTGTGTGTTTAGCTAAAAAAAAGAAAAAAAGGCTCTTTAATTTTAATGTCAGTGTTGCTCTAAGTTTGTTTATATGTGCCGTTATTACTTTATGTTTGTTTTACATTCGTACACTTGTGTGTGTGTGTTTCGTTCACTGCAGGGCCGTGCATACGTGTGTGTGTGTGTGTGTGTGTGTGTGTGAGTGTGTGTGTCAGTGCACGCTTGCCCTGTGGCAGCTCTTTATGCTGTCTCCTCAGTGAGGGCTTGAATTGAAAGCCTTTTGAAATGATAACCTAGAGTTATGAATTGTTTTATACACTAGGGGTGGGGGGGGGGGACCTATGAAGAAAAAGGAGAAAGGGGAGAAAGAATGAGACGAGAGAGGAATCATGGCACCAAGTATAAATGGGTGATGAGCCAAATATAAAAGAACAACCTAATTCAATAAAAATGAAAACGTGTAGGGGGAATAAAATCATCACTGGTGAGAAATTGCTCCTATATTTCTTTACAAGTCAATTGTTTTCTTATTCACAGCTCTGGCTCCGCTCTTTTATCTGTGCAAAGAAATTGGAAGCAGCACAGGGGAAGAAAAATGAAAACAGATAGAAGGTTATGGGGGAGCATGTATGTGAGAGTGCATGTGAGAGAGAGATAGAGAGGGAGGGAGAGGCCAACAAAGGAGTGAAAGACAGGGGTTAGAGGCCGGTGCAGTGTCTTGTTAACCTGTGTGGTGCGTGACAATAGCTCAGTAGGACCTCCGCACTCCCAGGCCTGTCTCAAGTACTGCCTGTCAGTATTTAGAGTGTTTCTCTTTCTAGTCAGGCACCCCCCCCCAGCTCCTCACTGTGGCCCTCACCCTCCCCAGACCCCACGGTAAAAAGAAAGAATGTCACAACGCCGAATGGTTAAAGTTGCACCATTTCCCTCCATAGTGGCCGGCGCTGCCTTCAAGTGAGTTTTAGCACCAGCGTTCCCCTCGGTGCTGATTTTGGCGCCGCGCTCCCCCGCTGGTCACCTGTCAACACAGAGGCGTCCTGGCGTTGCGTTCCTAGCCTGTGCGCTTGAAGCTCTGTTGGTCAGCAGAGCCGGACATCAAGGACATATTTTTCGCCTTTGTGGTTTTTCGGCGCTGACCCAGTTACATTGGTCAAAACCGTTCTGTAAATAATATTCCGCGAAATGCAGCCCGTGCACGTGGCCCAGTTTCACCGAGACGTGAACCTGACGACCCGGCAGGTCTCACTCCCTGGACTGTTGTTTGTCATGGTGGTTCCTCTGTTTATATCAGGCAAACCACTGTTGCTACAGCTGGAAACATAAAGGCATAACTTCCAGAGAAACAGAGAAAGTGTTTCTCTGGGAAAATGAACGTTGCTTTGAAACAAAGCTCACGGGGTTGGTCGTCGACGTTGAAAAGCAAACACACGGTGTGGCTGGTGTTTCAGTGGTTAAACAGTTTCTTAGCAACTGACATCACGTGATCATTGTTTGGATCTTTTGTCAAAAATCTGATGAGGACAAAGTGATTTTGTGGTTTTCTCCATTTGTTTCAGCCGCATGCTGCAGGAACATGAACAGAGCGGATGATACAGTCGGCGGGTGCTTTCCCTACAAACAAAGGTTTCATCAGCCCCACAGGGGATGGTGCAAGAGCTCTTCTTCTTAGACATAACCCCAGTTAAAAGCACCTTCAAACACCCGGTGTTAAATGCCCTGGCTGTTTTATATGAATTTGTATTCATAAGCTGCAGGTGAACCTGGCTTATTCAATAATGGCTGCAGATCATCACATTAGAGTGAGCGATTGCCTCCACAGTGTGGGTATGTTTTTTTTATTTAGTAGGGTTAAATCCATAGAACCCATTTCTATTAAGCTTAGTGGAGGGGTGCAACGTGAGCCCAGGAAGAACCTATTACATTTTGGAGTGGTGGTGGATCCAGGGTACTCCTTCTTAAGACAGGGCGGAGGTTGTGTGCGGTCTGTGCACCCTCCTATCGATGAAGTTCAATGTCACCTGTCAAGGTTGTTTGTCTTGGAGGGGGAAGAAGTTGTCGTAGGTGAAAACTTTGGGAGGATCCTTTCATTCTGTGACACCTAAGGCAGAAAATAACCATCTACCTCAAAATCTTGGACCTGATAAGAAATAACGTGTGTGTGTGTGTCTGGCCTTGGACACCTCAGTACAATAAATTGTGGTGAGAAATTTGTCTCTGGGCCGTGAAATAAACCGGTACACTTTGGACTTTTGTGTGTGTGTGTGTGTGTGTTGGTGGTATTTAAGGCCCTGCATAATGTGCTTAAATGAAGCACCCGCACCCTCTTTGGTATTTACTGAGAAACAGAGAAAAGGTCAGAAAGAGGGCGGGAGTCGAGTGAACAGGAAGGAAGGAACAGATGACAGGGACAAAAGAGGAGGAAAGTGGAACGAAGTCAAGGTGTCACTGAAGGTGAAAGAGAGGCAGGTGATGTGAAGGCGTGATGGATCAGGGTTCTGTGGTCAGGAGGAAACAGTGACAGCAAGGACAACACTCAACAGTGGAAAGGCATGAAGGAAAAGGAGGAGAGAGCATGTGGAGGAAGGAAAACTTGAAGAAGCCAGCGAAAATATTTGAAGTAGGCAAGTGGGTGGATGGAGGGAAATGTGGAAGGTGGAAGAAAAGGAGAAGGAAGAGCCGCTTGAGATGGCTGCATGGTGAGGAAGGAAAGGGAAGAGGAAGATAAGATTCGGTCAAAGGAGAGCATGAGGCAAGATGGGAGGGAAGGAAAGAAGAATAAAATGTGAGTCAGGGCCAGTGCATGTGTGTGTGTGCGTGAGAGTGGGGTTAGGGTGTGTGTTTGTAGGCTGGGGTGAGAGGTCTATGTCTGTCTTCACCAGGATTAAGCTTCAGCCTTATTACAGCCTCATTACATCAGTCCACTTCTTCCATTACACACACGCACACACACACAAAACCGCACTCACTGAATGCTTCCATGGGTGCACACACACACACACACACACACATGCATATGCATTTAAAAACAGTCACCTTGTCAATCCTGTCTGTCAGAGGTCGGGGCAGGAGTTTGGACGTCTGGAAATGTTGATCAGTGTGTGTGTGTGTGTGTGTGTGTGTGTGTGTGTGTGTGTGTGTGTGGGTGGGGGTGACTATGTGTGTCACAGCTGTTCAATGCATTACCATCCAATATGACACTCCTGGTGCACCCTCAAACACACACACACACACAGTCCTAATCTAATTCAGTGGTCTGACATGCTGGTGTTTTGCTCGCCCAGCGCCCCCTATGTCCCCTCTGCTGGTATGTAGCCTTTCTAGAGTCACTCATCCTGCTCTGACCTATACATATTTCCTCTATATTTGGGACAGAAACCTCATCATGGACATTTTAGCACGGGGGGTTGTATTTCAGTAAATGGAACAGTGGCATCACTGAAGTCTGAACTCAGCCGCAGTCTGAAGCGTCTGAACTTGTCCGGCTGAAATGCAGAGTGCTGGACTGAATTAGCCTTGGCCTATCGGGACGTGTGTGTGTCTCACACGGTGAGGACGGACTTGTCTGGTGTCAGCGGGGAAACGGCACATCAGAGAGGTTTCATCCAAGTTTGAGTGAAAGAGACTAGGGAAAAATCACTAGTTCAGAATGAATACTGCTGGTTTTATATCATATATATGTAACAAGATTATTAATAGTGTTGCGTTACCATAACCACGTATTTACTGAAAGCAATTTTTTTAAAGATATATAACATGATATAAAATGTCCTGTACATTTGTTTATCTTTTTCTTTATAATCGCAGTTACACAAAAACGACTTTTTACCAAGAACCTTGGTGGGAGGATGTGGCATTGATGAGAGAAGCACTTAGTGGATGTGTGTTGGTGTGGATCCCGATCAGGACACAGAGCCACATTTGTTTTTCACTCTCTTTGACATTTGATAGGGTGTTTTTCAACATTTTCATTGATTTCTCTGGGAATAATAAATGATTCATGATGGAAACAACCTGGCATTTGTAAAGGACTGATATTTACGAGTTTGAGCAAGTTGGTTCAAATCCAAATACGAACTTGGACCTGGTGAATTGAAATGTGTTTTTAAAGCGGGCCCGCCACAGAACTGACAAGAAATGAGGGATGACACGCAACAGAGGGGATTTAACATTAATGATGTAAAACACGCAAACATTCATTTTTATTGTTTTTTTAATTAATGTATAATCACAGAGGATTTAATTTATATGAGCACATCGAGGTGTGTGTGTATTTGCATGTGCGTGTGTGTGTGTGTTGTCTGGCTGGTGTCCAGGAGACTTAATGGCCGACATTGTTTGCTTTCATGGCCGCTCTTTCCAACACACTGCTCATAGGAATGCAGAACATACACGCACACACACACACACACACACACACACACTCTCTCACTCGTCACATATGGTGTTTGGATGAAAAGCAGCGCAAACATACAAAAAAAGCCCCAACAACCAATCAAGGAAGCGAACAAGTAGTGCATATTATGCATGACTTCTCATATTCACTGTTGGCCATGTGGAAATGGATCACAGCTTTTGTGGGGAAGTGTTTGCTCTCCTTTTTTTCGTACCATCCCTTTCGTCCCTAAGCCCTCTCACTCATTGTATTTCTCCCATCATTGTCGGATATTGTATTTATTTTGACACAGCCCAATAAACAGAAATTGTTCTCAGTGATGGCGTCTTTGCCAGAAACTGCCACATTTTAGCGCCAGAGTGTGTGTGTGTGTGTGTGTGTGTGTATGTGTGCGTGTGCAGAGCGGACAGTGGACAGATGGTGCATGACAGCTGGTCCAGAGTGACAAGTGTGTGTGACCCGAGCCTGTGGTGGTGAAAGAAAGAAAGACAACATTGACGGAGAGAAACTATTTGAAGAGGAATATCTCAGCGAGCCTGTGATTGCCAGGAGCTGGCAAACACAGGAATGGGGGGGGGACTGAAGAAGGTGGTGGTGGGTGGACTGAAGACATCTTGAATAGATTTGGAGAAAGACAAAGAGGAGGAGGTGGAGTGGTGATAAAAGAAAACCAGAAACCATGCCTTACTGCCAATTTGTTCTCTTTTTAAAATCTGAATCGTACTTGGATTCCTTTCTGACAGCCACAAATGTTGTTCTTCCTTCTTTTGTGTCTTTTTTCTCTCCCCCCCCCCCCCCCCCCCCCCCGGTCTAAAAGCATTTTGCAGGTGTTGGGTCAGATACTGTAAACTGTCACAGGCTCGTCGCCCGCTCTGAGTGATGAAGCCCTCATTTCCCTAAACAGCGCTGAGTAGGCGACTGACAAGATGTTCATTCTCACACCGAGTTCAAGTGAGAGGCCTCCGGGGAGGAAACAATTTCTGCCTCTTACACACACTCACACTCACACACACACACACACACACACACTGCAGCATACTGACACTTGCTCTAATGGTGCCTGATGGGAGAAACCTGATCGGCCTCAGCTCTTATTGAATCAGTAATGACCGCCTCTATAAATACGTAGGCTTTCATCCACCTGTTTCAGTGAGCAGTTTGAGTTGGAGCATAAGGAAACAAAACAAAAGCAAAGTGAATAATAACTGCAGAAATTGGGGCTTCAGTGTCTTGCCCAAGGAAACTTTTGGAATACGAACTGGGGGACCTAAAATTCTGGGAAAGAGAAGCCGCAGCCAGTGCAGGAGAATTCATGCCTCTGTATATGTTGATCAACTCAATTTACAAAATTAAATTTAGTGATCAACCCTTTAAACTGTTTATGGAGTTTCTTAAAGTTTCTTCATTCTATGTTAAACTCAGTGCACCCCTGAGGAGGAACTTCAGTTTGTTTCAGTTTGTTTGCATCCTCACATATTCTTAACCTCATGAACTGCCTTGTGTTGTGTGTGTGTGTGTGTGTGTGTTTGTGCGCACAAGAGGAGCCAGCATGTCACTCCAAGCTGCTGGGTAAACACTGGGAAGGAAAGACAAAACCGCACACAGCGCTGAATTATGAGATGTGTGT
Source organism: Pseudorhombus dupliciocellatus (assembly GCA_016785235.1). NCBI lineage: Eukaryota > Metazoa > Chordata > Actinopteri > Pleuronectiformes > Paralichthyidae > Pseudorhombus > Pseudorhombus dupliciocellatus. The sequence goes on along the minus strand of JAFBJW010000461.1, from coordinate 120,002 downwards.
GTGTGTGTGTGTGTGTGTGTGTGTGTGTGTGTTTGTGAAAGAGATAGAGACTTAGAAAGAGAGTGTATGTGTAGGTGATTATCTCTGCCCGTCTTGTCATGGTTTGTAAACTGTGAATAATGACACCAGGGTGGGTAAGTCATCGCCACTGCAGTCCTCTGCAACCACACACACACACACACACACACACACACACATTATGGGCCATACGCTACATAACCCCTGATCTACAAACACACTCTTTCCCAAACCACAACCCGTCTCTTCTGAAGCTCAGCTGTCAATCACTGTAAATGTTCTTACAGGGGGAAAAAATGTCATAGTTGTTGAATTGTTGATGAGCTGGTTAGTTGTTTATTTTGACGTCGTCCCTGGTTGGTCGTTTGTCTCAGGTTGGTCGTCTCTCACATCAGGCTGCACAAAACGGCAGATGGGCTGTTAGCTTTTAATGAACACGATTTACCAGCATGGAGCAGACTAATGTGGCCGACTGCAGATACAGGAGGAGGTTTAATACGCTCGCTCTCACTGTCACTATCTGCTCTCTGACCAAGTTTTGCTTCTAATCCAGCGCTTTTGTCTAACGGAGCTGGCAGCCGGATAAAAAGAACATATGACTGATGTGCGATTCAATGATCGAGCGATCAGGAGAATAGGGCGACACTTGATGGATGGAGCGAATTGTGGGGGAGAGAAATAGATGGAAAAGTCTGAAAATGACAAAGGATCGTTGGGTGCCAGATTGATACATTATCCGCTAGTGAGAGAAGGGTCGGAGGCTGAGCGTCGGAGGAGGTGGGGGGGGGGGGGGGGGGGGGGGGGGGGGGGGGGGGGGGGGGGGGGGGGGGGGGGGGGGGGGGGTAAGACACTTTGGTTTCTAAATGGAAAGGAGACAGACAAGAAGGGAGGAGGCCGTCTCAGCTCATTGGGTCATAGAGTTTGTGGCAGATCAGGTCAAAGATGTGGTTGAAAAACTTTCTGACCTGGCAAGACTCAGACTGGTGCGCACACACACACACACACACACACACACACAGGCCAGACAAACAGACCCAGACATGCATCTGTATGCTGTCACTTTCTATTTATCTATTCTGTTATTGTTGTTTGGCAATGTAAGAGGCAAACAGGAAAAGGATATGATGTCACTGACCAGGAGTTCTGTCCGTGGTCTGGCGACATGTCATTTGAGCTCAGTGTGTGTTTGTGTGTGTGTGTGTGTTGTGGACAGTCTTCCAGGCAAAAGCTGCAATAAATTTGGTCATAGTGCTGAGTTGGTTTTTAAGTCCCACACACTCACACACACAGCCTATCCGTCATAGGCGGTGTGTAGGTGTTAAAGCTGGGGTTATTGACTCGTAGAGACAGAGACAGCAGCGAGCAGCGAGTGAACACACTGCTATCGGAATACGATTAATACTGTCTGGCTGATGGATTAGACTCATTACACAGGGAGCAGGGCAGGAGAGGGTGGTGGAGGATGGAGGGGATGTGTGAGGAAAGAAGGATAAAAGAGGAATGGGCAAAAATCAAGGAGTGATGGAGAGAAAGGAAGGAAGGACTAGGAAGCAGAAGGACCGACGTAGGAGTGGTGGAGATGTGACCTTAAAAATCTGTGGGTACATTTTAAATACCTTTTTATATATATAAATTTACACTATATGGTTTTGCTTCATGAGAAATTATGATAGAATAATCTAATATCCGTGTAACATCGGCACAGGTGCACAGTTCACTGCCACAGATCTTTCTGTGGAGGCAACTTTGAAGTTGATATCATCATCAAATAGGGAAACTATGTCCTCATTACTAAGTGCCTTTCAGCTCTCCTCATATGCAATTATTGTATTACTGTGAGTGTGTGTGTGTGTGTAACAGATGTATTCCTCACTTGTCTATAATTACACGTGTAAACATTTCTGATGATGTCATGGTCTCAGACCACTGACTAATCTGTTCCTGAGCTGCAAAGCAATATAATTAGTCTCTTTTTACACTCACACACGCGCGCACGCACACACACACACACACACACACTAGCATACACCACCTTTGTTTCTTCAGCTTTATTGTTTTATCTTCAACACAGATGTGATCAGACATGTCTGCTTGTTTCCTCAGTAACAAGACGTTTGTGTTGTGTGGCGTCTTACAGCCGACTCTGTTAAGAGTGCACTATACAAAATTATTGTTATCTTAAAGCACAGGAGCTATTTATGTAAGAAATCTGACTGTGTCGTTTCTACCAAGCAATCATCCCGGCCTTCCTGTCTGCCTTTCAGAGTTTAAAGGAGGAAACGTTGCAAAATCTAAGAACTCCGGAGAAAGGCAGCAAGAAAAATAACACAGCTGTTCCGACAAGCCATTTTGTAAACTGAGCACGCCTCATCATGGAGTTTAAACGCACACAAACACCCAGACACCTTTAATGGCAACCTGCCCTTCCCAGTTGCCAGACGCGCGCACACACAGGGGACATCCGCTCTGTCAAGTCAAAGTGTCCCCAAGGTGTCCACCCAGGTCGAGTAACCATGGCAACCTTCTTACCTGGCATTAAAAGTATGTGTGTGAGGCGTGACGGTGAATAAGAGAACCGGACGATGAGATGGGAAGAGATGGAGGACGGCTGCAGATTTGTCATTCACGAGCAGCAAGTCAATATTAGTTCAGAAGAGACTGAAGGAGGTGGATGAAAGAGGAGTGTGTGTGTGTGTGTGTGTGTGTGGGAGGGTGTGAGTGATTCTGTGGAACAAGAACATAGTGACAGGATTTTTTTTTTTTTTTGTCTTTTTTTTTGTTTTGCACACTTAAATTTTCTGCCACCCAGAACTGACTAAAAAAACAACATCGCACGTTCCTCCACATTCCCAGGTGCCCGCGGCCCCAGCCCGGTGTGCTCAGTAATCCTCTGCATTGTCTCCAGCGAGCCTCCTCTCCTCTGTTTCCTCCACCCCCCCACAGCTCCTCTCTTTTCTTTGGGAGGCTTTCTCCTCCTAATTGCTCGCACAAGTGGGATCTTTGGGGGTCCACTTCACGGCACACAGTCCCAGTCTCATCTCGGACTTTCTCCCCTGGCTGTCGCTCACTAACCTCACCTCTGCATAAAAAAACAAAACCTCCATCTTATCTCCTTCAGTCACGTTTTCTCCATCTCTTCCTCGCTCTCTCCTCTTTTTTTCCTCCTTTCCTTGCCTATTCACACATTCTTATGGTTAATCGGATTAAGATCTCCGAAAGAGATTTGAACAAGATGATTAGTTTAGTGCTCTGCCAACTCCGGCGTGCCACACACAAACACCAGCAGTCACACACGGATCCACGGGAACCACCAGCGTGGACCGGACCTGGGAAGGATCTCGTGGCGGCGGCTCTTGTACAAAAGGGGTTCAGAAACTGTATAACAGTAGGTGACAGAGAGGGTGTGTGTGTGTGAGAGAGAGAGAGAGAGAGAGAGAGAGAGAGAGAGCAGGGACAAGGGAGGGTGCATGTGTGAGAATTAAGTGCTGCTCTTTCATGCCCAGGTCTTCTTAAACACGCAGGGCGTCAAAAGCCCCTCTCACTCTGAAAAGACCCTTTAGAAATGCAGCACTAAGCTCTTAACACTGGAGACCTGACTCTGTCTCTCTCTCTCTCTCTCTCACACACACACACACACACACACACGGCTCCTGGGCCACCAGAGGTGACAAAAACAGTCAAATTAAAAAAAGTTAGAGAAGAGAAAGAGAAAGTCTGCTGGGAGTTTGTCACCTGTGAAACGATATTAAAACAGATAAATCTGTAATTCTGCCTCCTCCCTGCGCATCACGGCCTCAATCTGCTCATTCAACATTCAGCCCCTCAAACTCACAACGTCGTTATGTTCGACTTCCTGTGTTGTGAAATAACTGAATAAGCACAAAACAGAAAATTAGCTTGTGGCTCGTACGGCTCATGTTTAACAAATCCAAAATTCGGTGTGTTCCCACGGCGACCAAATCAACATAAAGATCGCAAAGTCATCAGTCCTGACAACTTTACTGACATGGAAGATGTGTGACCACAGAGAGGGTTGCAGTTTCTTAACAATACAGCTCCACAGTCCCAGCCATGGGATAAGTCAATGTTTTCAAAAAGCTCCATTTACCCAACTGCTCCAAAAAAAGGGAGGCCTGTATTTTTAGTATTTCTTTCTCTGGAGAGAAATCTCATATGGCTCAGTGTTGGAGCGCGAAAACAACAAGTTACGAGCAGAGAGAGACGGAGTGTTTTGAGATCTGACAGAGCAACGGGAGGAAAAAGAAGAACCAAAAACATTCAGTCACTGTACCTGTGAACATTTGGTGGAAATATAAAGCTCTATGTAGAGGACAGTGTCCCTGAGCAAGACACTGAAGACATGCTCCGTGTGTGTGTGTGTGTGTGTGTGTGTGTGTGTGTGTCATCTACCATCAGATCTGATGGAACATGAGACACACACACATACACACACCGGGCTCAGTGGGAGCCCCTTTTAATTAATCTAACCTCCCAGTTGAGTGGGTTTAGGCACAGGGGCAGAGGTGAGGGGTTAAATCTTGGGGAAGTCCGAAAACAAAAACAATTTCAGGGAGGAGGAAAGGAAAAGACAGAGAGAGGATGGTGAACAGGGGAGATGGAGGGAGAGAAAGGCCATAAAGTGGGTGGGTGTGTGAGACGCCCACCAAATGATTTATCTAAAGATCGAATTGAATCAGGTGACTTGGCGCCCAAACTGAGGAAGAAAATCCACTGTTAAATCTCTGAAAGTCAGCTCCCTGGTTCGATGTAAACTTAGTATTCATCCACTCTCTCCCTCTCTCTCTTTCTCCCTCTCTCTGGTGGTCTGAGGGATGAATGGGGTTTAGAGTCGCCTCGCGCACTTCCTTACGAGCCCTACGCTAACTCAGACGGCCCATCGCACGTGTACGCACGGTCGTAGATCGGAGGGACAGAGCTATGTGGAAAAAAATCCATTTCCAATCATCTCACTGCTTCAGAAGATAAATGTACGACACACACACACACTGCTCCACCTCTCTCCTGTTGAGCTGAGTGACTATAATTGCAGTGGAGCTGTGTGCTGTATTTTTCCCAAGTGAACATGTTAAGTGTGTGAGTAAACACACTCGGGCTTAGATTATTGACTGTGCTCTGTTGTTGACAGTGTGCTGCCTTAATGTAGACATACAGACTGTCAAACGATCAACTCCTCACGTATGACACATTAACACAGTTTGTAGTGATGTCTGCATGTGTGTGTGTCTGCATGTGTGTGTGTGTGTGTGTGTGTGTTTGTAGGGTTAAGGAGCACTTTCAGAATATTTGTTTGGTTTTAGAGTTCCATTGGTTAAAGGAGCGCAGCTGCTTTCCAAACCCCCCTGGTCCTGTAAAAACAGTATCAGGATACACTCTGACTTGATTCAGACCAGCCGCCGTGTGTGTGTCTGTGCGTGCGCGCTTGTAAAAACCCTCTTTTCATCTTGCCTCTGTTTGCAAAGTCTTAGTCCTGGATCACGTTTTCTGAATCACAGAATAGAGAAGCCTGATGAGTATTTAAAGGCCTGTACAAGTTCACATCTTAAAATACTTTACTAAAATGAGTTATTTATCAGACATTAAGATTTTGCATGTAATGCATGGAATTACAAGCATAAACCAGATTAAGGGGAACATCTGAGATCTCCCAGTGTCTGCCGTGATTGGCTCCAGCCTTCCATCTGCAACGCTTGCAGGAGAACCAGTCCAGGCAATACTTGGATGGGGGACTTTTTGAATCGTCCATATCAAAAGCTGGCACGTTTAGTGTAATTGAAAGAATGAAGTCCTCATGTTCAAGAGGTGGGAGCTAAAAAACATATTTAACCCATTATCAGAATTGTGGCTCCTATTGATCGACTTGGCATTTGTCTTTAGTTGGACATGTCCCAGTGAAGTATCCTCTCCTTAGTCTTCTGAACGCCTCACAGATGACCACAGCTTTGGATGCAGCAGGTGGAAGTGCAGGTGGTAGACGATACCTACAACGCTGATTATATGATCACAGACGCAGGAATGTGAGGAATGCGGCCGGGCATTAGCCGTTAGCTGATTTGCCTCGTGGAGGTCACTGAGACACAGTCGGGGTCAAGAGCTGGAAGGTCGGCGGTGAAAGGTCAAATAGTCTGTCTGGAACCAAGGTCTGTGTCAGACAATGCACATGCACACACCCACACACGATCTTTCCTTTTTCCAGTTAAGATGTTTCCCTGAAGTTGAGATGATGAGACGATAAAGTCTGATTTATTCAGTACCTGCATTTTACATCCCGTAATATATCTACATCCTGCAGACAGCTGAATCATTCTTGTGTGTGTGTGTGTGTGTGTGTCCTTCACTAAATCAAGTTGCTATACCAACCAACGACAGCATGTGTTTCACTTGGCAGCAGATTTGATCTATGGGAGACACCTGGTCGTGCATGTGACTATATTTATGTACTAATGTGAGTGTGCGCGTGCGAGAACATGCATTAGCACGTGTGTGTATTTGTGTGTGTGTCCGTCACTGCAGTAAATTTATCAGTTTGTTTTTGCTTTGTTTTTTTGTTTTTTTACTGTATCCCAAGCTGCAGCTTAGTTAAAGTGGCTGGACGCTAAATCTCTGTAAACCCCAGCGATCACACACACACACACACACACACACACACACACACACACACACACACACACTCATCACACTCATCCATCACTCAGTCCTTAAAAGCAGGGGAAGGTGGTGGCGGGGGTGATGGAGAGATGAGTGGGAGTAATGAGAGGGGAACAGAATGCTGGGAAGCGGAGGTCACTAGTGCCCCCTACAGGTTCTTTAATAATTCAAACCCTCTTATTACTGACTTGGATGGATGCTCAGAGCAGACAATTGAACTGCGTCTGGCTCCAGCTACGTGGACGCTTGTCGGGAAGTATTTTTTTGTGTGTGCCACCCAGAGATGAATAGAGACAACTGATTGTATTTGGCGAGGGAGTGCTCTGTGTGCAAAGAACTCAATTTTGCAGATGATCCGTCTGGCTCTGAAGTTCCCCCGGTGCATTTTGAAGATTACATCAAGTACTTATGGTGCAATGCAAGTGGCTTGGTGACAGCTTGGCTTAACTCTCTGCCACCTTCCCCTCCCTCTTCTGTACATCTCTCTGTCTGTCCAGTGATCTCAGCGAGAACCAGATCCAGGGGGTTCCAAGGAAAGCCTTCAGGGGAGCTGTGGAGATCAAGAACCTGTAAGTGGCATCGTACATGTATGTGTGTGTGCGTGCGTGCGTGCGTGCATGTGCGTGTTTGCACGCGTGCAAATCCATGTCTCGCTCTTCAATGTTTGCAAATGCGCACAACCCCTGTGTGGCTGTGCATCAATATTTCATTGTGTTAAATGTCATGTGCCTCCTGTTTGCTGTATTGACTGGCACTACTGCTCATTAGCAGCCCTGTGTGTGTGTGTGTGTGTGTGTGAGCAATAGACGTCAGTAGCGTTTGTGTTGTTTTTCTTGTTGCTTTGCCTCAGTCATGGCTCTGATGATTGAAGATAATTGTAGGTCATTTTGCAGGTAATTGTCCAGCAGTAATTCTATAAAAATGGATTTTTTTTTTTTTTCAACCATTTTGCTGCATCCCGGGCGTTTTTTTCCACATCAGATAATTTATTTTGAAATGCCTTGCATTTATTGTAAAAGGACATGTGTGCGTGCTTGTGTTTGTGGATCAGGGAGTGGTGGCTTTCATGAGGCCCTTTATACTGGTGCAAATGGTTTGAATTTTAGGGGCAGAATTAGGTTTATGTTGAGGGTTAGACTTTATATTTTTGGAGTTATGGTCACAGGCTTGAAAATGCACTTTGCCCATGACGGGTCCTCGAAGAATATTCTAAGACAAGGAGGTGTGTGTGTGTGTGTGTGTGTGTGTGTCCCTTAGCATACATTAGCATGCGGGTGACAGAACATGATTTACTGTCCTTATGTCTTAATTAAATTGTTTCAGCAAAGCGATTCTGAGAAGGGGGGGGGGGGGTGAAAGAGGTAAAGAGCAGCGCATACAAATGAGACGTCACATTGAGGAGAGCAGGACGAGGGAATGGATCCCGAGATAAATACATGGAGAGTTCCATCTGCAGGAAGAACAAAGAGCTCAGGAGACGGACCTACAGCAGGGGAGCGAGTGTGAGGGAGGTGGAGAGAGGTTGTTCATGACTTTGTTCGGCAGAGTTGATGCATTTTCATCTGTAGCTTGCTGTGCTGACAGACACCTTCACTTCCCTTGTCTCTTTCGTTCCTCTGTGTGTGTCTGCAGCCAGCTGGACTACAACCACATCAGCTGTATTGAAGATGGAGCGTTCCGTGCGTTGCGTGACCTGGAAGTGCTGTGAGTACCTGTTTATTCAGTTGTCCCGCTCTAACGGCAGAGGAGGGGTGGATGGAAAACACTAACGGGACACGGAGCGGCTAATATCCTCGTTGACCTTTAAAAGACTGCATTGGCTGTGCAGCATCTGGAACCTTGACGCTTTCATGTATAAATTCAGATATTACACTTGCATGGCTGTGTGGCACCATGCCACCGTTATGTATAGTTCATTAACAAGGTCACCATGACTCAGATTCTGCACATATGAATTCTCATCATAATGTGATGTTGGTGCAGGCTTGTATTTTAGCTGCAGAGTTCTGTTCACTGTGAAATAATTCTGCTGACAACATAATAATAATATACTGTAAAGGCTGAGCAGAGTTACAAGCCAGATCCACTTCACTGACACCTACATATGTTAACATGACATTGTTCCACTGTTCATTCAGAAATGCTTGTTCTCATTAGGTACCCGGAAAAAAACTGTAGTCCGAGGCAGAACTGTAGGAGGAGGAGAAACAAACTTAGAGTTAACAAAGCAGTACGTGGAGTTAGAGCTGTGGCACGTTAAATGGTAGAAATAGCCAAATCATTTTAATGTGGCTAAATTAAACTGAAGCACAACCGCATCAGGAGGTCTGCCGGAACGTTTGCTGCAGCAGCTGGCACCAAGGACATTGGTTTGGACACTGTCCCACATTTGGTTCTTTCATTTTCTTGAACAGGAGTTTCGTCACCTGTTGATAGGTCCTAGGCAAATCAGGCTAATAGCTAAAGACTAATTTATCGTCTTTGGATTGCCTTTATTACAAATATATGAAATACAATTAGCTAAAACAAATATATTAAATATCTCACTTCAAAATAACATCTATATCTAATTAGTCCGATGTTTACTCCTGCATTGAATGCACACCATTGTTAGCATAGCTGTGTACCAGTCCTGAAGCCTGGTGTGCCCCTCGTCTGTGATTGGTCTGTGATTGGGCGGCTGGGCAGCATGTCTGTTGCATGTCTGTGTATGTCCGCATTAGCAGGACTCACCTTCCTCCTGCCTCATCAGCTCAGTGGTCATTTTATCACCTCCCTGTTCTGCATTGCAGTAATTCCAGTAAAGTCACCGCTGTTCTCCATTTGTTCGCCGCTGTGTCAATTCTGCGTCCAAACACCCGGTTTAAGTCGCGTCTCTATTTCTGTGTGCAACAACCTTGTGATTTCCAAGAGGGTATCACTGAATCTGAGTGGGCTGTTGTTCTCCCGTCTTTTCTCTCCTCAGCACCCTCAACAACAACAACATCAGCCGACTGTCCGTGGCCAGTTTCAACCACATGCCAAAGCTCAGGACCTTGTAAGTGGCACAACAGTGTATTCGGTTCGCTGTGGCTTCCTCCACTTCCACGCCCCTCCCTCAAATATAGCATCCCTCCATCCCTCACCACCTCGTCTAAACACTTGTCGATCCCCTCCTCTTCCGCTCTCCTCCTCCACCTCCTCCTCCTCCTCTCTCCCCCAGTCGCCTGCACTCCAACAACCTGCAGTGTGACTGTCACGTGGCCTGGCTGTCCGAGTGGCTGCGACAACGCCCCCGCCTGGGTCTTTACACGCAATGCATGGCCCCGCCACACTTGAGGGGACACAACGTGGCGGAGGTGCAGAAGAAGGAGTTTGTCTGCTCAGGTAAGGGAGGTGCTGACATGCCGATGAGTAGACTCGTGTGTTCTTTGCTTCTTGACTCTCGTCTGCTTGTTGTTGGACTGTGGCAAAAACCATCCTTTGCTTTGTTTCGTTTGCTTTTTTTCCTTACTGTCTCTTGCTCATGCTTTTCAAGATGAAGATGAAGGCAAGTACTCAGCTTCCATTTCGTGGCATTGCATCAACCTTGCATTTGCTGAAATATGAACCGCTTTATCTTGCATATTTTAGATAAAAGAGCAGCTAATGCAATGATACTTTTGACAGGCGAGGACGCCGTCTCGGCTCTCACCTGCCCACTTGCTATGCTCTGACTGCTGCTTCACACTTTGATTTTCCTCCCTCGCCTCTGGGACTCACACCCACCCTCACCTGTTATCCACGGATATCAATGGCCCTTTGTCTCCGTGTAGGTCACCAGTCGTCCTCGTCCTCGTCCTGCAGTGTGTTACAGTGCCCAGAGTCGTGCACCTGCAGTAACAACATAGTGGACTGCAGAGGGAAGGGACTGACCGAAATACCCACCAACCTGCCTGAAACCATCACTGAGATGTAAGACACACACGCCTCTTTGCTGCTCTACGTGCACATACATTTGTTCCTGTACAAAAAAAAACTCCTGTACTCACACTCGGTGCAGTGACACCGCTCTTGTTCTTTCACATTTCTCCACCTTCTCTTCTTTTGTCTCTCTCCGCCTTTCTGTTTCACTTCTCTCTTTCTGTGCAGTAGAATAAAACCACACGTCTGTGAAATGAGAAAGCCTGGTCATGCAGCTCTTCCCTGCTTAAGAAAATAATAAAGGGATGAGGGAGGAAGATTCAAAGGATTAATCTGAAGGACAAGAAAGATCATATCTCTGTTTAAAGAGAGCATGGAGAGGAGAAGGGGGATCACAGCCAGCATGTTTAAAATGACAAAGTATCAGGCAGAGCTAGAGACCTGAGGCTTAAGCTTTAAAGGGATAGATCCACCAAAAATGAAAATTCACTCATTATCTACTCACCGCTACTGGTGGGTGAAGTGCTGGATTCCACAAAGCACTTCCGAAGTTTAACGGCTAAACTGTCATTGGTGACCGATTCTGTAAACGTAAAAAAAAAATGAAATGCCTCCATCCTGACCCTGTGGTGTCGCCCAAGTGGCTGTTGACTTCAAATGGTGTCCTTTACATCACCATCATAGGCTCAGTGTCCTCTGATATCGTCGATGTGAAATTAAAGCTGACTGATCAAATGTAAACAATGCAACCAAGCAAACAAAGGCATGGGGCAGATGAACACCTGAGCTTGACTTTAAACCCGTCACCTCAACTTGAGCCTCGACTTAAGGCCTGCTGTAACTTTAGAGATGAACTGGTGGATTCATTTGAGACCAGAGACGTGTGTCCTGTCTTCACTGGCTTTAGAGTTGACCAGAGACTGGTGCTGTGACAGGACTTTGCAGCCTGACTTGTCAAGAGTGGTTACAGGAGACAATCGTGTCGAGACTTGCTTTGGAAAGACTTGACTGGATGGAGGGAAGGGTCGGGCTGAGCAGAGAACAGCAAATGAAAAACAAACTCATTTTAGGGAAATGCTTCACAATCAAGTGCTTGGTTTGCAAATCATGTTCCGCCGCCTTTCTTGTCACAGTGACTGAACATGTGAAATGTTTAGAGAGCGTTTGTTTGGGTCTGTTTTCCCTTTTGTATCCCTCCCTTCTCTCTCTCTCTCTCTCTCTCTCTCCTGGCTTGATTTGTTTGGGCCTGACTGACGCGGAGTCTGACTGGCACTTAATGGAACACTGCCCAGATAGTTACGTGTGTGTGTGTGTGTGTGTGTGTTTGTTTGTGTGTGTGAGTGTGTGACCGTACGCATGTTGAAAAGGGCAACGGATCAGAGAAATGTGACAGACTTTGGCAGCGGCCATCAAAGAGTCTTATCTGGAAATGTTCCCCTCAGCCAGAGGCCCCGGGAACGAGCCGCAGTCAGCGATACAGCAGAGATAGCTCTGTGATAGGGGAATGTTAATGTCTTTCCTCAATGGTCTGTGTGTGTGTGTGTGTCTGTGTTTGTTCCAGCCGACTGGAGCAGAACGCCATCAAGGTGATCCCAGCTGGAGCCTTTTCTCCTTATAAGAAGCTGCGCAGGATGTGAGTAGATGAAGAGACACGTGTATTGTTCAGCCTGTCAACGGTCCACAGCAACTTCTGTTCCTGTCCTGTTTGCGGCCGATGTTGTGCTTTGTGTTTCACTCACTGCTCTCTCTCTCTCTCTCATTTTCTTCTGCTCTCTTCTTTCTCAGAGATCTGAGTAACAACCAGATATCAGAGCTGGCGTCTGACGCCTTCCAAGGTCTGCGCTCCCTCAACTCTCTGTGAGTACTGCGTGATGTGCTCGTATTTACAGTAAGAGGCAGTTTACACAGAACTGACAAAATATCACCCGTTGAATCTCCTAAGCACAATCAAAGGGTTTTGTGTTTATTACATTATCATAACAACATCGTGACAGGGCAACATACACAAACAGATTTTAGGGGTGAAGCCACATGGTCTTATTATCCCAAAAGAATAATACTTGTAATATTCATTCATCCCAGAAGTTGCTATGTTTACTCACCGACTCTATTCTGCACTTCCCTGATGAACCAATGTTTGAAAACACTGAAGCCAGGAAGGACAAGACCTGGGCCATCTCTAATGCAGTCACCTGCATTCGCCTCTGAAATGTCTTTACAAAGTTTCATCCCACTACTCCTAGACTCAATAAAGTGGTATCCAAGATATCAGTTCCCACAATGCAGTGCTCCACATTTTACAGAGGAGTAAAATGCAAAAAGAAAACGATGACAGAATGTTCTCACCCTCACTCATGGCTAAGGAACCACTCGCAAACAATCGTCTGACTGCTTGAATTTCTGCCCTGTTGGACTTAGCTTTTTTTGGAAAGAAATAATGTCGAAATGCAAACTGCCAAATCTACGAAATGAACTAGAAACATCAGATATGAAATGCCTTTAATTCAGCACATTACTAGTATGAAAAACCAGAAGACCATTTTCAAACCATTTTAGTTTTACTTTTGGCGTCTTCCTCCTCAGCTCGACTCTCTGGTCAGACCCTCGTCGGCTTTGCGTGTGAAGCTTTGTGCAGGGAGAGAGGGAGAGGGAGAGAGAGATGCCGCGTTATTTCATGAAGGAGTTATATTAAGGTCTCTCCAAAGTCAATAATTCATAAATGCTGAATTGCTGAATGGTGGCTTTTGCCACCTCATTACACATTCACCACAGAGAGAATGGGACACACACATTCATGCTGACGCACCACATACGGTACGGTCGTGTTCAGTGTTTGAATTCGAAAGGGTGTAAGTGAGCCTGTGTGTTCACACACAGGAAACATTTTGGACGTCCGCTTTCAAGCGCTCCTTGAACGAGCCGTGATGATTCCTCCCTTTTGATTATTCTCGGTTTGAAGCTGAGAGTTTAAAGTTAAAGTTCACGCTCTCCAGTACTGCCTCTGCGTACGCTAACAGAGATCGTGACGACTCCTTCACACACAGTCAATCGCTCCAAAGTGTCCAAAAGGCGGCTGCACGGCTCAGGGAGGCCTGCTCGGGCACCGGCGCTGCGGAGGCACACTGGTTTATGAGATGGAAAACCACAAGCAGCTGAGGTTTTTACTGTAACACGAAGCTGCAACCGAGTTTTAAAAAATGTTGGAAGATTTTTGCAACTATTAGAAAATACTAGTACTAAAAATTTATTAGCTCTTTTTATTGTCCTTTTAAAAAAGACTCTGTGTAGCGGTTTATGCTTTGGGTGTGTGCCTGTGGGGGGGGGGGGGGAGCAGAACGGTACGTGCTAATGGCTGATGTGTGCGAGACACAAATGAAGCGTTCACTCCCCACATCGTGTGTTTCCCAACCTCAGGTCTCTCAGGGACAGCCACTCAGCACAATGAAATAAAAGCCAATCTGAAACACATGTCTTTAGACTGCCTACATATACAGCTCAACTCAGCGTGGAGCGAAGAGATGAACGATAACTCTGCCCGCACGTGTGTGCGTGTGTGTGTGTGTGTGTGGGTGCGACCAAGGTATTTGTTGGGCCAGGCAGTGGCAGCCTCGGCCGTGACCTGTTTGTGTTTATAATCTGATGTATTTATAAAAAAAAAAAAAAAAAAAAAGCCTTGCCACGATAACAGCGCACATTCCTCACACTGCAGCTACAGCACGATTTATGTGGGAATTTGTTCCTTTCGACATTCCGATGAAAAGTCTTCACAACACGCTGCTCTTCATATCCCGAGTGTTTACATGCAGCCAGGTGTTGGCTCAAAGTCAGAGTCGGTGTTGGAGCTGCTCTCCTTTTCACCCGGGAGGTTCTTATCTCTCTCTCTCTCCTGATCAAGATCTTATCCTCTCTGTTTGTATTTCTTACAAAGTGTGAGATGTAATTTATTTTCATATATCATAGTATTTTTCACAGTCTTGTTTTTTTATGCTGCGTTCATGTAATACCTGCAGGAGTTGGCCGAGCTGTAAAACCTCCCATTAGTCTAATTTGGTCAAATTCAGCTCATTTCCAAGATGGTTTCACCCATCATTAAGGGAGAAGTCACGTCGGATAAATTGGAGAAGTCTGATATTTTTTTATCGCGTTACGTATTTGTGTATGCAGTGGTGGAAAGTAATTAAGTTTTATGAATGTTTATATTACAGCTTAATTTGGTTTCAGACTGATTAATGAAGCCTTGGCTGCCATTTAGCTCTGGATTTGGACACTTGTGTGTTTGGCTGAGATATTGAAGCTGTCAGACGTTGGAGATAACTCCCTAACTTTTCCCACAGGCTGCTTAAAATTAATGTCTGCTACATGAATGCCGCCCTTGTCACTGGAACACTGTCAAACACTTTTTTAGACCACTAACAAAATATTAATTTCAACTAATAATTGATTCATCTCTATCACAGTATCCATCTTGCTTGGAAGTTGGACAATAACCCCCCCCCCAGTTTTTTCTGCCCCGGATATGTTGTGTGTGAATATTAACATAGTATCATTGTTTGATGTAAGTGGATTTATTCATGACGTATTAATGCAGTGTTTGTTCTCCACAGGGTACTGTATGGGAACAAGATCACTGAGATCTCCAAAGGGCTGTTTGAGGGACTATTTTCTCTGCAGCTATTGTGAGTCGACACACACACACACACACACACACATTAGTTGAAGCTGAGGGCTCACAGCTCTGGCTCATTGATATTCTGATTGAAAGTGCTTAGCTAATACATTGTCATCAGAGTGGAGCCATCGTGGTTAAAAGCCATCATCACTGACCTGCAACATTTTAAACACTCATGCACGAACAATAACAGGACAAGTCTCTCTCTCTCTCTCTCTCTCTCTCTCTCTCTCTCTCTCTCTCTCTCTCTCGCTCTGTCACTTCTGTCTTTCAGGTTACTGAATGCCAATAAGATCGCCTGTCTGCGAGTGGATGCATTTCAGGACCTCCACAACCTCAATCTGCTCTCGCTCTATGACAACAAGCTCCAGACCATCGCCAAGGGAACCTTCTCCTCGCTGAGGGCCATTCAGACACTGTACGTCCACGAACACGCAGCAGTGCACACACATGGACCTTGTGTAAAAGTTTAAAGCAATTGAAAGAAATCATCTAAGAGTCAACGACTGTGATATAAGTGATACATATCCATCCATCCATTATCTATACCGCTCATCTGCTGAGGGTCCTGGGGGAGCAGGAGCCAATCCCAGTTGACAGTGGGCGAGAGGCGGGGTGTGTCTCCAGGCTGACATAAAACAACCAAGCAACCGCATTATTAAGTCTCATAACTCATCTGTCCCCAATCAGCATGTCACACATCTACTCGGTTATGGCCGCCTTCATGTTTTGGTGGCTGAGTTCTTGGAAAAATATCTGTCAGCTGTCAGGAAGACAAACAAATATGGTTTAAAATCACCATCCATATGTTTGTCACAGATTTTCTTCTCAGCCAACTCGTAGATCAGGCTAGCTCCACTTGTTTCTCCCCCAGGACATTGCTTTGCATCATCTTTATTCTATGGAATGTTTTGTTATAACAGCTGACGTGTGTCTCTATGTGTGGTTTGTGTGTGCTGGATCAGTCACTTAGCCCAGAACCCGTTTATCTGTGACTGCCATCTGAAGTGGCTGGCCGACTACCTGCAGGACAATCCCATCGAGACCAGCGGTGCTCGCTGCACCAGCCCACGGCGGCTCGCCAACAAACGAATCGGACAAATCAAGAGCAAGAAGTTCCGCTGCTCAGGTATAAACACCCGCGCTCACACACATGCACCACCTGAGATGCGCACACCAATTCTTTTTTTTGGTACGATCCACACAAACACACGGGTTGATGTTGAGTACAATATCCTCTCCTGTGTTTTCACTTTGTGTTTTCCTGCTGAGTTATTCCCTCGGTCTCTCTTTACTAACCTCAACTCCTTGCTTTCAGTATTTTCTGGCTTCTCCAAACACACACACACACACAGTACTTTCATCTATGGTCCAGCCGTTTGTTCTCATGTTGTTTTTCACTTCTAATCTCTCTGTCTCTCCATTAGCTAGAGAACAGTATTTCATTCCAGGTATTGTACACTGAGCATGTGTGTGTCTGAGTGTGTGTGTGTAATACACGTTTTGATCACTCATGGTGCACGGACGCTGCCCACGTGCACACTCTTGACACGAGGAGTGACTTGCCTTGACTGACACCTTGTGAATGCTGAAACATTCTCTCTTAATGAACGGCTGTACATCATTATGCATCACGTCCAGCCAGGCAGCAGATAATCACGCTCTTGTCCTTGCGCCGGCTTTTTGATGGTAACCGTAACCTTGGCGGGGGAGCAGGGGTTGGGAACCTGTTTCCTATCAAGGGCCATTTCAGTTTTTTATAACATCCTTCGCAGGCCCCTCTAAATTATTCAACACATATATCACACTAACCCGCGACGGCTGGAACTGCTCCTCGTGACTTCAGATTTCAGATGGTAGCGAGGATGATGATGATGATGAAGATGATGGGTTTGGCCAGTTGCACTCGCTCAAACACATGTGGCAGATCCATTTGGTTTCATACCAGTAATGAACTAGATCTGTTCAGAGACAAACTTTACACTTTCTGTTTGAAACAGAGCCACAGTGGCAGTGAGCTTGTGTTCACTCAGTCTCACTGAGAATGAGCGTTCACCTTGTTGGTAATTAGCTCTCTCACCACAATGTGGTCTTGTGACAGCTGCTTGTTGGACACACCCACTCTGAACAATAACTTCACCCAGAGTCCTTCGTTCCCCACAACTTCCAGTTCAGCTGCATGTTTGTTGCATTTGCTCGCCGGCGATACTTAAGCTTGGATTTTCATCACTGCAAACACAACTTTTAATTGCAACGTTCTACATCAACTTTTCTTGACAGTATCTCATACTGAATGAGAGACCTGATTAAATGCTCTCCTTGGGCCTTTATATGTATATATGGACTGGCGGTTACCCACTAACGCCAAATCTCTGTCTAGTGGACACTGAACGCGCAAAACCCCGTATAAATAAATGTATATTGGTATAAAGATTACAGTGACTATATTCATCGCTCCCCTCCTTGTGTCTTAGCACATCTAATGATAGCTAATGCATGAGCGCGTGTCCGCGAGCATCTGTCTGTTTCGCCCACTACAGAACATCAAAAGGTCACACCGTTAGCATGCTCAGAGGGGTGCTGTAAAATATGTAAATCAGACATGCATATGAGATCAGTAGCAGGGCTAAAGGCGGTCATTACCACAGCGCACGCAGAAGGCATGGTGTGTGTGTGTGTGTGTGTGTGTGTGTGTGTGGGTGTGTGTGTGTTTGCACAGTCATTAACTCTGAAACTCACCAGGGGGACAGAGGTTTCAAAGCCCTGATACCACATACGGGGCAAAGCTGAATAATTTACGATCATTTGCAGCTTAAAAGTTGAATAAACATATCTGGCATTCAGTGATACAACCTTAGTAACAGGTCTTAGATCAATTTAACTAAAATCGTCTCGTGTAATGTTTGAATATGTCGCTCTAACCAAATAGTTTTGGTCGTGTGAATGAGTCTTCTGAAATGATGGATGTAAAAGAAATGCAAAAAGAAACTTTATTATACCACAATTATATATATCTATATAGTATATTATTATTATAAATATTATACTGCGGAATGAGAACTGTTCCATTCACCACTTTTTATATCACAAACCCCCCCCAAAAGGCATTTGCGTCAGTCAATTTTTCTTGTGAACGGGGCCGGGGATGTGTGTCGGATGAAAGTGCCCAGCACCCTATGTCATCTTGCGCCAGCACGCTTCTCAACATTCACAACTCATTAGCTCTTTAAATGAACCTCTGCCCGGGGACTCCACTCGAAGAAAATTGCAGCGTCTTTTTATGGGTTTTCATCATTTTCTCTCCTGTTATAATAAACGAGTGAAATCCCTTCTTCTTTCTCCTACTGCCTCTCTCACACACTCAAAGGAGTACACCATGTCGGCTGTAAGTAACACACACTTACACACACATACAAGCACACGTGGTTCCACCGTCAACGTCCGAATCCCTCACCTCTCGTCCCTGAGCTGGCCTCTGACCTTTGACCTCTACCACAGTGACCTTGAACCCTCCCGTGACCCCTCATGTCTGTTTTGCAAACTACATATAAAATTTACGCCTGAGCACATAATGGTTCTAATCTTTCTGTGTGTGTGTGTGTGTGTGTGTGTGTGTGTGTGCGTGCATGTGTGTGTTCCTTGAAGTCAGAGCTTCTCTTGCCTTCAGTGCTGCTGTTACTCTCCTCCCACTGCTCCTGCTCTCCTGTGATATGTCTGATTGTAGAAAATATCTTTAGATGTTCCGCGAATCCCTTTTTTTAATCCCTCCTCCTCCTCCTCCTCCTCCTCCTGCTGCTCTTTCTTGATCACTTTACTGTACTTACATGCCCGTCCGATCTCATCCACCTCTGATCCTCTTCTCCCTGCTCTCCTCATTTCAATAGAAACATTTTATAAAGTCAACCACCTGTCTGTTCCTCATTCTCCTTTCCTCCTAGGATTCATTTTCTCCTATCCTTTTCCCTTTTCTCTCTTACCGCTTTACCACCCTCCTCTCTCCTCCCTCCTCCGCCCACAGCCTATTTTTCTCCTCCTCCGCTCCTGCCCGACTCGCCTTCTCTCACCTAGTTGCTCTCCTCTTCTGTCCTCTGCTCTTATTCTTTCCTTCTCATCCTCCCAGTTCCTCCTTTCCTACCCTTCATTTCCTCCTTCCTCCCTCTCCAATGCTCAAAGCTTCTTCTCCTACCTGAGGCCTCTCCTGATGTTGCACCTCCTCCTCCTCTTCCTCCTCTTCCTCCTCCTCCCCTTCCCATCCCTGTGTTCCAGCGGAGGAGCAGTCAGTCAGCAGGTTGTTCCTTTGTGCTTGATCTAACCATGTGGCTGCCAGGTTCCGATAGTGGAACATGGTTCTGTCAAGCACCATGGAACGGCCCTGCGAAACCCTGCAGCATGGCCGAGACGCAAGAGACAGCAATCTCCCCTCACCCCAGCAACCTGTGTGTGTGTGTGTGGTTTGATAGATGACTACCCGTGTGTGTGATGCTCTTCTGTTTGGGCTGTGGTTCCTAACAACAGTCACTTTACATCTGACAGGACAGAGAAACTCCAGTTTGTGTGTGTGTGTGTGTGTGTGTTCTCGTGCATCTCCATCTTGACAGTTTGTATGTCTTGTGGACTTGGCTGCCTGACACTCATGAGTAATGTTGCATATGATCATAATCAGCAATGTTTTTCGAACATCTTTGGTTCATTTGGAAAAACACCCAACCCCCCCCCGCCCCACCTCCTCCACCCGCTCCCGACCAAAAGCAGCACAGCCCGTCTGCAATGTCTCAAAATTCCCTTGTTGTGTCACGACCTTAACTTTGGCCGCCCGCAGAGTTTGTGTTGGAAGCCGTACCAGTAAACCCTGGGACCGCGACTGTTTACGTGGCGAGGGCGCGCAGTGACGCTGTGGATGTGATTGTGACCAGGTACTGAGGATTACCGCAGCAAGCTCGGAGCGGACTGCTTCGCCGACTTGGCCTGCCCCGAGAAGTGTCGCTGCGAGGGCACCACGGTCGACTGCTCCAACCAGAAACTCACCAAAATTCCAGATCACATTCCCCAGTACACCGCAGAACTGTGAGTCAAGCTGGATTCATGTCGCATAAAAGCATATCTGTGCGCCGGCCTTCAACTTCCCCTCCTCTGTCTGTATTTATTCGATTGTTCTCTCTCTCTTTGTCTCGGACCACCTCCTCTCTCCGTTCCCAGGCGTCTCAACAACAATGAATTCACTGTGCTCGAGGCGACGGGGATCTTCAAAAAGTTGCCTCAGTTGAGGAAGATGTGAGTCAGACGTGTTGCAAACGTAACATGTGGTTGCGCGCAAGTCAAACTCGGGTCAAACTATGATTGTACACATGAAATGAAAGTGAACTATTTGTGTAGTGAACTCACAACTCCCATCTTTATGTTTCCCTCTTGCTGCCTTTGTCCTTGTGTGGTCCTGTCTACTTCTGCCTTCTTCCTCTCTTTCTATCTCGTCGTCACTCTTTCCATCCTCGCTACACCTTCCTGGCTCCTGCCTCCCACACCCGGCAGTAACTTGAGCAATAACCGCATCAGTGACATAGAGGAGGGGACATTTGAAGGAGCCTCGGGGGTCAACGAGCTGATTCTAACATCCAACAGACTGGAGAACGTTCACCACCGCATGCTGAAGGGACTGAGTGGCCTCCGCACTCTGTGGGTACACACACAAAATGCATATATGATTGAATCCTCATGTCATGTATGCATAATGTTCAAATACACTATTGTATGTATGCACAAATATTGAAAACCTGAAGACAGGCTTTTTATCCGTGACAGAGGATAAGGGTCATGTCGAAGGACAAAACGCAGAAGAAATTTGAGAAGAAGTCATTTTTGGAAATGAGCTGCACATTTCTTACTAGTGATTTAGACGCTAATTTTAAACTAATTATAAGAAAACAATTGTTAAATTATGACTTTTGTAACTTGACTATTCTAAATATCTCATTATTATTTTCAACATGGTACTAATAGGGTAATAATAAACTAATACTCTGGGTTTTTGTGTGTGTGTGTGAGTAGCATGCTGAGGAGCAATCGTCTCAGCTGTGTGAGTAACAGCAGCTTCGTGGGCTTGAGCTCGGTGCGCCTCCTGTCGCTCTACGACAACCAGATCACCTCCATGAACCCTGGGGCCTTTGACACGCTGCACTCCCTGTCCACGCTGTGAGTGACCTCACGCCAGAGCAGGAAAATGTCGTGGCACACGACCTGTCTCCTAAAACTCCTCTTTGCTCTGCAGAAATCTTCTGGCCAATCCCTTCAACTGTAACTGTCACCTGGCTTGGCTCGGCGATTGGCTGCGGAGGAAACGCATCGTCACCGGCAACCCTCGCTGCCAGAGCCCGTACTTCCTGAAGGAGATCCCCATCCAAGACGTAGCTGTCCAGGACTTTGCGTGTGAAGATGGTGAGGCGGCACACGGTTCTCTCCAGCACCTGCAGCTCTGACATGCTGTGTATTACTCATCCAAACCTTCAATTACCTTCCCATCTGTCCATGCGTCCTCAGGTAACGACGAGAACAGCTGTTCTCCGGTGCTGAGGTGTCCTGCAGAGTGCTCCTGTCTGGACACTGTGGTGCGCTGCAGCAACAAGGGGCTGAGCACGCTGCCCAAAGGCCTCCCCAAAGAGACGACTGAGCTGTGAGTGAAGGACCAGCACAACACAATGTATCACACACTGGTTTAACAGAAAGCCAATGAGACACTGCCTCACTGTAGCTCAGATGGGACGTTTCATCTCTGTCCGCTGAAAACATGTCTCATGGTGCTGTGCTGGTGCTGAAGTAGAAACACAAATCACGGCCCCAAAGGAGGTTTTGAAATTAAGGTTTATTCAGGTTACCCAAAAAACTGTGATCATGATCCCTGAAGTTACACCAGAGCTGGAGAGCACCAGTAAACAGTACAGCTGATTAAACAATGAAGTGGAGACCAAAAATAAATAGCCCGTTACTATGAATAAAAATGGGGATTTCTTCAGTCTAGTTTTTTTGGGTGTTTTTTGTTTTTTTGGGGGATGTTTTAATAAAGAATTATAACAAATTGTATCTCAGAGGTTGAAGTAAGTGGTAAGGGAGTGTATTATGTCCCCACAGAGATAGTGTGTGTGTGTGTGTGTCTGTGCATGCGTGGCTGTGCTGTATTAGGATGCCAGTGGGGATATTAAACTCCAGTGTTTATTATGGCTCGAGCCGTAATGACTGCTCACGCTGCTGGAGATGAGGAATTTCCCACACGTTTAAATAACTACATTTTCTCCCTTCTCATTTTCTCTTTTTTTCCCTCTCTTCTCTCGCTTTCTTTTTCCAATCCTCCTTTCATCGTCCACACTTTTTCTTTCTGGTCCTCCACACCACCTCTCACTGTGTGCCCTACTCCCTCTCCCTCCGTCACTCAGGTACCTGGACGGCAACCACTTCACTCAGGTTCCAGCCGAGCTCTCTGAATACAAACACCTGACGTTGATGTAAGTCTCACCCACTGACAGCGCACACGGACACCACACACATGCACAGTTATGATGGTGACTTGGCCTGTTTCCTGCTCTCCGCTCTTATGAGGACTGACACTAACTGTCAGTCTGTGCTCAGGTTTGATTTAACCTGTCTGACCCTGTCATTGCTGTGATGTCGGACCAAAGGAGAATATAAAACACTGCACATTGTTTTTGTATGTGTGTGTGTGTGTTTGTTTATGCATGTGTGTTTTATGTATCTGTTGTTGTTTCCTTTTCAGTGACTTGAGTAACAACCAGATCAGCACGTTGTCCAACCACAGCCTCAGTAACATGTCCGAGCTGCTTACCCTGTGAGTCTGGCTTTATCAGTCCCTTTGCAAAGTGTGTGTGTGTGTGTGTGTGCGTGATATTGTCATAGTTTGTGTAATTCACTAATGAACGAGACAAGGCTTTCCTCACTCCAGTATTACATGGAAGTAGAA
This sequence comes from Pseudorhombus dupliciocellatus, assembly GCA_016785235.1. Lineage (NCBI taxonomy): Eukaryota > Metazoa > Chordata > Actinopteri > Pleuronectiformes > Paralichthyidae > Pseudorhombus > Pseudorhombus dupliciocellatus. The sequence continues at coordinate 96,804 of JAFBJW010000461.1, read as the reverse complement.
TCGCGCTCAGCAAAATGATCATCAAGGAACCGAGAATTATTCCTGGGAAATCAATGAAACGGTTGAAAAAGAGTCTTTGTCACGATAAAAAGTGGAAAACAAATCCACATTAAAAATGTATTGGGTTTTTTCCTGACCTATCAAACATCCTTCCACCAAGATTTGTGGCAATCTGTCAGGACACTTTTGTGTAATTCTGCAAAGTATACAGACAAAAAACAAACAAAGTATAGACCTAAATCTTAGCACCATATTTGTACTTTTACTGAAGTACCAAATTTTGCTGACTGGGTCCAAAAAAATAATGCCTGCACAAGATGAATGTTTTTTGCTTGTAGAGATGCAAATGTGTGTGTGTGTATGTGTGTGTTTCTGAATGGGTAAAAGCATTTGTTCCAGCAAGTGTGTTAAATTGTGCATCTGTTTGCTTGACTGCTTGGCTCAGTGGAGTCATAAAGCAGGATTGTGATATGAAATGCTGCATTGACAAAGGACCTCTGCATTTGTCTCCATGCCAACATGCTTGTTCTGTGTGTAAAGAATCCTCAGCTACAACCGACTGCGATGTATCCCAGTGAGAGCGTTCGATGGACTCAAGTCTCTGCGTCTGCTGTGAGTATCTGTCCCAACCGTGCACAGGCGACCACTGGTGTTAAACAAACGATCCAGAATTTTACCATCCAGGCTAGTTTCTAGGTTTCTGATCACTTTTCATTCCATCTTCTTCGTCAACGTAGGTCTCTCCACGGTAACGACATATCACTGATACCAGAGGGAGCCTTCAAGGATCTGTCATCACTCTCCCATTTGTGAGTAATGTGAAAACTCTCTCATCACTGTTTTTGTCTTATTTTGATTTGAGTGTCTACGCCATAGCGTGGCAAAACAATATCACATCAGAGTTTTTCTCATCCTCCGAAATGAAACAATCTGTTCCGCGATGCTTCTTTGTAAATCATTCAATCAGGAAATGTTGCCGATCACCTAAACCCGCTCCTTCCCTCTGTTCCCTTCACTTAGAGCAGTTTACACCTGGGTGCCTCCCTTTTGTCTGGAGTATTGGCAATTTGCTATGGAAATTAAATTGTGGTGTGGGTGTATGCTTCCTAGTCATTGCAGCTGCAAAAGCAAAACAGGCTTCTTTTCTAAATATTGGATTTGGGGATTTTGGAGACAGTTTGCTAAATTGTCCAGCAAAAAAGGATTTACAGCACCAAATAGCCACACATCAGCAAAGAGGAATCCAGAGACCGAAGCAGATAAGAAATAAAACAACAGATACGGAACAAGCATGGACACATGGTACAAAACCTAAGACCTAAAAGATTAGTCTAATGACCCGCATATAAGCAATGAGTGAGAGGGGACATTTGCTATATGAAGACACTCAAGTGTGACATACTGGTGGGAACAAAGTGAGGGAATGGTTTGTCCTGGGGTAGTTTGTCTCCCCAGGATCAGCACCATGGATAGAGTCTGTGACAGGCTGCTGCTTTTTGATCCAAAGTGCAGATGACAGAAAATGAGTCCATTACATTAATGTCTACTCCCGGCCTGCAATTGTCTCTAACTTCCCTCTTGACCACTTTAATAGTTCAGTAAGAGACGCTTACATGATGGAACTGTCGTTTATCAAAAACGGTCCTACCGTTAGATCCAACTCCTCCGGGGGAGTTCTGAGAGAATCCAAGTAGCAATTTGTTCAAACTGACAGGTGGAGAATCCGATAACCAGGAAACGCCGAGGTTACCGCAGGGCGGGCGGGAGGGGCGCTGTCTGAAATGAGACGGCAGTTTTTGAAAATGGCAAAGGGTAATGAAGAACTGAGTGCGAAGCATTAATGGACTGTGACACAATGATGATTCTGCTGAGAGAGCTATAGCCCACCATCATAAGAATATACAAGAATTATCAAGTGGATCTGTGCACCAGTGAACATGCGACACTCAACAGAGGTTGGAGTGGAATACAAAAGATTTAACAATGAAACTCGCAGAACCTAGTAGCAATGTATATCTGAACGCTGATCTCGCTCTGCTGTGGCTGACAGGGCTCTCGGTGCCAACCCTCTGTACTGCGACTGCCACATGCAGTGGCTGTCAGACTGGGTGAAGAGCGGCTACAAGGAGCCCGGCATCGCCCGCTGTGCCGGGCCCGGAGACATGACGGACAAACTGCTGCTCACCACGCCGTCCAAGAAGTTCACCTGCACAGGTAAACACGCGCCGTCGCATGCTTAAGAAGAGAAGAGAAATCACCCAGGAGTAGTACGATCTTGGCTGTTACTAACTTTCTACCTTATTCTGTCACATTAACTATGAACACATGACTAAAACCTATTTCTGACCTAATCTAACTGACACACTGTAGAAGTCCCGGGGCCTTGTGGTTTGCTGGTGCCAGGTAAAGTAGCCACTCATATCCCAGTTCTCCCCCTTCGGTCTCTCCTGATGGTTCCCGCCCGGTGTTCCTCCATTTTTAAACCCTGATCAGACTGATCCGCTCTCTTCTTCCCTTTTCAGCCCTTGTGTCCTCACCAACATTTTGTGTTCCGACTGTTAAATGTTCATGTTTTGTAATAAGACCTGGGGATATGTCTGTCTTCTGTACGTATCATGGTCCTGCTACAGACAGTCTGTCTCATTTATAATCTGGTAACATTCCTGAAACTCCCTCTGCATTGTATAAGTCAAATTGAAATGTCCAAAAAAAAGACACAAAACACTAATTGTTCTTCTAAAAGTTGGAAAGCAGGTCCCTCAAAAAGTACAGTTGTCTCAGTTTATACTTTTGACTTGTCAGAGTACACAAAGTCTGAGGTCTCTGTTTGTGTGTGTGTGTTTCCATCACGCAGGTCCAGTAGACATGAGTATCCAGGCCAAGTGTGAGCCCTGCCTGTCCAACCCCTGCAAGAACGACGGCACTTGCTCCAATGACCCTGTGCATTATTACCGCTGCAGCTGCCCCTACGGATTTAAGGTGCAAACACCGACATGAATGAAAATGGGAAACCAGACATTGTTGTAGTCACTTGCTCAAGCGTCTTTCCTATTCATGGGTGTTCTGTGTAACGTTTGCCAGCTTTTTGCACCGATCTGCGGATATATATCAAAACAACACACATGTAACACACACAAACTTACTTGCAAACAAGGCACCTACATGGGATTGATGATAATAAGCCATTGTTGCACTAAAATGTTTGTGTGTGTTGTGTGTACGCAGGGCCAAAACTGCGAGCAGCCCATTCACGCCTGTATCGGTAACCCCTGCCAGAACAGTGGAACCTGCCATCTGAAGGAAGGAGAGGGGGGTAACTTTTGGTGAGAAACCTTGTCAGAATGTATTATTATCAGAAAATCCCAAGTGCAAACTGTGGGAAGGAAGCAAGGCATGAATAAGTGGAGACAATTTGGTAGATCATGCGAAGCACATGAGAGAGAATGTACTGATATTAATAAGCCGGAAGCACCGGAGAACACAGTAGCGTGACCTCTGGACCTTCAGCAGTAACTCCATCAGGGATGCTGCTCCACTAATGACAGATGGGGGTGAATTTACAGGAGGCAAATTGCTCGTCGGGCCAGTTTTGTCTTCTGTCTATGTCCTCCTGCTGCGAGAATCACCGTCTCCTCATTAGGCTGCTTAGTTCTGACTGGAGGGAAGTTAATGCCTGTCGGCTCTCTCCGAGCAGATTTCTACCTCCCACACAGACATTTAGATCAGGCCAAGATCACAGCTCCTCGTGTTTCTCTCTCTCCCTCTGTCTCTCTGTCTCTTCTGTTACTTTTTCATTTCAGTTTTTTCCCACTGTTTTGTGTAATCTCATCTTGGTTCATTTTCTTTTCCCTCTCTGGAAGGACGGTGAGATATTCAACGTGACGGACCGGTGTGGCAATATAATGAGATATTCATCTTCTTGAGTGTGTGCCGCATAAGAGCGCTTTATTAGGCTCATAATAAACCGCTCTCTGTGTGTGTGAGCGTGTGTGTGTGCAGAGTCATTAACCTGAGTGCTAGTTACAGAGTTAAGACACGTTCGCGTTAACAGAATGGTGCAGTGTTCTGTATGTCGCTCTGTACACGCGGGATTTATCCTCGGTGTGTGTTTCTCACTGTGTATTTCCAGGTGTGTGTGTCCAGAGGGCTTCGAAGGCGACGCTTGTGAGATCAACATCGATGACTGTGAAGACAACGACTGCGAGAACAACTCCACCTGTGTCGACGGAATCAACAACTACACGTGCATGTGCTCCCCAGAATACACAGGTAACACATGAGAGGGAGGTGTAACCTGTAGCGTTTCTCTCCGTCCCATTTTCACTTTTCATTTGCTCCTTTGATCAGTATCCTAAGTGCTACCTCACACAGAAATGAAACAACACAACCAGCTTGCAGATTTTGTCGTATTGGTTGGTGGATGGCTCCAAATAGTCCAGATTAGTTTCAGACTAAGAAGTCTCACAATAGTTTGCACAATAAAAAAAACAAAATACAACAATAAAAGTGACTGTTGCCATGGAGATGAAGCCAGGAGGAGGTGGTAATCTGGCTGTTGCAAATGATCCACATTTTAATAAGCCAAATGTTATATTAATTTATTTTTAAAAAGGGTAAACGGTTTATTCTTACAAATGTTATTGTCATTTTAATGGTCCAAACCCACATGACCCCCAAACAGTATCAATGCCGTCGCCTTGGAACTCATTTTTCACCTGATATCGTTAGCCTAAATGCACAATTGTCTTTTTTTGGCCAATATTTGGCCTATCTTGGCATTGCGATTTTTTCTTGTTTTCAAATGTTCAAACATGAATTTAGCAACTGTACAGTTGCTAAATTCATGTTTGAACATTAGGCTAACAATATATGTTAATGCTATTTTGGGTTTGAAGCTATTTTCTAATAACAAAACGATTTTTAGATGGCGGTGCCTGAGCCATAGGATAAATGGGGGGGAACCTAACTTTTTGTTTACTCCAGTGAATGATACATACACAGACAGAGAAAATGATCATGTGTTTTCTGACTAACACTGGCCTGTTGCTACTTGTTTGTCTGCTTTTGCACTGTGCTAATCATCTCTGACAGCTAACCTTTGTGGCGGTGTTCTCTCTCTCTCTCTCTCTCTCTCTCTCTCTCTCTCTGTCTCTGTGTCTCTTGTGTTTTCTTCCTGTCTCGCTCTGCTTTCGATCATCTGTCTTTGTGTGTGTGTGTATGTGCGTTTTCTGTGGTTGCAGCTGCTACCAATGAGGTGGAGAGAGGTTAGTCTGTTCTTCTCTCTGTCCCTCCTGTCCCTCTCTCTCCTTCTTTCCTTCCATCCTTCCTTGGTTTCCTTTCTTCCCTCATTTCCTGTACTTTATCCACGCTCCTCAGAAATGTGACACCACCACAGAGCTGACCAGCTGTATGCAGTCACGCTCCATGTTAGCTGTGCATGTCCTTGATGTTCAGATGGACCGCTGGGTTTTCCTTTTCTCAGATATCTGTTATTCTGCCTGCTGCTTTATGTACACATGCGACTACCATACTAAATGGTTGGGTATGTTCCAGGTAAACAGTTTGGTAAGAGGAGAAGACTGATGATATTCTATATTCTTGTTATTGTCTCGCAATATATTCCAGTTCCAGGGGCCTGTTTGTGGAACCCCAAATGACTAACATTTTTACTAAGACTGAATTTGGAATGCAAAAGAAATTGCAATTGGGACTCAACCGAATAGTCCCCTTAAATTCGATCAAGCTGCTCTAAATTACTGTTCAGTATCACTGCTTTAATGTGGCAGATGCTTTTTTTATAAGATCCATTAATTACTCCCCACGAAAATAGTAAAAAATGATGAAAGTGATTCACATCAACATTTCTTGATCTGCCCCTTTGTCCAAATTCTTCTTTCGACCATGTCCAAGCTTGGACAGACATGAACCTATAAATACATGGCAGGGTTAGGATCCCCTAAACAAGTTTTGTTGAACTTTGTTCATAATAATCCTGCTTACAAATAAACCAACTAGAATGGAACACAGTAGAGCATTAACCTCTGTGAATGCCCAACAGCTCAACTTCAATCAGACCCTGTACTTCAGCATATACAAACCATTAACTATGACTTCAAGAATCAAACCACTGTCCTGGCAGTGAATTAACATGTACTGCAGCAGTATTACTCATGACAGACTTGGACTTGTTTGCTGAGGACTGAGAAACGAGTAGTCACAGTCATCTGTTCTCTTAATGGGGTTATGTCTTCATTAAAGGCATTTAAAGGTGCACTCAACATTTCAAAATCCAATAAACTGAGTGAAAGAAGACGCCTACTGTTTAATTACAAACAATATTAGAATTAGACTTTATTAAGACTGTATTAGGGCTAATTTTCCTCTGAATAAAGTAGCACAGATACTACCGAGATAGAAGATCTGGAGCATACAAATGCAAACACATGTCTCATCGTCTGCTCATAAGTTCACATTCAATCAGGTAATTATTTGCAGAGTCAACTCGTGCTGTCAGGAATTTTGGTTTATTCCCCGGTGCCTCATCAGTGCTTCATTTAGAGTTCAGAGTTTCAGCAGCATCACTCGGGACTACCGTCAGGACTATGACATTCCCAGAGATGGAATCATTTATCAGAACGCTGTGTTGGTTCTGGCCACAAGAGAGTCATTTATCATCCTGGTACACACCCCTTCAGCACGCACACACACACACACACACACATTGCTGTACAAGTAGTGCAGACACATACAGCACTAAGCAGAAACACACTGTGAGGGAGTTGGGAATCATTGAGATGTTTTATATTATAATTTCTCTCATTAATGCTGATGGTATGCACAGTAATGAAAAGGTGCCTGGATGATTTGTTTATCAGTCTCTGCGCTTGGTGTGTGTTCCCAGGGGAGCTGTGTGAAGAGAAACTGGATTTTTGTGCTCCGGAGTTAAACCCATGTCAGCATGACTCAAAGTGCATTTTGATCCCACAGGGATACAAGTAAGTGGGCTACGCACACACACACAGATAGATAGACTGTGTGTTCAGGGTCAATACCAACAAGCCTTTCTCTGTGTGTGCTGTAGGTGTGAGTGCACTCCGGGCTACATAGGTGAGCACTGTGAGCTGGACTTTGACGACTGTGAAGAGAACAAGTGTCAGAACGGAGGTCAATGCATTGACGCCGTCAACGGGTACACCTGCGTCTGTCCGGAGGGATACAGGTGAGGGACAAATCAACTCACACTCAGTCATATCAGAGTTCTTCATCTTCAGTTTCTGTAACAGACATGTTTACTGCATGTTAGTTATGCTGCATGACTGACTTAATGATAACTACTTTTGTACATTGTACTTTTGAATGTTAAATGAGACATCGCTGTGCCCTCTGTACACTGTGCTGTACATCTTTCCAGTGTGGTGTTGGACAGTCTCCCCCTTGTGTGTACGGCATGTTACTGCAACGAACACTTTCTCTAACTGTACACTGTGGTACTTGTAGGAGGTGGAACAAGTTAGTGTTATTGTTAATGTTAGTATTGATGGGTATTCTTATATTGGCCAGAGTTAGGGGTAAGGTTTAAGGGTTTAGGGTTGGGGTTAAGGGTTAATGTTGGGTTAGGGTTGCGGCTGAGGGATGATCTTTGGTCTTCACAACATTAAGCTTTCCATGGTCTCCTCTTTAACCATATGTGCTATTTTCACTGAATGCTTGTTTTTGGATTTGTGTGTTGCAGCGGTTTGTTCTGTGAGTTCGCTCCCCCGATGGTCCTGCCTCGCACCAGCCCCTGCGACAACCACGAGTGTCTGAACGGGGCGCAATGTGTCATCGTGGAAAGCGACCCTCGCTGCCAGTGTCTCCAGGGCTATGAGGGCGAGCGCTGCGAGACGCTCGTCAGTGTCAACTTTGTCAACCGCGAGTCCTACCTGCAGCTTCCCTCCAGTCTCCTCTCCCCTGAAACCAACATCAGCCTACAGGTGAGCACTTCCTCAGTCTAGCACTGAAGCCGTAATGAAGTACAGCTCTTTGCTACTTATTTCTTGAGCTTTCCAATACCATCGTACTTTACATGGTAACCAAATAACAAATCAAAGTTGCTCACAGCTGTGTTCAGAATCAGTTCCAACTTCTTATTCTTCCATTAACTCATTTTCACCTTGCTGTTTTTAGATCGCCACAGATGAGGACAGTGGCGTGTTACTGTACAAAGGGGACAATGATCATATCGCCATGGAGCTGTACAGGGGACGTCTCAGGGTTAGCTACGACACTGGGTCCTACCCTCCTTCTGCTATATACAGGTACGTGTTGACACCATCCGCAATGTCAGACAGCAACACTGTCACGGGTGCCGCATTCACATGATGGATGACGCTGAATCTCTCCCTTCTCTCTCCCTCTCTCTCAGCGTGGAGACAGTGAATGATGGCAGTTTTCATGCGGTGGAATTAGTAGCATCAGACCAGACTCTGTCTCTGTCCATCGACGGCGGGACACCCAAATCCATCAATTCCATCAGTAAACAATCCACGCTCAACATAGATTCTCCACTTTACCTGGGAGGTGAGGACCTGAGAGTGTGTGTGTGTTTGTACAACTATCGTTGTGGGGACACATGTTATATTTTGGTCAAAGTGAGGACATTGTTGGAAGGTCCTCACTTTCATTCAGAAAATCAGTCCGTTTGATAGTACCAGAACAAGTTTCAATTGCTCTCCAAATATAATGCCTCAATCACGCTTTACTCCCTCAGGGATGCCTGAGCGTGCTTCAGTCTCTGGTGGGCTTTCGGCCTTGCAGCAAAGCACGGGTGGACGCAACGGCACCAGCTTCCACGGCTGCCTCCGTAATCTGTACATTAATGGGAAGCTCCAGGACTTGGGGGCTGGGTTAGGGCCACGGACTCCAGGCTCTGGGACGGCGCAGAGCACCACCAGTCAGTGGCTGGGTCAAGGAGTAGAGCCAGGCTGTCAGCCGTGCCAGAGAGGTGCCTGTGTCCAGGGTGACTGCCATGCCACAGGGCACCGAGGCTTCACCTGCACCTGCCACCCAGGCTGGACTGGAGCACTGTGTGACCAGCAAGTTAACAACCCCTGTGACGGCAATAAGTGAGTGGGGTTTATTACATGGGTTGATCTAGCTGAGCCCAGTTCTAGTGTGTTAGAATTTTGACTTTAACATGTGCTCTGCAGGTGTATCCATGGCACGTGCCTTCCAATCAACTCCTACTCATACTCCTGCCGCTGCCAGCCTGGCTTTGCGGGTGTCCTCTGTGATGAGCAGGACCAGGACACAACTAACCCCTGCAGTCTGTCTCGCTGCAAACACGGCAAATGCCGGGTGTCAGGTCTGGGTAAAGCATACTGCGAGTGCAACAGTGGATACACAGGGGAGGCATGCGACAGAGGTGAGGACACCATGGATGTGTATTAAAAGTAACATCTAATAACCGTTTAAGCTTTTGAATCTTTTGAAAGAGCATGTTTCTCTTACAACAATCGTTTGTGCTTCTGCTCTACTTTCTATCTGCTATTTAAAGGTTATATACAGTATATACAATATTACTGCTACTAGATGTAGCAATAAATTAATTTGTTTCTCTGACACCTTTATTAGTAAAAAAAAAAAAAAACAAACTTCTGGCTTTAAAACTATTAGGTCCAACAGATCCACAGGAAGGGGCTCACTACAAGACCAGCTACAACATGTAGACAGAGTTTTACTTCATCCTAATGTCAAGGTTCCTGCTCTGAAAACCACATTTATATAACCTTTAAACTCTTTCAGCCGTGTCTGTCTAACAGTGTTTCTGCATTAACACCTCTAACCCTGTTGCTTTTTCAACTCAGCATCTACTGAGCCTCCTCTTAACCCCACACGGGGGGTCACACAGGTGAGGTGGCCTGGTCACGTTTTACTGTCTCTCTTTCATGATTCATATTCTCTCAGATTCTTTTCAACTGCTACACAAAAAACCTCGACCCAATCACACATCAAGCATGTTTATTAGCTAGTTTAAAGAGAATGTATTCAGTGTGTTCACTCATGGTATCCACTTATACCCATTAGCCATTGTTTTCTCCTCTGCAATCCTCTGAGGAGGTTCCAGATGGTAACGTGTATGGCACTTGTACCGCTGCATGGCCCCACAGTTCTGAAATTCAATCAGGAGGAACCAAATGTCACACGCTTATAAATATCAGTCCCGTCATTCATGTATTACTCTCTAGGAAAACAGAAACGGTGTATGCCCCCAGATCTGCATCTGTACCCAGATTGAGTGGGACCTTCACTGACCCATATTGCATGCTTCCATCCATTTCATGGTGATCTATTCAGTAGTTTTCATGTGATCTTAAGAGAGAGACAAACAAAAAGAATGAACAGGGGGTGATATACGCAAGGTAGCTCTAGAAAAGCTCAGGGCAGCAGATCTGCTGTATCCCATGTCAGGGGTCCAACATGGTCAGACTCTAATTCTGCCCAACGTACATTTGCCAGCTTAACTAATTATTCCCCCTCCAAGATCCCCATTGCCATTATGTCCTCAAAGTGTGGATAACTTCTAACCCTCCCTCCCCTGCTCATCTCTACAGAGGTGGCCTGCCGAGGGGAACGGATCCGAGATGTCTACCAGAGACAGCAAGGCTACGCGGCGTGCCAAACCCAGGAGAAGGTCTCCCGCCTAGAGTGTCGGGGTAGCTGCACGGGGGGCGCAGAAGGACAAGGCACCTGCTGCACCCCCCTCCGCAGCAAACGCAGGAAATACACCTTCCAGTGCACTGACGGTTCGTCTTTTGTCCAGGAAGTTGAGAAAGTGGTCAAGTGCGGCTGTACAAAGTGCTCCTCGTAAAAAAAAAAAAAAGAAAGGAAAATAAGAGACAATACCCATGGCAGATTTCCTCCTTCGCCAGATATGTTCTGTGTTCCTGCCCGCCTTACTTGACCCCCGTCTCCCAATTCTTCCAGCCTCTACAGTCCTCCCCCCACCAACTCTTTTTTGTAAACCCCGAAAAAAGTCATAAAAAGAACACTAGAAAAAAAAAGGTTTCTTTTCTTGTCAGTGCTGGACTGATGATTGATGCTTCCTCGGTGGGGATGTTGAATTGTATTGTAAAGTACAAAAACAGACTTATTTTTTATTATGAAGTGGAGAAAAAGACAAAAAAAAAACCCACAAGCGTTGACTTTTTCCTGACACTTTCCTCTTTTCGTTTGGTCACAACGACCCCGATGATGTGCCACACTGTCTCTTCCCCCGGAGGACTGACCGGCCACTGGCAGCCGACCGTTTCCTGTAGACTTCCTGCTTCCTGTCATTGAGTTGTGTGTTTTAGGAGTTAACCATAATCGGTAGTACCACAGACTCACCACTGAGAGGAGCTGCTTTGCGGCACGGGAGAGGGCGGATGGCGATACCCCCCCCCCCTTACCAACGACAACATGAGAAACCACCAGTCTCCCATGACAGACCTCCTGAACCCTCTGAGAGTGTGTGCACTACCCTGCACACAGCCGTGCTCAAACTTGTGGTATTTTATGCAGCTACTGAACAACACACACACACACACATCCATGAATATGTTCATACCTGTAGAAGAATCACACACATTTCTTGCCAGGTTAAATATACTTCTCTCTGTTTATCGCCCCGCTCCAGTCATGGATGACAAGTATTTATTGTATCATAAATACCTGTACCTATTCAGTAGAGCCCCCATGTATCAATCTGATTCTTTTAATATATATTAATTTATATTTGTCCTTATTTTTGTATTAAAAATACATAATCTGTCAAGATAGCTGAACTAACAAGATGGTGTCCTTTATTCTGGTTGAAGAGAAGTTGTTTTGTTTTGTTTTTGTTTTTTTGATCGCTGAAACTCTTGTGCTTGCCAGAGACCTTAGTTACATTTTAATCTGCAAATGTGACGTGAAGACATTGTATATTTTTGTCACGTTTCCTGAGAGTTTGTACTGTGCCATTGCCAGAGGGTCTTTATATTAGAGTATAAATGTATAGATAATTTCCCTACCTATGTATTTCACACACAGATCTTGTGCGTAGCATTGACCCTTAGAGGATTCTTAGAACAGTTTTTACCTTTTTAACAAATTTATGCTTTAAGAATACTGTGACTTTTTCTAAATGAAACTACTTTGTTAGCCCCTTGGTCTCCGATGTTAACATGTTGCTGCTAAGTTTTTGTACCGTAGACTTGGATCCTGATCTGTATGTTATATAGAACCCCCTGCCCCTACTGTGCAGGGGGGCACCTTGTGTAACAGATAAATATGTCCCCCCCTCCACCTCTACACATGTGCATTGTGCTTTATATTCCCTCTCTTCTCCATCCCCAGACTAATGTCAGTTCCCTGACTGATGTTTGTTTATTAAACACAATATTTACCTCACACTTCTCACTTTTGACTTTTTTGTCACACCTAGTGGTCCAGAAACATTCACAGGGACAAACTGAAGATAGAAAGTAAAATTCCGAGGAGTGCATACCCTCCGAAGGCCAAAGAGTGGAACCTAGCTCATGGGTGTAATGTTTTCTTTCACTTTCATTGTTTGTATTCCTTCTTTCAGTCCAGGTCTCAGTGATAATGAAGCAGAGTCTCAGCAGCTGAGAAAGAAGTGAGGTGTAAATGAGTGTAAGTCTCTGGTACTGAACAATCTGCAATAATTGGCAGGATGTGGGATTCACTTCTTCTATGCAGACACTTTGTTAGCACAGTTGTGTGTGTTAAAAAGGTCCGTATTGTATCTGACTTCAGTCGCTAGATTTCATCATCCTCTTTAATTCATTCGCATTGTTTTCTATATTTTGGAGGCATTGACATTGGTCCATCTAACATATTAGGAAACACTTGTAACAAACAATAGATGTTGGCATTAATGTGCAGCCTTTATGTGAACCAGTGACCCCAAAAAGAACTCTCCATATTTCTCTGGAAACCATCTGTCCTCTTTTATTCCTACTATATAGTTCACACTGTCTCGCTCTTTCCCTCGCCCTCTTTTTTGCTCATGTCTGACCCAATTCATTTTTCTCCAAGGAGCAAGTGACTTGAACACATGTGCGCGCGCACACACAGAATTGTGTCCATGTGTTCCTACACATAATGATAGGAAGGATTTGATTTGTTCATTTACATAAGCAAACTCAATCTGGGTAAAATGTTCTTCAAACGTGTAATAATTCTGAGAGCAGGAACATCTCCCACTGGAGAACCAGGATTACTGCAGGGAACAATGAGACAATCTGATCCGATGCCTCCTTAGAGACCAGAAGGGATTACAGAGAGCTACGGACTCCACAAACTGGATCATGGAGGAAAAGGCAGTATGTGGGAGGTAAAACAATCCCATTAGCTAATGTTTACATTGGTGTTTTTGCAAAATATTGGCATTAATGTCAGAGGAGTGTGAGAAAAATAAAATGATCACAGGTCAAGGATAAAAATCAATCAGGAATGGGTAGGTGCAATGTTTTAAATTCCACAGTAGCCACTGTCAGTAGCCACTGATCACCTTATTCCCTTCACCTGAGTCTCCCCACACGCACACACACACACACCTGCTCCCCATTCCCTCATTAGTTCACCTGTGTATTTATACCGGTCAGTTCATTCACTCTCTGCTGGTGTTGCTCACTCAAGGCAGCCTGTTGTTGTGCTTGTGCATTCAATTCTGTGTGTTTCTGTTACAGTGTGTTGGAAGGAAATGTGCATTTTGTTTGTTTGTCCACACATATGGTCATCTCTTTCATGCATTTATTGAAACAACTGAGGCAACTTTTTAAAATATAAACCATTAGGCAAGAAAAGTAAGAGCATCAGTTGTTAAAATGTACTGGAACTCTCTCTTCTGTGCGTTCACACGCGCGTGTGTTTCTGCAGCTGTCTTTGTGGGGGCTTGAGCCTTGAACCTGCAGAGTGAGAACATTTTGGCTGGTCCTCACTTGTTGGCTTGACTTTAATGGACAGGGGTCCAAGGGCTGAATCAGGTTCAATTTATTACAGTACAAAAAGACCTGAAATCTCAGCTCCTTCTTTGGCTGAGGACAGTCCCCCTTACCTCCTATACAACCAATCAATTCTGTCATTTCTATCTCATCTAGGCTCTAGACAAAAAGTGCAAGTGTATTTCTGAATAGAATCAGTCTTTCCAATCTTACAACAAGCTAATTTAATTGCATTAACCACCAACAGAACAGAGTCATAGCTCCTCTTGGCTCCTTTAAGGCTTGTGGCTCATCGAGGCTACACACATCCACGTTTAATAGTATCAAGGAATTCTCATGAAAGAAAAAATAACCAGATGTTAATCTGTAGAAAGTTCATCACAGAGTAGGAGGCTGCATGAGTCCAACTGCACTTCACAGACCCACATCATGGCAGCTTGTGTTTTAGAGGGTTGTCACAGTAAAAGCTTCTGTCCTGTCAGGGCGTCTTTCACAGGCACAACATCTACAAATTATTCATGTTTATTTCTTTCAGCAGCTGGTGGGGGTGGAGGGCAAAGTGCACTCAGAATTCACCCAGATGCACGGCTGATGGTGCTACTGTGAATATATAATCCCACTTCTAGAGATTCAGAGAAATCCTGCCCTCTGATAACTCTCTCTGTGATGGAGAGAGAGAGAGAGAGAGAGGGGGAGAGAGACCGGAAAGCTGGATATTTGGCCTTAAATGGCCACACAGGCCCAAATCCATTAATCCAAGGGTTAGATAGTATCACTTCCTATACTATGTCTATTGTACTATCTAACGCTGAGGGTGAAAGAACGTTAGCTCCAACCTTTAGCTGCAACTTATTTGACCACAGACGGGTATCTGCAATACTGTTTTTCTTTTTATGACATTAACATCCTCTTAGAAAGTGAGACCACCTTCATGAGGCCAACAGTGCCCCTGCGCAACCAGATTTAAATTCACTGTACATCCTGACTTTTATTTTGATCTGCACCAAATTGCACACAAATATCAGAACCCGAAGCCTCCACACGCAAACAGAACTTCCTTGGTGGTTATTACTTAACTTAAAAAAAAACACACAAGGGAATTGTATTCTCCCTTTTAATTTGACTTTGTAAACTTGATTCAGCTTTGGCCACAAAAAGTAAAAACTTTTACAACAACATCTATATTTAATCACTTCATGTGTCCAGGTCTGGTTTTCTTCATCTCCATTATGCTATAGGGCAAAGGGGTTTTTAAACCATCACTGTGACGCTCTAAATAATGTGAAAAGATATGGCAAGTTTCAGCTCTACCTACAAATTGGCAACCCTAAAAAAAGAATATGCTCAGAAAAAAATGAATGGCCTTCATAAAGGGTTAGTCCACATGGGGCTGGATGAGCAGACCTCCACCTTCACACTCCACCTTCAGTGGTTGTCCTACTGTGTCCCCTGTGTGGGTATGTGCGTCAGCTTGTCTTTGTCGTGACTTTCCTCGGTGTCCGTCACCTGCTCGGGGTTTGTCCCTCGGTGATAACACACGGTCACCGTGGTGTTGCTGCTGTCCTCGCTCCCCCGGTTGTTCGTAGAGCAGGAGGCCCCCAGCCTCGCGTTCAGCTGGCCCTCCTCCTCCTGATGCTGCTTCAGGTTCGCGGCCCTGTTAGTGTCCACGGCTGCGCGCACCGCGGCCCAGCAGCCTGCGCCTCCTGCTGGGCGGCAGCGCAGCAGGCGCAGGAAGGCGTCCCTGAAATCTGTGTTGAACGCGTAGATGACCGGGTTGAGCGACGAGTTGCTCCAGCCGATCCACACGAACACGTCAAATGTTTTCTCGTTGACGCAGTAAGGGCCACGCTGGCTTCCCGGGGCCCCTGGTTCGGGGCAGAAGGGCAGGGCGCAGTTGAGGATGAAGAAAGGCAGCCAGCAGCAGACGAACACTCCCATGATGACGCTCAGAGTTTTCAGGACTTTGGTCTCTTTCCTGATGGAGACTCTGAGCTCCCGGTGACTCTGAGGCCGAGTCTGCGCGTTGACGCGAGTCTGATATGAACGTGCGCTGATTTCCGCGCACCGGTAAGGGAATAGTTCAGGTACATCTGAACGGCAACTTTGCGCATGTTCCGCCGCGCGCTCCAGGGAAGAGATCATCCGGATCTGCACCTGCGCGATCCGGTAGATGCGCGTGTATGTGAGGATCATGATGGCGACGGGGATGTAGAAGCTGATGAGGGAAGAGGAGATGGCGTATGTGCGGCTCAGGCTGGAATCGCAGCTCCCCTTCGCGCTCCAACCCTGACGCGCCACATCCCGCGCGCCGGCCGCGTCACTGACCTCTGCCCTGTGCCAGTTGAGCTGCACGGGGACGAAAGAGATGACCACGGACACGGTCCAGGTCACGCCGATCATGACAGAGGCCACTTTCTTGTTCATGCTCCTCTCGTAGCGGAAGGGGCTGGAGATGGCCCAGTATCTGTCCACGCTGATGACGCACAGGTTTAGGATGGACGCTGTGGAGCACATGATGTCGCAGGCCAGCCAGGTCTTACAGAAGCCCCCGAATGGCCAGAAGCCGGCCACTTCGGCCGCAGCCTTCCAGGGCATCACCAGCACCGCGACCAGCAGGTCCGACAGAGCCAGGGACACGATGAAGATGTTGGTCACTTTTGCGCGCAAATGCCGGTAGCGGTAAACGGCGGCGCACACCGCGAAGTTGCCCAACAGCGTCCAGATGATAAGCAGTGCCAGGACGCAGCCGGTCAAAGCCCGATGTGCCGGTAGCTCCTCTCGGCTGTCGGGTCCCACCTGTGCCAGGCTGGTCGTGTTATTCATTGCCTGTCCCTGTCAAACTGGAAGGGCTTGAGAATCACATCCATTCCTGCAGTGAGCGCGAAAAAGCAGAGGTTGAATAGTCCCCGGAGCTGGAGACGGTCCGTGCACAGCTGACTGAGCTGTGCCGCTGCTCCGAGTGCACAGCAGGTTTGCTGGGACCGCAGGCTCCACCAGCTGGATACTGAGCGCAGCGCTGAGGCGCACAGGGAGGTTTAACGCGTGAGAGAATTCAGGTGTATCGAGCCATTTCACATGACCTCTGCATCCACTTAGTCTGCATTTGTCTTCCCCTGATGAGTTTCCCCCAATTCTCCCAGTTCCAGCCGTAGTTATGGTTAAATACAAATGAAATGAGCAAACAAAACAAATAGAAAGAAGGAGTATTGGACAATGACAATACTGTGCAGCATTATCATTTCCGTGTCATACAGTACGTCTGATTTTTATATGTCATTAAATAATTCAGGTAAATTACTAATTTACGAACTAATTTGCATGTGAGAGCACTTAAGTATACAATAAAATACGTTGTCTGAAACCACTGCTCTTCCCTGTCTTTGATTATTGCCATAGCACTTTCTTATTCATGTTAATAGGAAATTAATTTTCAAGAGACATATCTTGTATTTAAAGGCCAACACCTTTGTGTTAATTGTTTTACTTCATTCATGAAGCACACATTTTCTGCACGGGAATGTGACAGCACTTAACCATGCACACAGTGTAATACATGAGTTTTCTCTGGGGCGCCTTGAATGGCTCCGCTCCTCTTTCAGGAAGCCATAGTCTCCTTCCCCTCCTTGTCTTCCTCAGTGGCACCCAGCAGACAGGTTTCCACCACAGTTTTCGTCACAATGTATGGGTCACAGTTGGCAGCAGGACGTCTGTCCTCAAGGTACCCGCAGCCCATGCGACTGACGTGGCCCGGGATGCGAACGCTAACATTGCGCCTGGCTACGGCTGCAGAGAACTTGTGGAAGCTGGAAGTATCGTCCCTACTGTTGAGGCGCTGTTTGTTGTCGGCACCACCATGAGGATCATAGACACTGATGTGCTGAGAATGGCGCTTGCTCAGTTTTTCAATGGCTTCCTCAATGTAACTGTAACATCCAAGAGAACATATTTTATTCATGCGTCTATCTCTAAATGGCTTCATGCATCTAAGAATAGATGTGGGTGTGTGTTAGATACTGTGTCGTCAGGTATTACTCATGTTGTTGGTGCCAAAATCTGAGTAGTGCACGCTCAACTTATTCTTTAGTTGAGGGTTTGAGTTGTGTTTTGTGTGTGTGTGTGTCTTACCGAAGACCCCCTTCCCTCCTCATCTCCTCTGTGCTGAAGTTGACATGACAGCCTGATGAGTAAGCGCTTTCTTTAATGGGTCGAGCGTCCAAGGAGGCCACGACGTCAAAGTCCTCACAGACTCGGTGCAGAATGTAGCGGGCCAACCACAGATGATCCCCCATTTCGATGCCCTCACAAGTGCCGACCTGAAACTCCCACTGGACCGGAAAAGCAAAAGTGACACGAGTCTGTTAGCATACTTCAGACTATGATCTTTGCCACCGTTTACACATACAGATTAGTAAAACAAATCAATGGTGATGTTTTTACTGAATTTGCTTATGAAGTAGTTGAAACGGACAGCCTGTCCATACCTGGGAGCACAGGCATTCTGCATTGTAGCCGAAGATCTTTACACCAGCATACAGGCAGGCGCTGTAGTGACACATCGCTATGTCTCTCCCGCGCAGTTTGTCAGCACCCACGTTATTAACACATTCTGAGAGTAAAACACACACACAAAAAAGATTCTCTGAGGAAACATTTTCAATCAAAGATCATAATGTTCATTTAAATCTTTACTGCTTATATTAACTATTGTATATTACATTTCTACAGTAAAATGTTTTTCGAGGTTAAACAAGTCTGTTCTTTATCACACCTCTCGAGAATGAACCCAGTGGCTGTCCATCCAACTTAAATAACATGTACTCCTGCTCCATCCCAAACCAAGGCCGACACTGTTTCACTGCATCCATTACAGTAGCACACTGTGAGCGCTGATTATTTCCTGTGGTGAAAAAGTCAAACACGAGATTAAAAGTCAGCACGCAAAACTTCTTTTCATGTTCTGATTTGTCTGACCTGTGGGGGCATTTTTGCTGTCCATCAGTTCACACAGCACCAGTTTATTAGGGTCCAGAGTGAAAGGATCTCTGAACATTCTGACTGGGACCAAAGTGACTTCGGATATGTCCGCCAAAGTCGCATACCATTCTGGTATATCTGAAAGAAAAAGGGAACACTGTCGTATAACACTAACACATCACCGAGATGTTAACGACTCAGTCGTTCTTCGGTACTGTACCTCTGATTCCTGCTGGCTCCTTGGAAAGAGTCCTGGTTTTACAAAGTAGGTTTTCCTGATCCTCACTGATCCAAACATAAGTGACCTGGCACTCCTCTCCTTTGGGGAGACACAGATAGTTCTGCTTCAGTATCTTTTGAAGACTCAGGTTCTCCTGGGCAGACATGACGATTTTTCTCTCAAGTCTGCACCCCGCTCAAAGGCCTGTCCTTGGTGCAGTGGAAAGATATCATGAGAGTTTCAGCATCTCTTCTTCTCCTTTAAAGATAGGTGTTGTCTCCACACCAGAGATGAGTGATCAAACAGGTGTTACTGGATTTTCTCTGTCCCTGTTCCAGATTTTTTCCCTCTTAGTCATCTCAACCAGTTAAGCCTGTCGGACCACAGCAACTGAACATGTTTGATGAACAAACTGATTAAACTAACTAAACCTCACACACAAACACACACGCACACGCACTTCTGTCTTAGTAACGACACGTCTCACACATGAGACGTAATTTCTTCATAATGAAATATTATTATGTCCTTTTTTAATCTTTAATCTTTCAGTGTTCATGGTCATAGCAGGCTCAGGATCAGACCGAAAACTGCGTGCACACACACACACACAGGCAGAGTTCTGGGTACAGATGGCTGTGCTGAGGTCGCATATTAGTGAGGAACAGAGAAGTAGCACTCAAGCCATATTTGATCTTTATTAATGGCAACAGGTTGTGTTTGAATACAGATTTAGACGGAGTGCCAAGCAGAGAGATGGAGATGTTAATCAGCTTATCTCCCAACATTTTTTTCCAGAATTTGTACTATTTTGGTGCACTTGCTGATCTAGGACACAATGGAATTACATCCATTTGTTGAAATTAAATTGTTTTTACACAGAATTCATTTCTTTTCTGAATAGGTCAAGATCTGCATGTATTAATATTATCGTTATAACTGATCATAAAAAGGAGTGGTGTTAGTTGTAACCTGCTCTTACTGTACGCAACAGGAAGCTCCAACACTTTCTAAAGCTGCGTTCAGCCCGACCAGCCCCATTTCTTGAGCAAACCCGATCCCAGCTGACATCACGCTTTGTTTCTCTCTCATGTTGATTGTCTGGTCCGAACGCTTTTCACTGCACTGCCTTTTCAACACTGCTATTTCTCTGTGGTACTTTTCTCTTTCCCTCCACAGGTTCTCCTCCAGCCGTCTCTTCAGGCTCTCTTCCTTTGCCGTTTGCTTCTCCATCTGCACTGTGAGGAGTTTCAGCTCCTGCGTCAGAGCCTCGCTTCTCCTTTTCTCCGCGGTCAGAGTCTCCATCTGCCTGTCCCGCTCCCTCTGGCTCTCCTCCTTCTCGTGCCTGAGCATGTCTTCCATCTGCGTTCTCCTCTCCTCCTCCTCCTTGCTCTGATCCTCCAAGCTCTGCATGAGTTTTTCCAGCTCCTTCTGCAGAGCGTCTCTCTTCATCTGCTCCTCCTGTCTATGCTGAACCTCCCTCTCGCGCTCTTTCGACAGGTTTTCCATTTTGTCTTTTTGCATCTTCTCCTCCATCGCTCTCCTCATCTCCTCCTGCTGCTCAGTGTGCTCCTCCAGCATTTTAGAGGCTTTGTCCAGCTTCTCTTGGAGAGCTTCCCTCTTCTTCTCTTCCTCTCTACGTATCGCCATCACTTTCACCACCTCTTGTGTCTTTCTCTCCTTCTCCCTCTTGTTGCTCTCCTCCAACCCTCGTCTCAAGTCCTCCTCTCTACCTCTCGCCAGTTTCTCCTCATTCTGCCTCTCCAGCTCCTGTTTTTGCTTCAGCTCCCTTATCTCCTCCATGTTTTTTTGCCGGACAACCTCAAGCTCTTTTTCATACCACTGTTTCAGTGCAGCCTCCTGCTTCTTTTTCAACAGCGCCTCCCTCTCTTCGAGCAGCCTCAGCTCCTGCTGCAGCTCCAGAGCCAGCTCCTCCTCGGCATGCTGGAGATTCTTGCTAGCATAGTAGCATCCTTCGTTGGCCTGCATCATGGTGTCCACCAGGGCAAACAGCTCCGACACCTGCTCTTTGATCTTGGAGCTTTGGTTGTTGAAGACGCAGTACCTGCCTCCGCATTTGGCCACCAGCTCGTCCAGGTCCCTGCACCTGTCCATCAGACACTGCTTCACTGACGTCCCCTCCTCCAGGAGGTCTCCATGTGTAAAAACCACCACGGAGAAACGCAGAGCCTGAGATCCCATCGCCTGTTTGATCTGCCGCAAAGCCTCCTTCTCCTCCTCACTGAACCTCCCAATGTTAATGACGAGGAGGACAACGTGAGGACCAGGATACAGGAGGCTAATGCTTCTCCTCAACTCCCTCTGTACCTCGTGTGGAGCCTGATGGGTGTCCAGCAGCCCCGGGGTGTCCAGCAGCGTCAGGTGTCGCCCGCGGAATTCTCCGCTGGCCCGGCGGCAGCGCTGAGTGACGGACGAGCTGCTGACCTTTGATTCGAAGGCCCTGCGACCCAAGATGCTGTTGGCCGTGGAGCTTTTTCCGCAGCCGGTCTTCCCAAGCAAAACCAGTCTGACATCAGTGAAGGACGGAGACGGCTTCCTGCCTGATGAGACAGGAAAACATGAGACTAGATTGGTTCTGTTAGAAAGAAAGAAATCTAAAAGTAGAAATCTTACCTCCACAGGCGATGGACGACAGCTGCTTGCTAATAGATGACATATTGTTTCGGTTCTCTGCTCATAAACTGAGAACGCACGAGGGAAGCACATCTCTATATAGAGCCCGGCATTGTGGGGGGTGCCTGTGACATGTTCATCCCCCTCTGAACTCCAACCAGCTCCGTCACAATGTTTGTAATATCTGTCTGGTGGCCCAATAGTCCGTCTCTGTAACACTCAGCACAGTAGCCTTATCTCTCCCTACACACACTCCAGCTCAGGAGAGGGTTTAAAAGGGTCAGTGTGAGTAACGTCAACATCTTGCTTATCTAGGAAATTTGACGTGGCCGCCTCCGAGCCTGGAAAACAACTGCAGTTGTCTTAGTTATGAGCCTTATTCTTCCCTTACCGATGTGATCTGTTTTGACGAAGTTATGTATCAATAAAATTTTTTATTGAAATGATGAGGAATCCGGATTCATTCACTTTCTTGTGTTTTTCTAATCTTCAAGAAGGATTTCTTTCAGGACTTAAGCTGCATTAGCTATACCTGGGTGCAGCACTAATACTGGATATTTATCTCTCTAAATGAATACTACATACAACTGAAATGATTTGTCACAGAGAGGCAGCAATGAAATTACATTTTATTTGTAAAATGAACATTTTATAACAAATGAGATTTGTACAAGAATGTAAACTACTGTGAGTGACAGTAAGTGGGAGACGCTTTCATCATGCGTGATGAGTGTAGTCATTCTCCGCAGTTGGATTCCAACACCTGACTGCTTAGTAAGAAACCTAATGACCTTTTAAAAGTAAAGTAAACGGTCATCCTTGAAGTGTGAATTTCAAGTATACACAACATTGAAGTATTCAAAAGAGATCTCTGACATCTAGAGCATCGCTTTTCCCCATGTCATGCTGTTCACTGCATTTTGGAACACACGTCTGTTGCAAACTCTTTTCCTCAAACACCATTTGTACATGAAGTCGTTCTGCCGCTGCTCTCTCTGTAATGGACTCAAGCATCCTCCGGTTGCTTAAAACGTAAGATAAGTAACGTAACGCCTATAGCTGCATGTTAGCTCATCCATAATGGAGAGGCCATGCATGTTGAAGCCGTGGCCTAGATTGTCTTACCGCTCGGCTGCTCTGTGACACATGCCGGCGGACCTTAACTAACAGAGACACCTTGATGAATTTGTCTCTGCGTGTGCGTGGCTGACCCGGTGATTTGCGTGCAGCAACCTCGTCCTCTTTATGTCAAAGTGAAAACAGAAACGGTTAACCTCCACAGTCACACACACAGATACACAAACACAACACACAATACTGACGCAGCACGTGAAATCTCCCGCTAGAGAGGAGGTGAGTGAGGTCCAGGGGGATGAAGGAGGAAGAGGGGGACGTCAGGAGGCCTTAGCGATGATGAGGATGCTCATGAGGAAGACCATGAAGAAGAAGATCCACATGAAAAACCTGTCCATCACCTTGGCAACCTTCTTCCACTCGGCCGCCTTGACACACGTCGCTCTCTGCTCGCGGAAGCAGTTGGCGATGTACTGGATGTTCTTCACCACCTGAGGAAGAGTCCGATGAAGGGCTTTTAGAAGAATACAGGCAGATGCATGGGTTGAGTCATGTTGTACCTGTTTATGTTGGAGGCAGGGGCAGCAGCAGGGACAGGCTGGAACCTTCTCCGCGGGATACAGGGCCTGCTTCTTCAGCGCCCCGTTGAGGTGCTGGAGGTGTCTGGGATGCTGAGGGGCCTCGTAGTCCAGGTTCTCCTGCCTGATGTGGTGGTAGTGCTGCGTGGGCTCTTGCTTCGCCTCACCCCTCTCCAGTCTGGAGGCGTGGTTGTTGTGGTTGTTGTAGTGCAGGTGATTCCTGCCGGTGGCGCTGCCGTTTGCCCGGGGCTTGTCGTTCTTGCTGTTGTTGCGCACGCTGTGGCCGTTGCTGTACTTGTACGCGTCGCCCTCACGGTGGTAGAGGCCACTGTGAAGACAGTCCTCCCGGTGGGAGCCAGCATCGGCGACGGGCTCCTCGGGGTACAGAGGTGTCCTCTCGCTCTCCGGCGTAGTGCAGTTCTCCCCCACCTCGTAGACGAAGAAGATTTTGGACATGTAGTCGATGATGAGCACTTTGGCCCAGTGTGGGACTGGCTTGGCCTCAGCGCCACAGAAATGAATGTTCATGATGAAGATGGTGAGAGAGGTAGAGGCTGTGATCATGGTCATTGTGGCAATATAATATTTTCCTAAAGAAGAAAACAGGAAAATTAAATGAGAATTAGTCCACAGGCAGCTCACACATAGAGGCTTCTCTATTAAAATAAAAATAATGTAATGTACGTTAACTTTCAGTCTCACTTTTGACTTGAATGGTCTTTTAGAAATCTGCCTTCTGTCAGAGAGTGTAAGCCTGTTTTTATTAAATTCAACTGCACTTTGTTTCTGTGGCTGAGTCGTGATAATTGTGACACTTTGGTCTGTGGAGCAAAAACTGGGAATTTAAATCCCATGAAAGCTCATGGGGAACTATCAAAGTCTCTTACTGTGAGGCGACAGTGATTCTTTTCAACACTGTGACCTTGTACCTTATTATTCTGATGAACTTTGAGATTTATTCTAATACCAAGGAGTTATTCAAACCTATATAGGGCATGCTTTCAGCGGGAGGCATGCTCTCAGCCACCAGCAGCTGGAACACGGTGAGCGCCAGCAGCACCGTGACCCCGAGGGACACCTTCTCCCCGGAGTCGGCGGGCAGGTAGAAGCCGAGCGGGGCAAGAAACGAGATGAGGAAGCAGGGCAGGAGCAGGTTGAAGATGTAGAAAGAGGAGCGGCGCTTCAGCAGCAGGGTGTACGTGATCTCGGTGTAAGGGTCAGAGCAGCAGCCGTACATCATGACGCTTCGGACCGCTGGCATGCCGTGACACTCCCACTCCACGTTCTCTACAAAGTCAGACAGGTCTCCACTGTCCATGCCCAAACTGATGTCCACCTGTGTAGAGGACAGATGGAAAGACAAATATGATCATTTCATAAAAATGCACAATTTCTGTGTAAAAATCTTTCAAATGTGAGTCATGGGAGAAAAAACATGCCCTGAAGATCCTAAATGGTTCAGCCAAAATACAAAATAGGTGGTGGTTGTTGGTTTAGATTTCATCCCCATGTTACCTAGTTCAGACTCACCTGGTTTCCATTGTAGGTCCAGGATCCGAAGGTGAGGTTACACTGCTGCCAGTCAAAGGGGAAGTAAGAGACGTCCACCACGCACGTGCTCTTGGTGATGGCGGGAGAGTCCCAGATGATCTCCCCGTTGTAACGCAGCTTTACGTTCGTGCTGGATGGATCTGAGGTGTCCTCGTCTGCTCTACACACACACACAAGTACAGAGGACACAGTTGAAAATACATGTCGCTCACTTTATTACCTCTGCTATAGTGGTTTTGATAAGGCTTTCACCCCTCTCCATTTGTTGGTCGGTTACTTTGTTTGTAAGCGAGCTAAAGTGCAAATACTACAGGATGTATTTACCATGAAACTGTTGCAATATGTGTCAGGAGAGAACCCATTCAGTTTCAGGAGAGCGGGTCCAGGATTTTTGGGCCTTGCCAGACGTGTGAGCTCCTGCTAGATCCACTCTAGTTTCACTTATTTCCATTTGCTCTTTTTCTACACCTCCCTCCCTCCGTCTCTTATTTTAATTTCCTCCTTTTGTCCCATATTTGATGCATGTCTGTCGTGTTACTGACTTGTTGTAGAGGACGATGTCTGGCTTCCAAACCAGGTCGCTGGGGATGTTGATCATCTCCAGGTTATCATAGTCCTCCTTTTCCCACTTCAGGTAAGCATCGTGCCACACCTTCCTGATCCACAGGTACGTGGTTAGAACCTGGTTCCTCTCATCCTACAAAGACAACGACATTAACAAAGAGAGATTCAATTAAAATGTATGTTTCTTAAAATAATAACAGATGTTCCTTGATGCCTTATGTCATAGGATTAGGATTATTATTATTTTTATCAGAGGCCACAGAGGTCTAGGGCCGGTGCTGATTCTGAGCATATTGGAGCATGACAGGAGATTTCTGTGTATTCACCATATCTTTGATCTGTGACAGCGTGATCTGCAGCGACACATTGAGGGCTTTGTCTGTGTCCTCCACAGGTCTCAGAGCATTGGTGTAGTCCTCCATCAGGTCCTTCAGAAGCTTGCGGGCATAATGACCCTGGGCACCCTGGGAGACTGAGAGGGGGACGAGAGCGCCTCAGAGAGGTTTGGCACGACGGATGAAAAACAAACATCGAACCGATCCCTCACACAGAACTGACCTTGCACCAAAAGGCTGATCCAGACCATCAGCGCTGCCTTCCTCATTTTCAACCAGTCACAAGCTGAGGGATCAATTATTCAGCAAAGCACTCGCTGGCAGACCCGGGGTCCAAATCCGGTGTCACTTTTTTCTGATTTCCATCCTGCCTTTCAGAGTCCGTGCGAGACGAGACCACCGGAAAAATACTGAAAATCTCACATCCTGTCAGAGGCTGTGAATGCTTCACTAGTTGTTAGTCGCGGGTCGTCTCTGTCACTGTCTTTCTGTGGGCGATCGCGGCTCTGGAACAGGACCTGGGGCTATCATTCACACACACACAGGAACACTGTGCACAGTATCAAATACCGTACATAGGCACTGGGTGAAATGTGACGCCCGATCCACTTGTGTTCTTGACCACAACCACACACACACACACAGCCTTACTGCGTTACACAGCTAATGACACGTGTCAGTCACACACACATAATGACACTTTCTTACCCATGCTCTTACCCCTGGTCATTCAAGATGAACACGTGCAGACGTGTCAATGGTGATGTGACACATGTCATACGTATCACGTGGCAACCCGCATAACACAGATCCAGGATCGGGTTTCACGCTGTAAACACAAGTCTTTAACACAAGCACAGAACGCTGTAAACAGGTTGTAGATCAGTGATAAGAGTAGATTTCACCCTCTCTTTGTATGTTTGTCAAAGACGATCATGTGACTGGAGACAAATAGACGCACTTAAATAGGCCTGTTTCATACCGATCACTCGAACGACGATGCAGGTGAAGTCATGAAATTCCTTGACGAAGACAAAACTGGTCTGACACATTTCAACGCTACAGCGTGTGACACATGATGTGATGTGTGAATGTGTCACACAAGTTTCTGTGGCGCTTAGCTCGCACAGGACAGGTGTTTCCTGTGTGTGTCTGTGTGCATTGTGTGTGTGTGTGTGGCGATAAGAATGTCTCCTGCAATTCACCTGTAACAATAGCCTTACCAAAGAATCATAGACTTTAATTTACATCACTGAGATGAAAACCAGCCATTATTGTTAATGTTACAGGCCTGCGTGTGTGTGTCACCTTGTTGCGTAACGCATCAGAGGAGTGCAACTACCTGCTGGCTGTGAGGTGGCTCAGCACAGTGTGTGTGTGTGTGTGTGTGTGTGTGAGGGAAAGAGATGAGAGAGCAAGGAGGGATAAGGCGTTGTGGTAGGTGTGGGAGAGAGAGCACAGTGCGAGAGGAGAGATGTGACCACAGTCACACACTTATGTGTCAGATGATGCAGACTTTCATGAGCTAAACAACTTTAAAGATGTGAGCTACTTTTAAATATTGCATAAAATTCATTTTTCCAGTAACAGGTTAAATATGATTACAAGACACACAGGTTGCAGGTAATAAAATTACTTGGAATTCTAAGACATTGTTGATATTTCTCTGATAATAAAAAAAAAAAATGTTTGTTTATTTTTAATAAAAATAATTGTAAGTACATGTTTTATGGCTGATACGATGTCTTGTTTAAAGTCATGTGACTGTTCAGGACCATGTGCCTTTTGGAGCGATTAACAGTTCATTTCTCATCTAATCCAAAAAGAAAACGCAGAGAATATTTCATGTTGTTAAAAGCTCCATACGGCCAGCTGCCATCGTATTTGTGTTCCATTGGTTTCTAGCGTAAATTCAGTTTTCTATTTTGACATTGACAAAAAAGCACATACATGCAATCATCATCATCCTCAAAGCTTAGTATGCCTACACTTTTTTTTAGGAAAGTCTTGATAAAAAGTCCTCTGAGTCCCCTTTTGAAATATCCCCATGAAGTAAGTAGTTTGCATGAATACAGATCAGAAGAATCGACCAATTTCTTTACGTCGCTCCCTTGATCAAACAAAAGTCCCATTTCCATCTGTCCGTTGGCAGTCGAGTAGATGTACGTTTATATCCGTGTTGCGTTCTCACATCTGCACAAGGTCGCAAACACACATTCGGTCACGTCATGACAGGTCATGAGACAATCCTCCGTGTCAAAGGTCAAAAGACTTTGCACTGGTTTACACTGAACATGCGTCTCCTGGTCTGTTTCCTGATCTGGTTAACGGCCGTCCGCACAGCGTACTCAAAGACCTGCTGCACGCCTCGGTTGCTCAAGGAGGAGCACTCCAGGTAGCCTTTGGCGTGGACTTCGTGAGCAATGCCTCGCCCCTCTGCTGCTGAGATGCAGTTGCCCCGATGTGTCCCCGTCTCCCGCAGGTCCGTCTGGGTGGCCACGACCAGCACGGGCACCCTGGGCAAGTTCTCGCGGACTTCGGCGATCCACTTTTGCTGGATGTTGGCCAGAGAGTTGGGGTTGGCCACAGAGTAGCAGAGGAGCACGACATCGGCCTGCTGGTACGATCGAGGGCGGATTTGTTTGAAGTTGTCGTTGCCTCCCGTGTCCCACAAGCCCAGGCTGATCTGAACCCCGTCCATGTACACCTCCACTCCAGTGTTATCAAACACTGTTGGCTTGTAGGTGTCCGGGAAGGTCTCTGAGGTGAAGCGGACCAGGAGGGCCGTTTTGCCGACGGCGCTGTCCCCGACCAGGACGCACTTCAGCGACATCTCCGCTGAGTCATTCATGGTTGTTACTGGTGATCTCTGGATGTGGTTGTGTAGAATAAATCTCAGGGGGAAGCTTTTCTACAAGTTCACAACGTATTGCGATGGTGATTGTGCGCGGTACTTCTGTGTACAGGCAATAGTTTTCATGGCTGTCGACTTGCAGCTCGGCCTCGTGGTGATTCCATTCCTGAAGAATTCAGTCTCTAGTCACTTAAACAGGACAAACGTGTTTGTCTTAAAAGTCTTCAAACATCTCATGTACCCAACAGGAATGTTCAGTGCGCCGGCAGTGCTCGTTATGCGTGCGTCACATACTCTCTCAGCTCTCAGGGCCAGCGCAGCCCGCAGCTCCTCTGCTCGGTCTCTGCAGGTTCTAGTCCTCTCTTGGAGTCTGTCATTCTGTCCAGACAGTCCCAGCCTCTCAGAACTCAAGAGGGGAATCTGATCGAGAACATAGACGAGGGGAGGGAGGTTAAGGATGAGAACGTGACTCTAGGTTATGTTAAAACAAAAGAATGGTTGCGATCTTGAAGTGAAACTTTGAAGATACGGTGAAGTGTAGTTAAATAAAGAATAAGTCTTGAAATGTTGCATAATCTCACTAAAGCCAGGCTGAGCGTACTATACAATCAGTTATGTCCTTTAATTACATTTCTAAATATATACCCAAAAACTACTTTTAAGAGAGAACTGTATACAATACGTGCGGACATAACTAAATGTATCGCTGTCTACATTATATAAGCACCAACATTACTGAGACCAATCTTAATGTGTATGTGTGTACATTTAACTTTAATGTTTTAAAACAAAATATAATGTGTCAGAAATGACAAAATAATCAACTACTGTCAATCCTTTATACTTTAATTCATAAATGTAATACATATGTGAGTTTTGAATGTTTGGGCGTGACCTAGAATTTACAGCTTGAGCCTGAAGACATTAACAGGTGCTTTGTGTTATTAAGCTTTTTCATGTGGCATGTCTGTCTCCTTACAAGCATCTCTCATGTAAGAACGAGTCTTTGTTAAGCAGTTTGAGCCACAGAAAATTTCAGATCTGATCCTAGAAGAGCTCGAGGCAAATCAGTCTTGACGGTTCTACAACAATGAAACAAACTGGCCTTTGCAATTTACTGAATCCACATTTCAAAAGTAGCTAAAAAGAGTCATTAATTTTACATTATCAGTTTACGATTTATGAAAAGTCTAAATTTCCATATCTAATATATATTTCCTGTTTTATTCTGGTAAAGATTTAAGAGGCCTACTATTCAATATCTCTCATTTTAAAGATATGAAACAAGTCCAGATTTATGCCCACAATGTTTCCTGTTATTACATCATTCAAACAGCACAGAATGGATCAGAACTGAGATTGAAGGCCGGGGACAAAGAACAATGACACCTACCTTTATGTCGGAGTGAGTCTCTAACGGATGCTGGCTGCCGCCTCTGAAGACATTGCACGTTTCACAGCACCAAGGACAAAATCTTGAATTTAACTCAAAAAGTATTTTCTAGTATTTCAAATCTGCTGATTGTGATACGGCAAGACTCCTAAGCAGTAACTTATTTGATTAATTAACAGGAGAGGCCAGATATTTCGGCACCTGACGATCAACGTTGAGAATGGTGGGTAGAGGAGGGAAGTGAGAAGATGAGTATAACATCCGCTTGTCAGAGGGAGGACTCAGTCAGGTTCGAGTTCACCTCCCCCACACCATCTGCACTTTACAATATGACAGCAGGCTTTTGTTCTTGTGCGTTTGTGCCCTTTTGTCTTCAACTTTAAATTGCAGAAGAGCACACACTGCAGGTGCACTTTAGAATTTAAAAGCTCTAAATGTGCCTGAAGCCACGATCACAGTGACAGATTATGGTTAATAGAGACGCATCGATCAGTAATCAACAGAAACCAGATTGGGTTTCCCTGGATCTGGATCTGTGAATTAAGAAAAAATGACACGCACACAAGAAAAACAATGAAGTAAATCTCTCTATAAACAAATAGAATTTTATTCCACAGTAGAATATTCACTTTAAAACCATTTGAACAAATATGATTGATACAAAAATACAATGTGTTCACAATATTATGTACAATCACTAAAATCTGACACTATTGTCATCAAATGGGGTGGGGGGGCTGCTACAAAATTTGGCACAGTGTGTTTTTAAGACAAACGACAGGAAATGACAGACTGGCATCGAGAGAACGGAAAATTCAACATTGTTCAATCATTCCCTGAGTTTAATATTCAACATATTAGGAGTTTGGTCTTGCATGTCACAGAGGCAGCTGCTAAGACTGGAGAGTAAGGGACTGCTACAGAATTTACAACCAAGGTTCTTAATATACTAATGTTTGATCATCTAGAAAACTCATGTGGTGTTAAGCAACAAAAAGATATAACGAAGAGGGAAAAAAATTGTCTTCTCAGGGATTTAAACACTTTCAAAAATGCCAGTTTCCACTGAAATGACATATTGTAAACCTCGAGAACAACCTCCAAACAGACTGCAAGCAACCATGAGTCATGAATCTTCATAAAATACTTTCATTATGTCTCAAACAAGGCCTGGTCGGGTATGGACTGTTCTTCACACAGGTTTTTTAAATTAATTTTCTAAAAGGCATAAAGTAAATACACCACACTGTATATACAAAACATTTTAAATATAAAATATATAGTACATACAATCTGGCTTTACAGATACCTTGTTTGTCACTTATCGAATTAATACAGCCGTTTTCAACACGCAAAAGAAATATATACTTTTTTAAAAACCTGAATGTAGGTTAAGAAAGAAAAACTGTAATCAACATATTAAATAAAACTTCTAGTGGCTACATGACTGTGCATGAGAGATCAAATCCATAAAACCAGATTCTTTTCAATTCAAAGAAACCAACAAGAGACCTGGCTTTGGCTCCGTGAACCTGGGAGATGGAGAGATAAAAGGTGGGTTTTGATGAACACGTTGTGTGTGTCTGTGTGTGAGTGTGTGTGCCTGTGTGTGCATACCTGTACTGTTTGCTCTTTAGGAAGTCTATAACGGCGGGGCGGATGCGGGCCACGCCCCCCTGGCTGTGGTTCCCTCTTCCTGTGATTACAGAGAGCTGAGGGCGACACAGACCCTGCTCACTCTCTACAAAGACAAAGGTGACAGAAGAAAACACACAAAACAGAAATTCAGCAAAAGATGTATATCATCTACCAGTCTCAACTCATTTGTTTTTCACGTTCCAATTTATTTGTTATAAACCAGGAAATACAGGCTATACTATTCTGTCTCTGTCTGAACTTTGTGGAGATTTGTCCATGGTAAAGAGAAAAGACCAAGGGCCAATACAGTATACTGTATACAGTATATGGTTAAATACCTGTGGTTTTGTCATATAAGACCTGGGCCAGATGCTCCAGGGCCTCGTCCACATGCAGCCCATGGAGGTCCAGGATGTTTCTGGGAAGCAGCGTCGAGTTGACTCTCTCAAAAATCTGAACCGCTGCACGGTGATTGGCCTCACGCATCCGCTGGCCATGCATGTCTCCCTGAGAATGAGTTGAATACATGATTGGACACAAATATAAAAAAAGAAGAAAAAAGAAAATCTGCTCATAAAGTTAGTGGCATTGTATCTACTACTAAAAATCATGAAAATCGGAGGTGGTGCCTCGGCCGCTTGCCTGCTGTGCGTAAAACGAGGCTACTTCTTTGCGTCCTTGTTTGAAGGCCTCCGTGGCCTTGGCGAGACTCTCGAGCTGTTGGCTCCTCTGCAGACTGGCCTCAGCCCTGAAGTCGTCATATTCTGGGTACTCCACATCCTGATAGTCAGGCATGGTCAACTGTTGGGGCTTTTGCCTCTGACGGATTGAAAGGACAGAGTGGCAATGAGGACGTGAGAAATTGTGGTGATTGCACATGGAACTATATCTTAAGAGCATGTTTGAGAGATTCAAGTTTGTTTATCTTAACAAATGTGTGCTTGTTTGTTTGGCTGCGTTGGTGTGTGAATACCTTTTTCCTCTCCTTGCTGGCTGCTCTGTGGTGGTCAGAGCGAGGAGCCTCTGGGGCGACAACTGTCTTGACAGGTCCTTCGTCCAGTAGAGAGTGAAGAAAGAGCTCAGTCTGTGTCAGGTTGTAACTACACAAGCATGAGCACACAGGAATTAGTCAGGGGGCATGGTTCTCACATAAAACAAACATATTTGAATGTTTAGAAAACAGGAGTGGGTTTGCGGTATAATAGCCACAGTCTTTAAGATATACTTGAGTCTTACTTGTGGTCTCTGAAGATGTCCAGGAGAAAATGCTTGTCAATGGTAGGGAAGAGGGAGAACAGTTGGATCTCGTTCAACAAGGTGGCGCCATTACGCCGGTCAAGGTCTGACCGACTTTGTCTGGTCTAAAAGCAACAGGGTTTGAAAGTGGTTACATTGAGTGTTACAGAGTGGGGCACAAAAGAACAGTATCATTGAAAATCCATGCTTGCATTACCTTCTCCACATTCTCCTGCAAAGCCTGCTGCTCTTTTATGATATCTCTGAGAGAGACATGTGGACGGGACACATTCCAGTGGTCCATGAACGGCATCTGACCACGGGACTGTACTGAACCTAAACATATAAAGGTCCATATTTCAGTTAGAATGTCCCAATAAATTAATACTTCTATGAATTAGTTGCATAGGGACAATACGGCCAAATGCAGAATATGTAAGCCTTGTGATAAACTGGGGTCCTGTCCAGGGTGAACTCCACCTCTTGCCCAATCATCCCCTGCATTAAATGTGCCTTTGCTTTTATTTTGAAGCACACACATATCTGAAATGTGCTGTATAAATAGAAGTGAATTTCAGAACAAAGCGGAACAGCACTTGACTGAACATCTAAGTGTGTTACTGTGTGAACTTACTTTCCTGAGGCAAGTGGAATGAAAGAGTTGCTTGTCTCTGCTTTTCCTGTTAAGACACCATTCACAGTCAGATAAACCAAAAAAGATCCCTTAAATCACATGAGGCAAACTATTTAACTGTCAAGTTCCGCCGCGTCGAACAACTCACCTGGATTGTTTCCTTCCACTTCTGGTGGAGGAGTTTAGCCAGATTCAGATCCATCTGCACGGTGTAGTCGTCAGCGGAGCATGTTTCTGAACACAGGGAAGCAGAGAGGGCAGATCCATCAGCTCAGAGTTAAAGGACGATATGGACAGTCATTTTCAGAGGTTTAATGTTTGGCGATGCCAGACACGAGATACAGACTGTTGTGAGTCAGCGATAGTTACCTGAATCTAAGCCCACAGGACCAAACAGTTCATTGAGCTGTAGCGCCACCTCGGTGGGTAGCTTCAGCTCCACGCTTTGAATGTCCAGGTGTCTCGTCCTTCTCTCCTCCCCCTGACTCCTTTCAGTACTTTCCTCCCTCCTCCCCTTTTCCTCTCTCTCCTTCTCCTCCAGCTCGGCCTGCAGCAGCCGGTGAGCCTCGTCCATGCTGGCGATCTCGTCCTCAATCTCGGTCCTTGACTCTTCAATTATTACGCCATCATCCGAGCCCCAACCACAAGCGCCACCCTCTTGATCAGGCACTGAGGTCAACTTAGTGTTGTCAACTTGTCTTGAGGCTTTGTGCAGAGCAGGTTCTCTCTCAGGAGGGTTTTCACACCGTGAGGTTGTACCAGGTGGTTTTTCTTTTCTAACAGGAGCAGCTACATTTTCAAAACTTAATAACTCAGTATTAGTGATGTTCTCATTTGACTCACTAACGGTCCCGCGTGTTGACTGCTGAGCTCCCTCTGCAAACCCAGTGGCTCCCTTGGACAGATCTTCTGGGGGGTGCTCATCTAAGACATTAGGACAAACCTTGGTTTCTAAGTCGCCTAAACCTCCACACACAGCGGACGTGTTCTGGTCATCTTCATCCCATGCCCCATCCTCCTGCCCCTCCTCCTCTTTAAAGAACCACTCCCCAGAGTCTAGCAGAAGGTTCGTAGTCCATTCAAGGTCCTGATGGCACTTGTCATAAAGATCTTCTAATGTGTCAAAACTAACTAATTTAAAATGGCGACTCAGGGTGCATAAGCTCTCCAGACGATCTTGAGTTCCTCCAAGTTCCTTCTCCTCGACCTGTGTGCCTTTCTCGTGCACCACGCAGTAGCGCACCTTTTCCCGGCCGAATGGTTGAACTGCGACAGCTGCAAAAGCTACAGGGGACTGCGCCGGCATGAAGCGAAACGGGTCACCATCGAGGATTTTGAGGTCACCAGAGTGGCTTACGAGGATTGCATTGTCAGGGCTGTGCTGATGATTGAGACGCCACAGAAAGGCAAATTCTTGAGGTTCCGTCTGAGAGAAGCAGCCAGTGTGTACTGGAGACAGAGGGGGTGAAGGCGGTTGAGCTTGTGTCTCAGATTTGGACTCGGTGAGTGGGTCAACGCTGGTCTCGAAGTTGGGATTCAAGCTAGGTCTGACATCTGTGTTTATGGCACTCTGACTGCTGTGTGTGGCTTGAGCTGCGACACTGGGGGACTCAGGAGTATTCAACAGAGATCCAGGGCAGTTTTGAGTGAAGGTGAGGGCGAGCCTGCACTGCTTCCCCGATCTGCGACCCTGACGCTGTTTCCTCTCCTGACCTCCTCCGCTTAAAGTAGTGCCTTCTGCATCCACCGAGCCTTCAGATAACAGACTGTGACACTCCTCGCTAATATGGCTGCCATCTGCTTCGGATCCGGTGTCTCTACCGTCCCTTGTGCCGCTGTCAGTGTCTATATCGCCAGGCTCTGTGACAACAGCGTCTTCAGTATTGTGGTTTTCTTCTTCATCCTGGCATTTGCTTGTCTGTGCAGTTTTGGAGATAGCTAGTGAATCAGCATTGACAGGTGAGGGAGGATGTGTACTGTCAATACTCCCTCCGGCTGAACTACTTGCTTTAATTTCAGGTGCAGGATCCTCCCTTATATCAAGGGTAGATTTCCTGATGCTACAAGAGTCAGCTGCCTTCCAGGCTAACACACAGTCAGGCAGTTCACCCCCGCTGCTCATGCTTTGCTCCTTTTCTGCACTTCCACCTGCCTCCGCTTCTTTCAGTGGTTCCTGTTCGGAGCTCAGAGAAAGGGGAGAGCTGATCTGATCGGCCGCTACACCTGTCTGCAGAAGATCAAGAACCTTCTGAAACTCTGTTCTATTGGGTCCAGGTTGAACTTTAATTTGATCTTCATCAACGTCTTGAGGCACAACTTCATCTTTCTCATTCTTGTTTCGTTCTTTACAAATTCTCCTCCTCATCGGTCGCTGGTCAAGGGATCCTTCCGAAGGCCAGTCACCTTCAAAATCTAACAATTTAGGCATTCTCCTCTCTTCCTCATCCCTCACAATATCAACTCCTCCCGCCTCTTCCTCCTTGGCCTCACTCTCTGATAGGTCAGTATCTTTCACCAGATCTGCAGCCGTCTTCCTGTCAAACTCGGACCTCCTGCTCGGCCTTTCTCTCTTAACCCTCTGTCCAATAGACTCAAAGAAAGCCACAGGTATTTCATCGCCTCTGTGATCTTCATTCATCACCGATTCCACAATACAGTCGGGGATTCTCTGATCTGCTGCTGAATCATTTAGCTGTGACTGAGCATCCGGCTCAGAATCCAATTCCCCCAAATCCAAGGCATCATCCATTTTGGGGTTTTCTGTAGGTTTTCCAGCAGGCAAGATATTGAGGGACTCAGTAGATTTGTGGCTGCTGTCTTCCAGTTTTCCCCCATCGCTAGAGCGACCAATGGATGACACATCGGGGAGGGAAGAAAACAGCTGAGAGCGGGATTTCTTACACTTGTCTGTTAGTCCAGGTTCCCCGACCAGGTCAGGACAATTTGTTTCAGAAGACAACGACCTAGAGAGAAAAACAGGTAGGAGTGGTACAACTGCAATAATCTTTTTTATATTGACACAAGTGGATATGGATGAGTTAAAAGTAGATTTGTGGATGAAACTCACTGTGAGCTTTTGTTCCCCAGAACGAGGCGCTCTTTCCACTCAGGCATTCGTGAACCCATAATAGAATGGACTGTAACGCAGCGCTCGTACCTATCGAGCATGCGGTGGATCGTTTCCGCTGACACATTATGTGTCGTCCGTCTGTGGACACATTACGAAGAGGGAGTTAAGAAATGAACCTTTGTCAACAAAAAAAACCTTTAGTAGACGTTTACAACCAAAAGGCGACACCTCTCTAGTTCTCTGGGCTTGGTCTTCCACCAAGTGTCTGGCTCTCGGAACAGCACTTTATATCCATGTTTCAGAGCCTGGACGAATACACAACAGTATATGAATCGATTTTAGAAACATTTACTCATTTATTTCATCGTGAAATTTGGCCCTACTCTTGATGGTTCACTGCTGGGCAAACTGACCTGAGCAACGTAGGGTCTCATCTCCCAGCCCTGCATGTTGGTGTTGTCGATGATGATGGGGTTAGTGCCCCTCTCACAAGCTTCTTTAGCTGTGGGAAAACATTTCCGTATGAGAAGCAAAACATTTGTCGTGTCACGCAGGTGTGTTGACTTGCAACTGTTTCATAGCGTCTTATCAAATTTACAAAAAAAGATTTACTTCTCTTGTGGTTCCACTCGTGGGCCTCCCCCAGAGCAGTGGGGTCAAAGTAATATTCTCCAAGGTGGGTGAAGAAGTCATCAGTGGACAGTATAGCTCCGCCAGGGTTATGGTATAACAAGTTTCTGCAGAGAGAATGACACAAACACATTGTTGCTTTGCTATTAATCAATGATAACAACATGACTGTGCCAAGAAGCCATCCTTTGAAGAACAACTTTGCAGGAGTTTATGATAATATATTTTATATAAGTGTTGTTTATTCTCAAGTCTCCATCCTGTGAGCTGTGACTGTGATACCTATGTAATGTGTCCTTAACAGATTCCCAACATTCTAACCTTGCTAAAGTTGACTTGCCAGATCCTGGAGCACCACGTAGCAGCACAAGCACCTTCCCTTCCAAACGAAGCCGACTGTGCTGGGCAGGGAGCTTTGGAGCCGCAGGCAGGGCCCAGGACTTTGGAATAGTTGCTGAAGGTTTGAGAGGTGCTTGACTCAGTGTTGGAAAGGCATGCCTAGTTTGACTGGGCCAGGTAGAGGAAGTCTGAGCAACAGGAGTGATGAAAGTTGGGCCCTGGGTTCTGTGAATATGGGGAGAAAACACTGGTGCCTCCAGGTTCCAATGTGATGACGTGTTGCTGATTGACTCCCGATTAAATGTGTTCACCTTAGATCTTGCTCCTCCAATTACAACATCAGAGGGGAGGACCCCTGCTCTCCCTGACAGACCATGTGACGGCTCTTGTTTTTTATACACCTGAAAAGCTGACGGACGTCCTGAGGCAGCCAGGTCTAAAGGATTCAGCTTGTTCACAGGTGTTTCTGTCAACAGATGTTTGAAATCCAACACTGCTGTTGGCTGCTGCCCCTCCATGGTCTTAACATCCAAACTGCTTAGCTGGTCGAGTGGCGAAGCAGACAGGCACTCCTCCAATCCTCCCACTGCGCAGGGCTGCTCAGAGGAGGGTCCTCTGGATCTAGACTTTAGGCTGGACTGAAGCAGCTCAGGGAGGGGCTGCTGTGGAATTGGTGGTGGAGGGAAGGAGGAAAGAGGTACATCAGAGGACTTTGCAGTCACTGTTTCCTGATCAAGTAGTAGATCCAGCTCCTCAGTCAGGAGGTTGGCAGAGAGGGGAGAATAAGGCTTCAGTGGTGGTTTGGAGGAGTCCGGGTCCGGTGCAGGTTCAGGAGAGTGTTGGGGCCTGAGCAGGTCTGCAGCAGTGCGCTCAAAGCCAGAGACAGGAGGAGGAAAAGGGGTCGCACCTTCAGCAGCCACAGAGAGCTCCAAGAGGGAGTCCATTGCATGTTCAACTAGAGCACAAACAGGGAAAACAAAAGAGTCCGTAAGATCATCTATAATATGGCAGGAAACATTGCTGGACAACAGCAAAATTCTTTGATGATGATCTGCAGGTCGTGAGTTATGAGGAAACAACTAGAAGCTCATACTGTGAAAAATGCAGCACTTTACCATTCCATAACGTTTTTGAAGTGTCTAATGTTCACTGTGCTGGTCTGTGATTGAGTTGAGTGCCTCTAATGCGCACCACTGCAATGGCTTTAAGGACATGCATGATGATATCATTACACTGTAATTAAGTGACAGAGCTACTTCACAATCACCTATGCTCAACAGTAGTACTTTGGACAGCTTTGTGAACTCCTAGTACTGAAGCTCTTCTTGTCTCAATGATTGCTGCTGTCCCACAGGCTCTGAGCAAACATGGGGTCAGTCAGCAGTGGGCAGTGACAGCTGAGGACTGATAACAGGAAAATGGCTTGAACTGATAATCATTTGATGACTGCTGCTTACTGTTTTCCCCCTGACTTCAGTGGTTGAACTTAAAGATACAACATGCACAAATGCCAGTAACTGGAGCAGCGCAGATCGTTGTTTTCATAGCGTTTCTACACAGCTGCTACAGGTGGGAGGACGTGTGGTGACAGGCGACTGTCAATAATGTCAATGACACTCATGGGACCTTCACTGTGCAGGGATTGACACACTCAACGGCTAACAGGCTACCAAGCTAACTGCTTAGCCAAATAGTCGTGCTAAAATTCCACACAAACGGGTTTGCACGTCTTATTTTGTGGGTTTGTTTTGCGTCTACCTTTGAAGTCGCACTCGGACAGCACGATGTAGATCACTTCTGGGTCCAGGTGCGAAAACATCTCCTGCATGTTTTTAACGATCCGCTCCTTGATGGTGGAGCCAGGCAGCGAGTCGCCGGAAGAAAAGTTGTTCGCCATGGTGCCGTCGTACCCCAGAGGGAGTTGGTTATATCCCGCGCTGCTGCTGCTGCCGAGGCTCGCCCCCTCTGACGGTCCTCCGGGGACTCTGGCCGGGCTTTGGCCGTTTTTCTTTCTCCGAGGCATTCCGGGCCCGAGCCGCCGCTGCCAGGTGCTGACATTAGAGGCTAACGCGGAGCTAACTGAGTAGCCGAGGAGCTACGAGATAGTGGCCCGGAGCTGAAAACATGCCGTTGGAGTGGAGGTGGAGTGGTGACGGTTAAACAGCTGGAGGTTGGGATTCCTAACAGCACTCCAAGTGGTGGAAACACACGATGTCCCACACGCAGCCCTGCACTGGTCACCAACACAGAGCTTCGAAAGTAAAACCCACGGCCTTCCTGACCAGTGTCTCACCTCCGGGTGAGTCAAAGTGGAGGACGAGTGTGTCCTTATTGTGCAGACATGAAAGAGGACCAGGGCCAGGCAAACACACAACATATTAACATTATAGTAAAGGTTAGTTACCAGCGTTGATTCCTGCTCCCACGTTTGTGCCATGCACATTAACTCATGAATGGATCTTCAGTTTCCTTGTTACTGGTTTATTAATAAAAAATATTTCTGTGCATTTTTGTGTAAACTGGAATTGCTGCTAGTGGACAAATGCAGGCTCATCAGTGTTTGCACCATACACTTCAAGGATGTCACTTGCAGACGGAAAATAAATCTTCCTGCGTTCATATTTTTCTTTTGTCTGGCTCTAGTACATGTCAGTGCAAACATCACTTTGCAAAGTCACTGTCAGCCCAGAAGCGATGAATGCCAATATATGATGGACTGTTGCAAGAAAATATACTAGTAAATGTCAAATTAAAAAAACTAAACCACAAAAAGATAACCCCAGATATTTATAGTGGTATTATTAATCTAGTGCTACATTGCTCCAAGATTACTGAATCAAAACATTATAAATATATATATATAAGTGAAGATAGGAAATCTAAAATAAATATCTATATATTTTCTATGCTCCTTTTTCCCCATACCTTGCTGTTGTAACATGTTAATTCTCCAATCTTGGGACAATAAAGGAATTCTTATGCTGATATATTGTAAATGATATAAAGTACATACAAACTGCCTCTTGAGTTTGAATGACTCAGGCTGCCACAGATTGTCTGTCATGTAGGGAAAGGGAGGCTGATGTGAGGGTTATTCAGCTGCAGCATGCAACTTCACCTCTGGATGTCACTAAATTCTCCACACTGAAACTTTAAGTAATACTAACCAGTGCTAATTTTGACTCTTTCTCCCGCAATGCATT
Source organism: Pseudorhombus dupliciocellatus (assembly GCA_016785235.1). Taxonomy (NCBI): domain Eukaryota; kingdom Metazoa; phylum Chordata; class Actinopteri; order Pleuronectiformes; family Paralichthyidae; genus Pseudorhombus; species Pseudorhombus dupliciocellatus. The sequence continues at coordinate 55,910 of JAFBJW010000461.1, read as the reverse complement.
GTGACACTATATTAACTTATTCTATATGCAAAGTGGTCCTCCACACACGCACGCACACGCACACACACACACTGTTATTCAAAAAGAATCATAAGGTGCAGTCAAACAGAGTCACTACATTGAATAAGCAAAAAGGGGGGAAGTTGACAAGTTACGGGGGAACATTTATTGAAGTATGCGAAGAAGAGGAAGATGAACAGCGACGGTGAAGGGCCTGTTTGTTCCTCCCGCCATGAACGTGGTGGTGCAGTACTCCTAAGAGACCGAGGGGGGCGCCCTGCACCAGGTCTTCACTCAGACAGCACTGACTGAACGGACAGAGCTTTGTGCCGAAAACTAAAGCCAACCTGTGTCAGACTAATGAATTAACACGGCCCACTTCAGAGGTAAATACTGGCGAGGAGGCGCCGGGGGGACGTTCCGGGCGGGTTCGGCTGCACTTGTGTGTCTGGGAACCGGTTAATTCCTGCATTTGCTGCGGTGTTGTAAAATCCCTCCGTGGGGGCAAGTTGGTGGTGAGAGGAGGGTTCAGGGCGACGGTAGCAGCAGCAGCAGCCCTTCTCAGCCTGGGAACTAGCGGCGGAGCGATGCGTTGAAGTTGAGTAAAGACCGTAACAAGTAAATAAGCGTCGTTTTCCAACTTTACAAAGTAGTTGCGTGGGTCGAGCAGCTCGGGAACTGACCGCGAGCACGGCGACGCGAGGCAGCAGTCGTTAGATACTTCACTTCCTCTGTGATTGTGTGTAGCCGGAGATGTGATGGGTACCAGAGTAGTTTGAGGCCTAGGCTAAGCGGAGTGGGCTAGCTGATTAGCTCGCACGGCTAACGTGCATTAGCCACTCGCCGCTAACGCGACTTCCTTCCCGCAAAATGTTAGCCGTTAGCCAACAATGTTTGCACTGCAGCCAGCCAGCTAGCTTGTTTGGTAACCCGTGTGACAGTAGACACACACACAACCGCGGGTCCAAAGTGGATTTACAACAACTTAGCAGGTTGGGTGCACATCAGGTTAGCGAAATGACAGCGAAGCTCGTTTCTGTGGCCACACGGTGTTTGATTTGAGACATTTACGGTAAATATGGAGCTGATGTTTAGCTGGGGGAATGTTAGCATACAAGCTAATAATATGTACAGTGTTCGTTTAATGGGGGCTTTCTGTTTTAGGAAGTTTTCCGGATCAGGATATCGTTGAATGTTAACTCGCGGACTGGCCCATTTTACTGGGTAAACATTGGCGGTCGGTGAATGAGAATGGTGCTTAAAATTAGGGTTTTTGGTAAGTGCGGGTAGCATGGTTGTGTTGAACTTTTGTTTTCCGACCCATAGAGGCCAGTAGAAGACCGTGTGGATTGTACATCAACAAGCATGGAGTTCCCGCAACAGCAGAAACCGGCGGGGGACGGAAAGATCACCTACCCTCCTGGAGTAAAGGAGATCACGGATAAGATCAGCAACGATGAGGTGGTCAAGCGATTGAAGGTATGTTGATGAGGTTGAGATTCACTAAAAGCCCACAAGCCTGGTCTTTCAGTGTCCAGCCCATGGCACTGAACCAAAGCCCTTTAACTTTATCAACAGGGAATTAAGTAATGAACGGCCCCAGGCTTGTGGTGGCCCGTTTTTCCATTCCTCTGCTTTCTCTCAGTCTGTGCAGCAACACTCAGAATCGCATTATCTCTAAAACAGTATTGTGAAGTGCAGCATGAGTTTTACATGACAAGCAACAAAGAAATGTAGCTCACCATAAGTCAAATGGTGGGATAGCAATAATAAACATTGAACAATTGAGCCTCTTTACTACATGCTACCAAAACAGTGACTCACAAGGAGAAACTGAAGAAAACATGTGCAGGAATTGATAATATATGATATACTTTTAAACCCAAGTAGTAAGAGGACTAAAATCACTTTAACACTATGTCCACTATTCTAATCAAAAGTTAGATGCATAATATTTACATGTAGAATCTACAAAATGAGTGAGCAGATGAATTATGTTCCCATCCATAGGTCATGTGGGGGCCCTGAATAATGTGATTCATATTATGGCAAATCAGATCTTTATCCAACTGGAAAACCTATAGGAGTTTGTATGTTGAAAAATTAATTTCAAATCAATGTTGAGAAATGCCTGATGATGCTAACTACAGGTGCAGCTCTGTAATTTTAATCTGCACCAAAGCCACTGCTGTCTTGAGTATTCTGACCACAGGTGGACAGAAACGCCACAAGTCTGCGTGCACCTGAGACTAGTTGAGGACACATTTGAGATGCAGACAACATATTAAGGTGGCCTGTGATAATTGTTATTTTTTGATCAGTTTGGTGTGTTGGATACAGTTGACCACGTTCCCATATGTATTGAAGGGTTGGTTCAAACCGCATTGTTTGGTCTCTGTACACAAATTATGTATGCGCTTATTTGCATGTAGAGCAGGAAAGCAACATCGGAATACTAGTGTTCACAGAGATGCATTTTAATGCCAGCTTTAAATAGATGAACCAGAGCTGTGTACTTGTGATCATGTCATGTCATGTCATTTTCCAACCGCTCATCCGTTACAGGGTCGCGGGGGTAGCACGACTGCACCCAAATCACATTGCACCATACTTGTGATCAGATCTCTCAATACGCGTGCTAATACCACTTCTGACCGTGGACCTGGTCATCAACTGTGTCCTTCTGCCATTTAGTGCTGGCAAGACAGTATACTGGCAATACTGACACTACTGAAGTGGTAAGAGTGAACCAGCCCAGAGGGAACTGTAAAATTCTGTGATAATTTAGTTTCCCATACCTATATTGCTCTTTTAAGGCTCTCCCTGAATTGATTAAATTGGGCTACAACTGAATTCTAAGACTCCTGAGGTGACATTCATAGTATAGATGTAGGCAGGCATTGTTTGCTGTACACCCATTTGAAGGAACTTGCTATTGTCTGTGAATCATACACATAGAGCCAGTCAGACCTCATCATTTGAGTTCCAGCCGTGCGGTTACCCACAAGTGCCATGAAATACAGTTCTGTCACACACTGTAATTTGCCTTTGACCCTTTGGTCTGTTTACCTGTCCTTTGGAATCTGATGTGTGTTGTTTGCGCATATGCATTTGCCTCTGGCTCCTGCCATAGATTGAAACAATTCTATGGGAAGTGCTCCAACATAGGACAAAATTACTGGAACCTCATTTGCCTGCTAATGAACAGACCAACCAAAAACATGACCTCTCTAGCAGATGTACCAAATTTCAGATGTACCTAATTTCAATGACCAATGCCACAGGGGTGTGTGGGGGTGGGACAGTTCTCATGAGAGTTTTTATAAGCCGATTTTATTCTCCAATAGTGATGAATCAATTTCTGTAGGTCATTACCAACATTGACAAGAGTGAAACAGGCTGATCCTGAGAGCAGTGCAGTGCAGTGCAGCACCCAGACATTTTGCAGCATTCACACACTCAGTATATCTGGCAGTGTGATTGGAAATGGTTGTTGGTTTATCAGAGCTGCTTGCCTGAATCGGTTACATTGTGGTGAAAGTTTAACTGAACATCTTGCAGACAGTTGAAAACATGTCCCTTATATTCCCCGGTTTGACATGTTATTTGAAGGGGGGAGGCAGCGGGTTCAGAGATACTTGTACACTCTGCAGCTCAGCAGGTTCACACTGGGATCTGTGGTGTGCACCGTATCCACCGGCTGTGTTGTGACTGTTCTGTTAAGACCAGCCGAAATGTGTGTCTGTGTGTAGGAGTGAGTGAGGCGCTCTGCAGTTTGCTGGAGCTGTCGACCCATCCCCCACCCCAGCTGGCTGCCTGGCTGTTCAGTTAGCTCCACTGCTGTGCCTCAGTGTTCACTCTCACTCCGAGACACACGCACACACTGCCTCCTTCTCTCAGATATCATCCACACTACAATGTTTTATTTTAAAAACAAAATTGTCATACCAAAATATGTCAGTCTAGCCTAGCGTCTTAGCTGCTCATCAAAAGTATTACCTCCCATAATTACACCTGATGAATATTATGTGCCTATTCTTGGGCATGCATGTGCCAGTGTAAACAGGAAGTAGATTGATAGATTGCACCCAGTTTCTCAGTTGCAGAAAATATAAGGAGGGGGCAGTAATGTTGAAAAGTAAAAAAAAAAAAAAAAAGATTTATTTTCATGGACTGCTAACCAGGTTGAACTATTGACAGTAAATGTTAGCCTGCTGTTAGTTAAGTCTCCTATTTGTCAGTTTTTTCTTTTAAATAAAATGAAGCTGGACTCAGCTTTTCTGTACAAATGAGCTCTTCAGTCATAAGTGACTTGTTACTAATGGTGGACTTGACTGTATTGTGCTGTCTTGGATCCTTGAATTATCTTAAACTACTGCAAATATCTTGTGCATCCATCTTTGTGTTTCGTGCCAATGTTCGAATTTCATCCTGTGAATGAATGCTGTGGTGCTATTGGGGCCATAATCGATCTGTCATTCTAATTTACTTATGTGGTTATAAACAAAGCCAGGTGATATTTAGAACATTTATATTTTAAAGGGGTGATATGGTTTTAATATTTTAGTTTGTTCCTGTGACAAAGGTAAAAACATAGTAAGCATGTTCCAGGGCTCTTTTCCATTTTTATCCATTCCATAATTTATAATTTATTGTTCCTGACACATGTACACACCAACACACATGTAAAGTCTGACTCTGTGCTCTTTGTGTTCATGTATGTTGAACTTCTTTCAGTTTGTTACATAATTCAATTCAATTTCAATTTTATTTATTTATATAGCGCCAAATCATAACAGACGTTATCTCAAGGCACTTTACATAGGAATCAAAGCACAGTCAGAAAACAGAGAGATGCATACTCTTAATAATACATTCTATAGAGACAGGAGAGTCTGACACAGTCCAAACCAGCAGCTGCTTCTGCTCTGGACAAAGCAGTGAGACTAATCTTTTTTTGTTCGTGGTCCGTCATGGAAACCCTTTATTCAACAGTTTTTGCTGTTACTGTTTGAAATATAGTGCTTTTTGTTGCTGAACTCTCTTATCTACTTCACTGTCCGATTGTCCATGCGTGGGGGCGGGGCTGGCCTGTGTGTGTAAACTCGGCAGATTAGAGGAGATAGAGGCGATTTGTCTTGATCAACTATATCAACTGCAGAGCCACCAGCTAAAGGTTATGTGACCAAAGAAAATGTTAAGTCACACTTTTGGTTGCATGTGACCTAGAGCCCTATCAACAATATCACTTCCCCAGCTTATGTTAGCTTAGGTAATGCTCTGGTATAAATGTTTTATATTTCCCTTTTGTTTTCAATATATTGTCTAAATTGTTATTTTACAAAGCAAATACTATGCTCTCAAAATCACAAAAAGGTTAACACCCTCAAGATTGATTTAAAAGAACACCATGGCCCAAAGTAAATAGCTCTTATAGTTCTTGTCTGTCTGCCATGCACGTCATCTCTGCATTGGGGAAAAAAAAGGTTGTTTCTTTTTTCAGCAGCACTTTCCAGCCTGATCACTACTTTGTAATTCCAGTTTTCTATTCCAGAGAATAAGAGAGGTGTTCCTGTTCAAACCTTCTGCAACAACTGCTTTACATTAATACTTATTTCTCTTAATTGACAAAACACTGAGGACACTGGACAACTTCATGTAATCATATCAAAACTTTTCACTATTTTGTATCAAATATACTTCCCACCTCAATGTCCTTTCTGGTTGTTCTGGTTCACAGATGGTGGTGAAGACCTACATGGATATGGATCAGGACTCTGAAGAGGAAAAGCAGCAGTATCTCAACCTAGCACTCCATCTTGCTTCCGAGTTCTTCCTCAGGAACCCGAACAAAGACGTACGGCTACTGGTGGCCTGCTGTCTGGCTGACATCTTCAGGATCTATGCCCCAGAGGCCCCCTACACCTCCCATGACAAACTCAAGGTTGGAAAATCAATTTCATGCTGCTAATGTACTTGACCTGTTTTGAACTAGAAACATTTAAACAACACATACAAATGAAATGTTATTGTGCTGTCCCGATCAACCAAGTATTTCTTGTGAAACCACAGTGACTAACTTTGTCACTGCTTCCCCTGAACAAACCACAATCACATGCTCTATGGTTTTTCCATTTTTTTTTCCCCCCAGGACATATTCCTTTTCATCACCAGACAACTGAAGGGGCTCGAAGACACCAAGAGCCCTCAGTTCAACAGATACTTCTACTTGCTGGAAGTAAGGAGCTTATTCCATAAGAAACACGATAGGGGATCCTATACTTTTGGAACAATATTAACTATTTAATAATAATCAATACAAAATAATTGCCATTTTCAAGCACAAATAATTAAATGCTACATATGCTCAGATTGACTACTTGTTTTTTATGTAGGGTTTGGGATTTTTTTTATTGGCAGAATTTTAATTTTGAAAATGACTGATGAAATAACTAATCTAAGAAAAAAAATCTGCATATTGCTAATGAAAATAATACAAGTAGCTGTCCTACTGCTGTTGTATGGATGGTGAAATCACACTGTTGAATTGATGGCTGATGAAGGAAGACCATTTTGTTTTTCTGTAGAACTTGGCATGGGTGAAGTCATACAACATATGTTTTGAACTGGAGGACTGCAACGAGATCTTCATCCAGCTTTTTAAAACCCTCTTCTCTGTCATCAAGTAAGGCCCTTGTTTTCCTCTTGTTATCTGATACCTGAACATCGTTTTTCCTTTTACATTCAGACACATTCACTCACTGCTTATCAGCCCTTATGTTCCACCCTAACTAATGTTGGACTTCGCCCTCTGTCATTCTCGCCACAGTAACAGCCACAACCAGAAGGTTCAGATGCACATGATGGATCTGATGAGTTCTATCATCATGGAGGGAGATGGAGTCACACAGGAGCTCCTGGATACCATCCTTATCAACCTCATCCCTGCACACAAGGTGAAGCACACACTCATTTGAGTTGAATGATATATTTTGAAGCAACAAATCACTTTCTAAAAACAGCTGACATACATTGTAAACTTTTGTTGTTTTTTGTAGGGAATTCTACATTTAAATTTCAGTGATATGGGAGAGTGTTCCACAGAATATCATTAATCAGAAATGTCAGAAACATTAATGCTGAATCTCAAGATAATAATTGATAATTTCCCCGAGGTGGTAGCTGGTAGATTGTCAGGCTGTGTGAGAACATAACAATGTTACATTGACCAAAACCTGGGAAGATCTGTGCATCTGTTATGTCAGTGTTTGAGTACAAGAATGAGCTAACTGGTGTTGAACTTTTTTTGTAACAGAATCTGAACAAGCAAGCATATGACCTTGCCAAGACTCTTCTGAAAAGAACTGTCCAGACCATAGAGACGTGCATTGCAAATGTGAGTAGCATTCTGCTGTCCATTTATTTTCTGTCATGTCTCAATGATTCATTCTCAATTATGCTCTGTGTTCCTGCTTCTTTGACCTTGTCCTCAGACTCTGCCAACATAGATTGCTCTCTTTCTAACAGTGTTTACTTTTTATTCTCCCTTAGTTCTTCAATCAGGTTTTAGTGATGGGGAAGTCATCAGTCAGTGACCTATCAGAGCACGTCTTTGACCTCATCCAGGAGCTGTTTTCCATTGACCCGATGCTCCTTACCTCTGTCATGCCACAGCTAGAGTTCAAACTTAAGGTAAACAAACAGTCAAAGGCATAACCCCAAAAATAATGTCCAAGCCTTAAGACTCGACATTGTTGACAGTCATAGCTGTTGTTTTCAGGCCACCCTGTTCTCAAAGTAATTCTCTGTGTTGTGTTTGCAGAGCAATGACGGTGAGGAACGTCTGGCTGTTGTACGTTTGCTAGCAAAGTTGTTTGGGGCCAAAGACTCAGAGCTGGCATCTCAGAACAGACCACTGTGGCAGTGCTTCTTAGGACGGTGAGTCACGTGTGCACATGAACAAGCCGGTTTACTTCTACCAAGAGAAACACAAGCAACATCTTATGACTGAACTTGAAGAGGTTATAATACACAATGTTGATGATCAGAGTCAGTTGAGGTAAACAGTAGGAACTCTCATAGTCAGCAGACTTATTTAATGTTCCAAAGGTTTTTATTTTTTTGAAGTTATTAAGGACACTGAATTTTCATTTCACTCACTTCTGTCTTCACTCGCTTTTTGGTGACTCAGCTGAATTTGTTTCATGTGTAACATCCAGATTCAATGACATCCACGTTCCAGTGAGGCTGGAATGTGTAAAGTTTGCCAGTCACTGCCTCATGAACCACCCAGATCTGGCCAGAGACCTAACAGGTGGGCTTCTATTTATGTTTGTGTTCCCGATTCAGTGACAAAAACATAACTCTTTTTCACTTAACTGCTCCCTTCAAATTAACTAATCTAGTCAATATAGTGGTAACATGTTTTTCTCTTTTTTACCCAATCAGAGTACTTAAAGGTGCGGTCCCATGACCCAGAGGAAGCCATCCGTCATGATGTCATTGTGACAATCATCAATGCCGGAAAGAAAGACCTCAACTTGGTCAATGACCAGCTGTTGGGCTTCGTACGGGAAAGGACATTGGACAAGAGGGTGAGACAAACATGCACTCTGGCGCATCAGTGCTCCAGATAATTTGGCCATGGAAGGAAAAATGAAATACAATTTTTGACCTCAATAAGGCAGTCGACTCAAGTATCATCTATCTCAGAGATACTTGAAGTATATTTCCGAGTCATCTCTACCACATTAGCATATAGATTCTCTAAGTGTGTTTTTGTGTGAGTGTACCAACTGTCAAGCAATTCCTTCCCCCTTCAAATAAGAAAATTGATTTTCCTCCTCTACAGTGGCGTGTGCGTAAGGAGGCCATGATGGGCCTGGCTCAACTTTATAAGAAATACTGTCTACATCATGAGGCGGGGAAGGAGTCTGCCCAGAAGATCACCTGGATTAAAGACAAGCTGCTGCACATTTATTATCAAAACAGCATAGATGACAAGTGAGAACATTCACACTATAAATATAGACTGAATCACAGTGGCATGCCTTCAATAATGGGCATCAGTGTTTCGTCTTTCTGTTTCTATCTATAAAAATGTCTTAATTTCAATTTGTTGAGAGCTAAAGACAACACAGTGCCAAGTTTATCATTCCAAAATGAAAATAACTTTGATTCCTTTCCTGTGATGAACCATTCTGCAGGTTATTAGTTGAGAAGATATTTGCCCAGTACATGGTCCCTCACAGCCTTGACACAGAGGAGAAGATGAAGTGTCTCTACTACCTGTATGCCTGCCTGGACACAAATGCTGTCAAGTCAGTAAACAGGCATTTCAAGCAAGGTTACTAGCTCCGTGTGCCTTGTCAGCCCTCACATGTTTTCTCCTCTTTCTGCTCGTTCTGTCCTCTCAGGGCTCTGAATGAGATGTGGAAGTGTCAGAATATGCTCCGAGGCCTGGTCAAAGAGCTGCTGGACCTTCACAAGCTGCCACTGGTGAGCTTACACACAAAACTCTCTCCTCCATGTTTTTAATAGCAATGTCTCATCAAGCCAATGACCTGTCGCTCTCTCCCCTGACAGTCTGAGGCCAATAACACAGCCATGTTTGGGAAATTGATGAGTATTGCCAGTAAGTTGGGAACAGACTATGATAAAATTGACTTATCATAAGAGCATTTAAATTGCATAAAACTCATTATGTGAGGGTAATCATTACCACTCTGTCTGGTCTTTCCAGAGAACCTGCCGGATGCAGGAAAGGCTCAGGATTTCATGAAGAAATTTAACCAGGTTCTTGGTGAGGATGAGAAACTCAGAGCCCAGCTGGAGATGCTCATCAGCCCGACCTGCTCCTGCAAGCAGGCAGAGATCTGTGTGGTGAGAGGACACTGAATACTCATCCATCCTAGTTACAGACAGACAAACTGTCTTTCTCTTTTTCACATGTACAGACTTCCTGCCTCAGCATACCTTTCCAAATGTACATACTGAAAACAGTTGTGTGTATTTTTCTGGGGTCTTTATGGTAGTAGTAGCAGTAGCAAATTAAATCATGATACAACAGGAAAATTAATTCACATTTGATCCTGGTTTGCTATAACAAAGCAAATTGTGAGATGTTATTGTTTTGATTCTCATGTTTATCAGCTATGACATGATTACAATGAACCTGATGCGATGACCCTGTGGTGAAGTGTGTTAATATTTAAGTCAGTACAGAGCAAAGACACTGATATGCCACCCTTTCTGTTGTGATTCCATTTTAGTTACCAGGAGTTGTCAGACATGTAGTCATACAAACCTTGGTGTAAACAGGTCTGCAGATATATGAGCACAAATCTTTGAATGTTATCATTGACGGTTTTGCTGTGTGAACTTTGTGCAGAGGGAGATCACTCGTAAGCTGACTTTCCCCAAACAGCCCACCAACCCCTTCCTGGAGATGGTCAAGTTCCTGCTTGAGCGAATCGCTCCCGTCCACATCGACTCTGAAGCGATCAGGTCAGAAAAATTTTCTCACATGATCCACTGAAAAAAAAACAACAACACTATAATTCATTGTAAAACGTGTTCTATTATACATGAGTGAACTTTGGTGCAATACACCAAACAGGCAACCCAGCAGTGTTTCCCCATCTCAGTGACTGAAAGCTTTATGAGTGTGCCTTATTGTGTAACAACTCTAAACAGGCTTTTCTCATTCATTGAGACACCTAGTGGGGAGGAGGTGTAACCGCAGGCCTCAGTCGGCATACTTTTAACCCTTTCTGCTTTATGGAAAAACACCATGACAAAGGGAGAAATTGTACCAACTGACTAGTGGCTAAATTGTACAGCATTCAGATTTGTATTTGTATTTTTTTGCTACTATGTGAGGTGCTTAATTTTATCTGTTAACTCAAATGCTTTGATGAGCTTAATTTTAAGATGGTAAAATATTAACTCTATTTTGTTCCAGTGCTCTGGTGAAGCTGCTTAACAAGTCGACTGAGGGCACAGCTGATGATGATGAGGAGGGTGTTACCCCTGACACAGCCATCCGCTCAGGCCTGGAGCTACTCAAGGTATGAGACGCAGACCAACAAATACCTCTTATTAATACCAGTTCTACTGTGGTTTTGGGCTGGATTATATATTTCCCTGACACAAAATCTGATGAATGAATTTGAGAAAGTAATCTATATCCACCATATTTCGTTCTGTCTAGGTGCTGTCATTTACCCATCCCACAGCTTTCCACTCAGCAGAGACCTATGAGTCTCTGCTTCAGTGTTTGAAGATGGAGGATGACAAGGTGGCAGAAGCAGCAATACAGATTTTCAGAAACACTGGACAAAAGATTGAGGCGGAGTTGCAACAGATAAAATCGTAAGAGAACTATGAAGCGAAGATCTGCACATAATGGTTTGATACCACACCAGTCTATATGTTCAGTGAAGTAAAGAAAGAGTCAGTCTTTCTGGACACCTTTATATGCTTGTGTCCTTATATCTGTTTTATCCATCAGGACGCTGATTCCCATCCTGCATCAAAAGGCAAAGCGTGGAACACCTCACCAGGCCAAGCAGGCTGTCCACTGTATCCATGCCATCTTTAACAACAAGGAAGTACAGCTGGCACAGATCTTTGAGGTAGGAGACCTAACCGAACCTACATGGATCTGAAGTTGCAGGTTGTGGTTTTTTCACTGTTGGCATGTGTTCTTATTCCTGACCATGTGTTTTTCCTCACCCCCAGCCTCTATCGCGCAGTCTGAACGCAGACGTACCAGAACAGCTCATCACTCCGCTCGTGTCATTGGGCCACATCTCCATGCTGGCCCCGGATCAGTTTGCTTCACCAATGAAGTCCATTGTGGCTAACTTCATCGTGAAGGACTTGCTCATGAATGACAGAGTATGTGATGATGAACCTATTTACATTCATGGTTGTTGCATTGTTATAGCATATTGTCACTTTCATGCCCTTTGTATCTACAGTCAGTGGGAAACAAGAATGGTAAGCTGTGGACCACTGATGAGGAAGTCTCACCTGAAGTTCTTGCTAAGGTCTGTTAATTATTTCATTTAATTTCCACATGTGTAATTGTTATACTAATATGAACATCCCTAATATTGAGTTGTGTGTGTGTTGCTGATTGAGTGTAAAGATGAAAGAACTTACATTGCCATATTTCTTTCTTTCTTCTTACCAAAGGTGCAGGCCATCAAGCTGCTGGTGCGTTGGTTATTAGGAATGAAGAACAACCAATCCAAGTCTGCAAACTCCACCCTCCGTCTGCTGTCGGCCATGTTGGTCAGCGAGGGAGACCTCACAGAGCAGAAGAAGATCAGGTAGATCTGAGGTTAAAGATTGCTGTGCTGAGTCAGTCATATGACATTTGAATATAATTCTGTACTTGGGGAACATACTCTGAGTTATACATTTATTCTATTATTTTTCCCTTTTTCTTTGTTATTCAGTAAATCAGACATGTCCCGCCTGAGGCTGGCCGCAGGTGGAGCCATTATGAAGTTGGCCCAGGAGCTGTGTTACCATGATATCATCACACCTGAACAGTTTCAGCTCTGCGGCCTTGTAATCAATGTCAGTCCCACCATCCCATCTCAAAGGGAAAATAATCCATCAATAGCCAGTAAAAAAATGTCTTTACTGTACTCTCTTTCACTTTTCTCTTTCGCCGTTTCTTGCTCTGTGTGCAGGATGAGTGCTACCAGGTTCGTCAGATCTTCGCTCAGAAGCTGCACCTGGCTCTTGTGAAGCTGGTTCTGCCCCTTGAGTACTTGGCGGTCTTTGCCCTGTGTGCCAAGGACCCGGTGAAGGAGCGCCGCGCCCACGCCCGACAGTGCCTCCTCAAAAACATCTCCGTCCGCCGGGAGTACATCAAACAGAACCCGCTCGCTCAGGGTCAGTCTTCTTGAAACCTCACATGCTCCATGGCTCATTGTACAATCTTTACAGAACTCATAACATCTTCTTTATTGAACCATTATTGCACTATTGCAGCAGTGAAATGCACATGATGCATAAATAAAACAGTCTAAAATCAGTCTAACCTTAAAGAGAAATGTGAACTACAATGGTGTTATTTAAATACAGGCAGGAGATTTGTACAATACAGACAAACATGGAGGAGGATAAATGTGATTCTGAACTTTTCATACTTTACATTTATACATGTCATTCTCTCCATCAGAAAAACTCGTCTCCCTCCTTCCTGAGTATGTCGTTCCATACATGATCCACCTTCTGGCTCACGACCCAGACTTCACAAAACCACAGGAATATGAACAGCTCAAAGACATCAAAGAGTGAGTTTGTGCTCTCCCATACCGCTGTCAATTTTATAAAAATACTCAGACTGTCACCTGATGGCAGCAGTGATGTGCATCATGTTCATTGTGTGTTCTTATGCTGATCAGATGCTTGTGGTTCATGCTGGAAGTGCTGATGACGAAGAACGAGAACAACAGTCACGCTTTTCTACGGAAGATGGTGGAGAGCATCAAACAGACAAAGGATGCTCAGTGTCCTGATGATGCAAAGGCCAATGAGGTACACACGCAGATATATAAATAAATCATTGTCCAAAAAGTTGTAGGTTAATGGAGGGGTGTTATTTTTTATAACAATGAAGCACAAACGATGACTTACCTAACAGTATTGCTTGTGTTGTCATGGTTACAGAAGCTGTATACTGTCTGTGATGTCGCTCTATTCGTCATCGCCAACAAGAGCACTGCCTGTCACCTGGATTCTCCAAAAGACCCTGTCTTACCCCCCAAGTTCTTCATCTTACAAGACAAGGCAATCAAACAAGTTTTGTTATTTATTCAACCTGCTTACTTGTGAAATGCAAATCATCATACATAAAATAACTGTACCATTTTTAAAATCGATGTATATAATTTTTGAATGACCACAAATTTATGAAACAACTTTTGATACAACTTTACTGGCTCTTAGGGGTGGTAACAGTACCACCTATTGGACTTTGTCAGAGCCTGCAGCTAGAAGCTACACAGCTCATGAGTCCATTGACCAGCAGGAGACCACAAGGTGGACAGCGGCTGTTGTGACGGCTGTTCTGTAGATGAATGGGTGCATTCGTACCGTGTTTGATTAAGCAGTTTATGCTAATCAAGTTTCCTGTTTTAATTTATCTCTTCACAGGATTTTAAAAATGATAAAGAATATCTGTCGACAGAGATGAGACAAATGCTGCTCACTGGGAAGGTCAGTAAGAAACGCTTCCATGTTGCATAACCTCTGCTACCTATGTCCTTGTGTCTCCATATAGATTAACATTAATGTAGATTGGAGAGGTTTATTGAAGCCCACCCCCCTTCCCTGTCTGTATTCAGCCCAAACCAGCTCCAGTGTTGGCGACTGTGAACAAACCTCTGACGGTACCAGGGAGGCGGATCTTCACTAAGACCACCCCAGTCTCAGACACGGCCAGTAATACCAGCACCAACTCTTCTCCACTGAGCTCCTCAACAATTAACAAGAACAGGTAATCTCACACATTTATTCACAAATGCACATCAATAGAAAGTGGAGTAGTACATATTCATATTGAATGACTTGTGGTGACAGCAACGCCGCCATTGAGTCATCAGAGAGCCGAGTACAGGAAAACAATGAGAACCCAACAATCAAGAACGACGAGGGAAAGAAGGTAAAAAAAACAAACAAACAAACAGGAAGTTACTGTACACAATTTATAGCTTTGGTGTCTTAAGGATCTTTGTCCCCATCTGTCAGGAGGAGCCAAGTCAAAACGCAGCCCCCAATGCTGGGACAGAAGCGTCGCCAGTGAAACGACGTGGTCGTCCACCTAAGACAGCTGCCGCTCCTGGAGCTGAAAAGAAGGAAGCTGTGGCACCAACAGGGGGTGGAGCTGGCAGAGGCAGGAAGAGAGCGGCGGACCCCAACTCTAACCCATCTGCAGAATCTGTCAACATCAAAATGTCTAAACAGCAGCAGCAGAATGACGAAGGGACAAAGAGACAGATTGACTTACAGAGGTAAGAGGAGAGTCAGGAGAAGAGGACGGAGAGGAAAGAAGGGGCAGCACTGAGGTGGAATTTACCATCATAAGTTTGTTTTATTGAAAGATAAATACTGTTTTTATTTGTCAAAGCAATAGGTATAGAGCAACATCCCATCATCCTTCAGACACAACCTTTTCTCTCAGTAGGGGCCCAATTGTGAGCAGTGAGAGTGAAAATGTGAGAAAGAGCGAGCCAGGAAAGGAAACAGGGAGAGCAGCTGTAGGGACAGTCACCCTCCTCCTGGGCAGCCACGGGGAGACAGAGATGGAGCCTGAGTCCAACCCCGAGGGCCTTCACTGTGGCAGGAACAACTTAGAGAGATGCCCCCTCACACAAGATCAGAACAGCGGTGCAGTCACGTCCAACAAAGACAACCAGGGAGATGCCATGTTCACAAGGAAGGGGGTGCTCTCTGAGGGGCAGGGAGAGCCCAACAGTGAAGAGAAGCCAGGCAGGCTGGCAGTGAGTTGGTTTTGTTGCGAAGTAATACAAAAATATCTGATGCTGAACCTTCTGTGTTGTGATATCCATGCTCGCTCGCATTATGTAGAATCAACTTTGAATCGCTGGATATTGTTTTTTGAAGTGTATATACTAACATAACACACAAAACTATGACCACAGGTTTTTCCATCAGTGATAGTTACAGATGTTGAATTGATGCTGACATCAAACATGTTCTTTGTTTTTCAGGTAAAGAGAAAACCTGTGAAGGGGAAATCAAGACTGTAGAGAATGGGCCATACTCTTCCTCGTAAACTCCCCAGCCCTACGCACATGCTCCTCTGACTCTTAAAGCTTTCCTGGATACATTATGGACCTTTCATAAAAAACACATTAAGTATACAAACACACACACACACTTAAACACGCACCACTCTGACACCCTAGAAGGTTTTAAACACCTTGTAGTCTTGATTTAAAGTGCACTGTATGTAGGTGTTACTCAAAATGTTATTTTTTCCCCCTTTTGTGTTTGTTGCTCTTTGCTTCTTTTGTGGAGCTGTTTTTAAAAAAATGACAAAAAAACAAAACAGGATGGACATTTTACAAACGTTTTAATCTGATTATGATTGTTGCTTATTAAATTCCCTGGGAAAAATCCTACTCTGTCTTCTGACCTCTTCCTCATCTCTTCTGTTGCATTGTTTTTTCCCAGCTCACCAGTTTTCCTGGCTGATTTTTTTTTTTTGTAAATACCTGTGCAACTTTCCAGTTAACATTTTTGAATATCAAGTTAATAATTGCAGCAAATGGTTAAAATATGGGAACATTAATGTATAAACGGATGTACTGGCACCAAAATTTTATAAACTTTGGTATGTTTAGGTTTCTAACTTTGGTATGTTTAGGTGCTTTAGCTTGGTTATAGCATTAGGAGGCAAGGTAAAACGCTACAGTTTCTTACCCGCCACCCGTTCTTCTGTTGAAAGGCCTTTTGATTAATTTCCAGTGTGTTCTCAGACTAATTTGAATTTTCAGACATTTCTAGAGACTGTGTTCCATGCTCCGTTTGCCTCCTTGTCCCCTGGTCGAGGGGTTCAGAAATGGAGCTGGTTTTGAATTACCTTTTTGTTTTTTAATTGCTCAAGTCTTTGGAATGCATAAAAGAAATATTACTATACAAGTTTGTTCAGGATTTTGTTCCATCTTTTACAATGAAATATATTTTGTACTTCTGTCAGTTCTGTTTGGTTAAAGCCTGGTTTAAGGCACCGATTGAGTGGAAACCTGTAGGTTGTGTTGAGGACAACTTATTTTTTATGTAGTTTAAAGTATGCCTATTCTCTTGATCATATTTAATTTTTTTTCCAGAAAATAAATGCTTTTAGATGTTACCTCGAGTGCGTCTGTCTTCACAGTCATGTTTTCTTTTCACCTGCATCTTATCAGACAACACAAGCAAACTTGATTTTCCACTGTTTTTTAATCAAAGAACCATGACACCGTCACAATAAATAACCATGCTTTTTATACTGCTGATGCTTGCTTCCAAGGAAACAAAGAAAAGAAAAATAAGTCTCAATCCAAATGGAGAAACTGAGATGCAACAGCCCCTTTGTATGCTGTCATCGTGCAATATTGTACATAGTGAGAACATCAGGAAGACGGGGAGGTGGTGGAGAGGGGGTCGTCTTTTTGTCCTTTCTTTTTATTACAAAATATAGATCCAGCCAAGTGATAACGGGACAGCACTTAATCCAGGATCTGACTATTTACAAGTAAAAGGAGATGGTGTTTTGCATTCTACTCTTTGACAGTGAACCGTTGTTTTTGTTTCTCGCCTGGAAACTTGTTCAACGTCAATTTAGATGATTCTGTGATTGACTCAATGTGTTTGTCGTATGCTGCTGTGTTGTTGGGGCTGAGCTGGAGATCAAGCAAAAGGGAGATTTCTTTAAACCAAAAAAGGGGTTGCACCAACACCCCACTTGTACTTGGAAATTAATTTACAGTTCCTGTACCTCACTCAAGAATGTGAAAAACATTCCAGCCTCTTGTACGACTCAGACATCAGTAAAAGACAACCGTCCATGAGTATTGTATTTGGCTGTGTTGTAAAGCATGTCTGGGAATATAAGGCGTCCCCTATATTGCCTCAATATATGGCCAAAGATTAGTTTGATTGATCTGTGATAGAGCCCCTCCCCTTTGCTGCTGAGAAGGTGAGCAAACCCTTACTTGGTGCTGAAACAAACTGCTCTGAAAATACCAACAAACTTTGCAAAATAACTGTCGTCACATTTCATCTTGAAGAGTGTCAAATGCATTTTTTGCAGCAACATCCACCAGAGGAAGCTTTTGTTCCCTACATACACACACACACACACACACACACGCACCAAACCAGGTGTGCTTGAGCGGTTTGCCGAGCAGAAGTACCAGATGTCTCTTTCCGTAGATCAGAAAGAGATATTTCAGCCTCAGAGTCCCATCACATTAAATAGCCAAACCAAATACACAAGGCAGCATAGAACATGCGAGGACAATCAAAGATAAACAGAAGGTTGGATTGTGGCATAGCAGAAAATGTAACGGTTGACACCCATTACTGCCTGAGCTGGCTGTTACCTCCTGCTCCATTAGGGCCAGGATTTTTGGCTGTGCCACCTCAGATCTTCAAGGAAACAAGACAGAGGGATTCCTCATGGGTCACAAAGCATAAAAAGATATCTCTTCCATATAACTGTAAACTAGGCATAGTTTATATTTAAAATAATTTGTTTTACAATGCCATGTAAGAAAAAAAGTATATCCCCATCATATTTTCAAATTTACACGCGTCTATTTACAGATAACGTTTTTTCTTCTCTGCATGTGTGTGTGGATGTCGGAGCATGTCTTTGTGTGAGCTTTCTGTACCTCTGCAGATGATTGAAGCATCTCTGAGAAACTGCTCTAGAAATATCATATCCAGCTAGACCTTTTAAAGTATTAGAAGTCCACACGAGAGAATAATCAAACAAGGTCTGAAATGTTGATGCACTGTGAGAGCAGTCTGCAAGACTTCCTTCAATTTATAAACTGAAAAAAGTGGCAGTTCCTATTTGCAATCCTGCGGAGAACACATTTGTGAAAACGAAATTTCGAGATGCTTCAAAGCTGATATGATTAGAGGGCATGGAAGACGAGATGCATGAGGAACACATGGGGTCAGACAGGCAACCGTGTGGTGAGCATATTGGCCATGGCGTTTCTACCGATTGTGAGTTGGTAGCGTAGAAACTTGCTATATAAGTGGGTTCAGAGTACTGCTGTGGAAAATAGGATGTTGTCTGTGCAATCAAAAGAAAAAGGCAAAAGGTGGAATGTGCCGGGGAGGAGCTGATGCTGTGATGACAGAAGTTTGATTGGGATCCTCACACCTGGCTGGAGCTCAATTGCTGAGGAGCAGCTCTGTCGCCGTTTCCACATCCCATGATTTTGAAGACAAGGCCGCTATTACTGCGTCCTGCATGCCAGGTAAAGAAACATAAAGAAAAGTGTGATTGATAGAGGTTTCCAATATGGGGGGGTGCTCCCTGTGGTAGTATTAGTTGAGGAAAAGCTTTTAAAAAGTGAATTCGTATGAAAGATGCTGAGTTTAAAGCAACATCAAGAGTTTTATGCCTGTACAATGTTCCACAACCTTAAAATATGCACGTTTACTAACAGAGACGACTCAAACAAGATTACAACAAGTTGCAAGAAAAACTCCGAAGTTCTGACCTTATCAAAGCCCATGGCACAGAGTTTGTCTATTTTACGCTTGTATTCCAGACTGGGGACGGGAGCGCCAGCGTAGAAGTGAGACCACAGTCTTGCAGTCTGTTTGAACATTTCTGGGTTCTGCTTATACTGAGGAGACAGACAGAGAGCATGCTGGGTCAAATACAGAAACAGTCTGCAACATGTGAGCATACAGAGGCACCGGCTACCTGAGACTGTCCACATCAAAACAATAACAAAAATGTTATTCAACGAAAAGCTCTCTTTTTGTACTCTTGTTTACTACACATGTAATTTGCCATCCGAATCGAAGAAGTAACGGGCAGTAAAACCGCAGCGAATCACAAAACAGCTCTCACCTGATTGGCTACAACTGCATCCTGTGGGTCGTCTGGTTCTGCCGCAGCGAGTAGAGCCTGTAGAGACAACAGCACTGTCCGCAGCGTCATGGCAGCTGCCCTGGGTGACACAGATTGCAAGTTGGAGCAGATAAGTGGAGGGCTGCTCTGTATTTTTTCACCGTACAGGTCAGAGGGTTCGAGCGCATCTTACTCACCACTGGTCTTTTAAAATGTCCAGACAGATCGCCCCCGTCACAGAGCTGATATTGGGGTGCCAGATCCTACTGATGAAACGCACCTGAGAAACACAGATGAGGGGTTGTACAGATAAGAACATTGAGGCTAAGACAAGTGCAGAGGACCAGGTGGAGAACAACAGAGGACATACCTTTGGTGGATTAAAAGGATACGTTTCTGGAATTTTGATTTCAAGCTGATATCTGCCACCTGGGAAGGGAAAGAGAA
Source organism: Pseudorhombus dupliciocellatus (assembly GCA_016785235.1). Classification (NCBI taxonomy): domain Eukaryota; kingdom Metazoa; phylum Chordata; class Actinopteri; order Pleuronectiformes; family Paralichthyidae; genus Pseudorhombus; species Pseudorhombus dupliciocellatus. Next base: position 35,833 of record JAFBJW010000461.1, on the reverse strand, counting down.
AAAACATGACAACTGACAACATGCTGAAGTGTGGCAAACATCTGTGATCACGTGGGACAGTACCTTCATACGGTGTGTCTGGAGGACCTGCGATCTCCCCCCGCAGCTCTGTGAAGTTCTCGTCCACCAAATCTACTTTTATCTGGTTTTTACTCGTCTGTGTTGGGACAGGTGAGAGGGACACAGTGAGGACTCGCAGGTCTCAGCCCTGTCCTGACATGTCTGTGTCAACCATGACATCACACACTGATGTGAAGCTGCAGACATGTTGGCTGCTAAACTCACAACAACAACAACTCACCTTGTGTTCAGAAATACGCCCGTTTGTTGGGGGGACATTCGCGTAAAGACAGTGGGGGGTATTAGCGTTAGCAACACAGAGGGACAGTGTGTGGAAAAGTTCAGTACAAACCCCACTTTATCCAAACATGGCGGATAAAACACCCCCTTTAATTGACTCCTGCCCTGTGGTGATGAAACCAACAGCTGCTAAGTGACGAACGCGTTTGGAAAGTTGCGGAACGCTGGAGCAAAACAACCCGAGCTAATGCTAACTGTGGATGAGATGTCAAAAATACCGTGAGCAGGCTAGCTGCTGCTAACCCGAGCCGACACGGCTACGTGACGGGGACTCCACACTAGCCTGGGTTATTAATAACAAGCCAGCGGTGCGGTTTATTACACACACCGGGCCTGTCGAGCAGGAGCCCCCGGTGTTTCCTGAACACACCCACCCGACATAAACAGCAGGGCTCCGGCCACAACACCGACACCAAGCTACGGGCTACAGGGTGAAGTTGCGCCGCTGAGGCCTGACCCGCTGCCGCACCGGAGCGAAGGTAACGGGGCTCTCCCGACACTTTCCGTCTAAATGGAGTTGGAACAGCAACAAAGAAGGGCCCGCGTGTGGCTTCGGCACACACACGGACAGCCAGGGACGTTACCGCACCTCCTCGCTTTTGAGAACTTCTTTAAACTCTCGCTTGATCCGCTGGACCGCGATGTTAGCCATGGCTGTGTCCGCTGAGCCGCCGCCGCCGCTGAGCTGCTGCTGCCGCTGCCTGGAAGCGATAGACCCGGGGCCTCTCTCCGTGTGTTGTCTGTCGGTGAGCGGTGGGGACTGCGATGTCGTTATGGAGCCTTCCTTTCACTTTCCACCGCTTCTTCGTCCCCTCAGAGGCAGATCACGGTCACCCGCCTGCCTTCCAGCGGACAGAGTCAGCGAGCGTGTCCAGAACATGCACGCACAGCTGCGGGTAAATGGAGACCGAGCTGGAACTTTTCATTAATGAGCTGCAGAGAACAAACTTCACGATCTTTCCTCGGCATCGCGCCTTCAAAGCGTTTCCCTTTTCTTCAGCACGGTTTATGGTCAGGGTTTAAAATCTAAATGTAGTTGTTGTTTTTGTTATTTAGAACGAATGAGTGAGCCAATCCCACACAAAGACAGAAGTATCGGGTTGCCTCTGATAAGAAGCCATTTATTAAGTATTCATAAGGTTTGAATCATGATTTTACTAATTAGAGATCAAGTATTGATTTTTTTAAGGATAACTTTCAGTACACACCACCAAGGCCCACAATTAAATTAACATTAAATCCAAATCTATGAAATATTCTCTGAGGATTTGACAACAATGTTGAAAATGTGTAATGGATTCCTCCCTGACACGTTTATTTAAAAGATAGCAGACAGTTGCATGACTAGAAACAGCTTGAGAATGTAACAAAACTAGTTCTTACACCGTCATTTCCCATATTCTTATTGAGAGCTGTTTGGGAATTTATGAGGAAGAAGTCTTATTCTTATTCTAACAATTGCTTACAGCTGATACATAAAGAAATTCAACATTGTTTAATAACCACTTACAAACACTAAAGTTTGACCTGTCCAGCTGCTTGTCCTTTCTTTATTGAATGGCATTGGAGTGACATTTATCTTAAGTGGCTCATAGCAAACAGAGGCCTTCAGCTGTTCCCTTGACTATCTGAAATGAACCAGAAGATTTCATAAGAGGAAAGCAACTGTGATGTGTTGTAGATTTTGAAGTTTGCATTATGAAACTTTATTATTGTAATGATGTTGTGAAACATTGTTCTTTATAAGAGATAGTAGGCAAAACACTGAAATTCACTTATTTCAAATGTAAAAATTAAAAGCATAGCCAATATATTAATCTGAAAGGTTGTAGTCAGATTGGTGATGCTCTGATAAGGTACCATTTTAAATGTAGTTTATACACTACATTTAGTGGCTTTATTCACAGTAATGTGTAATTTGTAATAATAAAATTGTTTCTGGATTTTCAGATTTTCCAAATTTCTTGAGCTTAACGTTTTTGTTGGTGTGTATAACAGTTTAATAACTTAAACATAGACTTTGACTTAGAGAGCACATGTGAAGTGCATTAGGCTGTGTCACGTCATATCTACAACCCAAATTACCTGTGGTATAAAATACTCAGCTAGAGTACAAATACCTCTGGTCGCTCAGTTTTAACAGCTGTCCAGATGTTGGGAGTCTCCATCTGCCCCTGTCTGTGACGTCAGGCTGTCGGAATTGTTTGTTTACTAGGCAGCGTTACAATCTTGCCTCGCCGTGATTGGCCGAGAGCCCGCTCATCAAAAGCGTGGCCCAATAGGACACAATGAGCCCGCCTCCTTTTTCCCCTCGCAATGTCCCGGATGTTCGTGAAGCCTAACTGGGGGCTGCTTCACGTGTATGAAACAAAAACACACACACGGTTGACATGTCTGCGGTCTGACGGGGACAGTGAAGCAGCAGCAGCAGCAGCCCCTCTTCGTCACCAGCGGCTCCCACATACACGACCAACGCCTCCGGGATATTCGCGAACGGCAGGTCGGTGAATTGCGTCTCGGTGCCGCGCGCTGTAGCATCTGTTTCCAATCATGTGATCATCACAAAGGAGACATGGCTGTGATTTGCTCGGTTAGCATGCAGCTAGCATCATGCTAGCCTGAGCTCGGCCAGTGCAGAGCCTGCATCGGTACAGATGTGGCTGTGAAACACATGTTGTTGGCGGAGGGTGACCGCCGCTCGATTCCTGCAGGGACGGGCTCGTGTGGGTTTTCTGCTCGTCACTGTGGAAATATGCGGGCGATCACTCACGGAAAATATAACGTGCATGTGTTCATATAAACAGCTGTAACTGTCCCGAGTGAGGCACGGTTGCTGCACTAAACGGGGTTGGTTTGCACGCGGTATTTTTGCAATTCGTGTGTGTGTGTTTATTTTCAAAGACATGTCTTTTTTCCATTTTAACATATTTACTATACCCGGAAATAAAGACAATGTCCATATTGTTATTTAAGCACGTTGAAGTAAAGCAAAGAGATGTTTTTAATTGTGTGTACAGCGACCATAGGAATATACAGAAGACACTACGGTAGCATTCAGGAAAGCTCATACCTCCGCAGGGGCCCTTAAATGAAATTCTCAGCCTTCATATGTGATTTAAAAATATAAGTAACACGAAATTAGTGCACAGTATTTTTAGTTTCTCTGTGGCCTACAGTGCTACAAGAAACAGAGAAAAGTCAGTTGAACATAAGGAACCAGAACAAACCTAACCAAAGTTATTTAAGCATTAAAAAAATCACAACTGTATAGAGTTGACTGGTGGTAGACCTGATAGTTATGGTTCAGCTCAACATTCCCTGCAAAAGCTGGAAAACATCAATTAAGTATAAATACTGTAATAAAAAAAACAAAAAAAGGGGAGTTCAGTCATTGTCACAGAACAGAACAGTCATAGTCTCCAGCCTGTCCTAACTGAGCAGTCTCCTCCCCCTTATCTGTGAGACGACAACAGAGCACAGCGTCGGTGTTCGGTTTCTTTCAATTGTCCACGTTCGTCCTAGTTTAATACAGCCACTTTGTTCCAAGGTGGACACAGTCTGGGGAGACATGGCAGAGGGAGACTTTGACCCTTGTGAGTGCATCTGCACTCAGGAGTACGCCATGAGACGTCTCATCAATCTGGTGAGTAATGGTAGATGTGCAGGTAATCTGACAGTAAGTCTAAGTGACTTTTGTAAGAGAGTTGAGGTGCGCAGACAGAAAAATATTTCAAGCAGAACGGAGATTCACAGTGAGCATGTAAATCAAAAGACAGAGAGAAGCAGGGTAGAGGGAAGTGAAAACCTGCTGAGTGACACTGGGACATCATATCCTGGTTCCTGCTCAGTGTTTGTCTTGGGAGCCTATCAGCGCTTTCGTTCGTCACACTTGTCTTTGTCAGGCCTGACTTCTCTGGATCCTTTAAATATGAAGTTGTAAAAGATGTCGAGCTCAAACAGGTTTCTAGGTGTGCTGAAGATTACAGAGCGCAGTCATGTTGTGTCACTTCCCAGATGACCTCATTGGCTCTCTGTGGATAGGTGTAACTTCCGAAGGGTGTTGTCCAAATAATTAACGAAACAAATTTGCACCACAGTTGTCAGTATTTTTTAGTTACGTGGCAGACCTGGTTTTGCACCATCCACATCAGAACAAGTGCTAAGTGTTAAAGCAAGCTCTGGGTGGATCATGTGAGTGTCGTGTAATAAACTCTTAAGGTTAATATCACAAAGTAATATTAGCTGTGTGAGATATGTCTTCAGGTGAGAGCAGTGGATACCAGAGAAATGAGTGCAGTCATTGAACTTGTATAGTTTAAAGTTACTATAATCTGCCCTGCTCCACTTATCATTCTTTCTTCCTTCTGTTTCCCCAGTTGAGGCAGTCTCAGTCGTACTGCACAGACAATGAGTGTCCTCAGGAATGTACGTATGACCACCACCTCATGTAGTTCACGCCAGAAATATTAGCGTAGGTGACTTGTGTGATGTAAAAAGGTGCGTTTGTGTGCAGTGCCAGGTCCTAGCGGGCCACTTGGAGGAGGCGGAGGAGGTGACATGCTCCTCCCAATGGTCCTGATGGGATGGGTGGTCGTGGCTCTGGTCCTGTTCCTGCTGCGTCCATCCAGTCTTCGGGGACCACGTTCCACAGACAAACCCACTGGACCTCACAATGTCAGTACTGATCAGACTCTTTTTCAGAATGATTTCAATTCGTACCTCTGAGGCTGTTCACTTGTTTTTATGAAGGAACATTTAACCTATGTTTGACTTTGGTGTAGAGCGATGGAAGGGAGCCCCCAGCACCTCCCATTGACTAGCAGCAGAGCCAGACAGCCAAGACTCCTCCACCTGGAAGTGCACAGTTATCTAAAGGAACTGTGATCAAGACAGCGCCATCTCCCTGTCCCTTCATACAGATATCTTTAGCCTGTTTTCTTTCTCTAACTGCTCAGCATTGTTGGCTAAATCTGTATTTGATTTTTTTTGCAGACCCCAACTGATATGGATTAATAAAGCCAATGCAGATATGATATTTGACAGTTTAAAAACATTTGGGGAAATAATGATCAATAATCAATTCACAAAATAGACAATTTTGGTGGTTTATATTGCATATTTCCTCATGTGTCAATCCAAATAACCTGTTATTAGCCAGTTTAGACATTGATAGTATTGGTCCACGGTAACACCATGTAAATGCATCAGCTGGGTTCTACATTGCACCTCTGCATATCGTTAATCAGGAGGTGTGGCATCCTCAAAAATCTGAGATCAAAATGAAGGAATGGGTCACATGGGTCGTGGTTTGCAGAGTTTGGTAGGAGTGTGTTTTTGGTGAGAGGGGTATAAAGGGTCATGGGTTCGTTACATTCTCTGAAACATTCCTCTACTCCCACTTGAAAGTCTCTGCACAGTGGCAGTAATGATGTCATATTGCATTTCACAGCACATTCAAACCAGCATCGCATTTTTTAATAATTTAAAATGTGTTTGATTGCATTTAACTCTGGGTCAGGATTTAATCTGAAAAAAGCGTTACATGGCATTAAAATGGAATAAGTTCTTGTGTGTTTGAGTCTAGTTTACAAAATCACATGAGCCAGCAGATGGTCACATCACGTACATTCTATTAAATCCAATATAGCCTTCCCATAAATTGTTTTTAGTCAGCAAAACAATCATTGGCATCACTTGTTAATTTTTATGTATCTACCAATTCAGCAGAGTAACTCATTAATATATCCACACATCCTATTTGTTTAGTCTACTCTCATATGATATGATTTGATGCACAAAGCAGCTCTTGGATTTCCCACTTGCAGGCAAACAGGGTTTAATAGGTCTGATAATTGTAACATTGAAATCAGCACAATCCAAGTCAGTCTTATTCATTGAGGAGAGCCTATGTGCTGGAATCATTCGTTGATAAATGAGGAAAATGGCTACTGTATGCTGATGTATTAGTATTAGCTGTATAGAATGGTTTTTAATAGCACTTTTCTGTGGTATCTTGATTTTGAAGGGGTATTGAAAGATGTTGGTGGTGTTGGGACAAGGGCCTGTTCTTAGCGGTGTGATCCAAAGTTTAAAATTCACTTCAATTTCTGTATCATAAATATTTGTGAAAAAGAAAGAAAAAAGCTGTATTCTCAGTCTGTGCCAATGTCATGTATTGGTTCTTGTCTTAGAAAACATCTGTGTGACAGGGCAACAATATTTTGGGTCACTTTTAATTTAGATTGATGTCTGGGACAATGCAATCATCGTACAGTTAAATTCTCATCTTTTAGTTCAAAAGCTGCTCTTCTAAACAAGTTATTGATTTGATATCCAAACAATTTTAATGGGGGTGTTTGATTTAAAGATTAAGTGAACAGGATAAGAAACCTCTTAATGCACCAACTCACCCTCCTCCATGTACTGTATGTAAATGTGTGGAAATGTACAACAGTGCAAAAGCTACACAAACTGAAGCCTCAATGTTTGGGGCTTTAATTGAATCACAAGACAGGTTTGTGTTTTACTTAGTCACTGACCATGCTCTGTGAAGGTGTGTTATGCCCTGATAATGGGAACATGTATGATAACGTGTATGTCGATCTTACTCTCGTACATATGATATCAGAAACTTGTCTCTTTTCAATCTGGACATGAATTGAAACAACTGTGGGATCCAAACTGTATTCAGTGGCTGGCTACCCCTCATTTTAATTTGAGTAGCCTCAAGTAGTCCTTTATAAAGAGGAAGCCCATGAGGAAGTAGATTGTTGAGGAGAACAATTAGATGATCTGGGAGAGGAGATCTTGATTTACACTGTTTACCTTGAAGAGTAAAAGGGCTTCAACTATGCACTTTTCCTATAACAAAAAGAAAAATAAAATAAAAAAATCAGTCTGATTTTCTATCTGCGTTTTTTTTTTTTTTTTTTTTTTTTTGTTTACAATGTGTCGACCCTTGAGTCCATTAAAACACATTAGCCAGCCATAATGAAATGGCTGGCTAATTTTTATTTTTATTCCTTTCTCTCTAGATTACACTCTTGTGTAAAATAACTAAGTAGGCTGTATCTGAACAAATTAATAATATAAAAATACTTTAATATTTAGAATATAGTTATGTTAGTCTTTCTGTATATATGATACATTTTTTAAGTGTTCGACTCAATTTAGCTGTTTTGTTTGCGCATGCGCAGAGCTGCAGCAGGTTTCCCTTGGTTACCATCAACAGCTCAGTTAGCTTGCTAAGCTAAAGTAACATGTGGGTATGATGATGGTAACTCTGCGCCTGTATTTTGCGTCGTGGACCGAACAACGATCACATATGACAGTCGGTGACAGACAGGGTTAGAATGGATGTTACCGGGAGAAGCTTCCAGTAACTATCTACTTGTTACGATGGAACGGTAGCTAATGCTAACGCTAACGCCGAGGTGAGTAAACAACAAGGTAGCGTGTGAAGTTTCCAGGTCAATAATTTACCCTCCCATCGTTGACATGGCACAACATGGAAATGCTCTCAGCTCCGAGCAAATTCTCTGTATTGGGCTTAATTTTTTTGTCAACGGTAGTTTGTTTAACAACATCGGTGATGCAGAGCATGGATCTGTCTGTCGTCATAGTTCTGTGACAGTTGCACTGAAACGACTACTCTACAGATTTGGCCTTTTTTTTTGTAATTCCCTAATTACATAAATGCTGTTTTCTCTGCTCAGACCACACTTTCACTTCTCCCAAAACCAAAAATGAACACCCCAGTATTATAGATGCTAATTGCATTGAGCTCCTCATCCTTCTTGTTGTTCTTCTTCCTACGAATGACTGTCTTGGTCATTGTGTATTAAAACTCATCACATCCGTACATGTGTGAATTAATATTGCCAACTCCACTGTAGAGAAGTAGGTGGAATGAGGCTTTATTTCACCTGTCGCCATGGTGAATCCTTTTATCTGCATTCCATTGATGCCTTTAATGTGCTAAAGTACAATCTTATCCCAGGGTTACATAGAGTTGATTGAACTAACTGTGAACACCTGTTTCTGAAACAGAAAACTCTGAGTTTCACCACTCAGAGTTGGTCAACCAGAGTCCAGGTTGTGACTCAGAGTTTGTTAAACCTGCTTCCTGAAACGGGCCCCTGCAGGATGGCAAGCCAGGAGTTCAGGACACTGGCTTATACTAAAGGCCCGAAAACGTCAAGAAGAACAACATTTCAGGTAACAGGAACAAAAGGCATAGTCTGTAGTCAAATAGAGAGTATGGCGAGTGCTAGAGATCAGCTCCAGTCCTGTGGAGGTTTCTCATATCGACCTGAATGATTCCAGGATGAACTTCAGGCTGCTGTCTCTGCCAGAGCCAACAAAACCACAACAGACCCCTTCTCCTACTCTGATGAGAATGAAGATGGTAAGATGACAGCGCATCAATGTGTTTAGGAGTGCAGAGTCACGATTAAAGAGACTGTGTGACATGAGGTGTATCAGCCTTCCCATGAATTGACTATCTGCTGCACTTCTCTTCTAGAATTTTTCTATAATTTCAATTTTTCCACAGATTTTGATGAACTCCTCAAATCAAGGAAAAAGAAGACTGAAGCATTCAAGGCCGGGAAATCTAAAGTGAACAGGAGCAACACCTTTGACCTTTTGGAAGATAAGGGCAAACCAAAGAGAGTTTCATTTCTGAAAAGCCAGAGAAACAGCTATTCCTCGGAGGATGCATCAGAGTCGCATGAAAACGAGCAATTGGACTCTCTTGTCATTGGACATTACAATAATAATAACTCATACTCCCCACAACACTCCTCATGTGCCAGCAATGACACACAGAGTAATAATAGTGTTGTGGAGCCTGTTGATGCCCTGAGTAAATCTCTCTTGGATGATCTGGACATGCCTCTGCCGTTACCTTCTGACGGCTGTGGGGCGGAAACTCCAGGTCCTGGGGGGAAGAGCAACACTTCTGTGGAAGAAACATCCCAGACTATAAATATGTCAGGACTTGACCTCAAAGATGAGCCATCAGCAGGTCTGTTTACACAGTTTCACCATGCATGTAGCTATCTTTGCAGATTTTACACACATATTTCCACTTTATTTAGAAATAGCTACAGAGAGGGAGCCACCCAGACCCAAACCAAGACAACGGACTCTGGGGTTAATCTCTCAAGTAGAGAAGACGCCTGAGGATACTGGATCTCAGGATACAAGCAGGCCTCAGACGTCCTCTGCATCCATTCCCCTTTCTTCTGACGCATCCAGCAACGTGGCAGTGAGGAGCTGCAGTCCGCACGTGTGTCTCACCTCATGATTCTTTTCAGCAATTCAGGTTTCAGGATAAAAAGGATGGTTCTCCTATTGAAGTTTGTTTGTCATCTTGTGTCATCGTAGTGGACAGAGGATGAACACACAGCTTCACAAAGCCTCAGCAAATCATCTTCGAGTGAGCAGTCACAGCTCCCCACCAAGCCAAGCATGGATTCTGAATCCACAGGTAACAATTAAAAGAGCAATAATGTTCAACACAATATCCTTATTATTCCCCAATGATTTGTTTTTTCAACTCAACATTTGATATTCAATATCTTGTTTCAGGTGATTTTATTCCTGGAAAGTACTCAACATCATTTGAAGAATTCAATGTAAGTCATTCTAGATGTTGCCTTTTATGTTCACCTCATCAGACCCACTGCCATTTATTATTTTTATTTCTGTGTGTGTGTGTTTTAGGAGGATTTGGGAGATCACTCAGATCCCTCTACTTCTCAACTCTCTCACACACAGTCATTTGACACCAGGTAGCTCGTTCTCTCCAATACATACATCTTCATGGATGAAATGGATAATTATTTCCTCTTTCAAATGTATTTAGGGCTTCAAGTTTACTCTCAAAGATCACTCAGCGATCTCAGAGTGCCTGCTCCAGAAAAGTGGAATCAAAGTATTTGGGCTCTCTCAAAGTTCTGGACCGTAAAGTGTCTCTACAAGAATCTCAGCCCCAAGCAGCAGATTCCCTCAGAGCTGCCATTTACCAGGTCAGGGAAAATATCTGGATTAGAGTGCATGTCTGATAGCAGCTACAATGTGCTGTAAAAAGATGTGAATGATTTGTACACTGGTTAATCATGTGAACAGTCACCATAGTATCAAGTGTTAAGTGCATTCTTAGTCATGTATGTTCCCTCTCCACCCTAACCAGGAATGGCTGAAAAAGAAGAAGGAGAAGTCAAGAGAGATAATGCGACTGAAGAAGACAGAGGAACTCCTCCGAGAAAAAAAGAAAAAGGTGAATCATCTCAGTGCAACACACCATTTGTACAAATTAAAAGGACATGGTTGTTACTGACATACACATACTCCTCTTTATCGTTCCAAAAAATAAATAGGAACAAGAAGCCAAAAAGGAAGATGCTGTTGCATCGTATGAGGCTTGGAAGGAGAAGAAAGCACAGAGTCTTAAAGCAAAAGCCAAAGAAAAGCAGGAGATGATAAGAAAAGAGCAGAGAGCAAGTGAAGAGACAAGAGAGAAGAGGCAGGCTGCTCAGCAGGTACGTCACCGATATGTTGTGTGTATTCTCCAGGAAGATGTCAAGAACAGTGGGAATAATGATGAGGATTCTCATAATCGCTGCAGGTGTTTGAAAAATGGAAAAAGGAGCATGATCATCTGCTCATAGAAAAGTACAGAAAACAGAAAGAAGCTGAAAATAAACTTCAGCTGAAAAAGCAAACAGAAGAGGAGGAAAAAAAGAGAGAGAGTTCTTCTGCTTTTTCTCGGTGGTGAGTGTGAATGTTGACTTTGTCTTTTATAATCTGATCATTAGGGCCACTCAAATGGGGAAATTGGGTACTGCTTTTCTCATTGAATTAGGTTGAGTCATGAGATATTATGACTTATTTCTCCATTTCCATATTATTCTTGTGACATGATTATATAAATTGGCTCTTATACTTGGGACAAATTGTTTGCTTTGCTTAATTAGACTTGAGTGGTGTCATTTAGTAGGGCTTTGTTAGTACATGTTGTAACGTTACCAAAGTTGAGGTTGTGCCAAACTATTTGGATGTAGAAGATATTGACCACTAGGGGGCAGCCAAAGCTCGATGTTTAGACGTGTGTTATCGTAAACATCTCGGTCATGGAAACATGAACAGTGACATAAAGCTTCCTATAAAGCTGTTGCTAATGTCACTTTCTTTCTTGAAATGATGAAGGTGTGAAAAAAAGAAAGATGTGCTCCATGAAAAAGTCATCTTGAGGCACAAAGAAGTCCAAACTAAAGCAGAGGAGGAACGATACATGAAAGAGGAGAGAGATAAAATGTCTTTGGAAATGTATGAAAACTGGCTGGTGAGTAGGATTACCTGGGATACATGTGTGGCATCCAATGCACTGCTGCATATTTGCTTTGGAGACAGTTTGTGTCACTAAACAATGGTGGAATGTTCAGAAAAGGTTATAGTTCTCATTATTTTTCCCCTTCCAACAGACAAGAAAAGATCTAGAACAGAAGAGACAGAGGGAAGAAAGGCAGATAAAAGCGATTCTCCGAGACAGCCCTCCTCCACCGTGGAGCCCTCCTAATAAAAGTATATTATCTGGAAAATAACATGACACTCAAAAGGATTATGTCGAAGCTGTGTTGCATTTTTAGTTTTAGTTGTTTACTGCATTTTGTAACAAAAGTATGTGAAGTTTATTTATGTTTTACAAGGTGCCCCAAATTATCACACCACCTTTTAAACAGATCTGTTAAACACCTCCTGCTTATTTCATGGGTGGACGTCTTTGTTGTCATATTCATGTGCCACAGAAAAAAGCAATAAACCAATAATTTCATGAATGGCTGTTTAGGACATGAAATGTGCATTTTCTGATTTGTTTACAAAATCTTTTAGTTTCTGTAGAAATAGACATTTGAAACATTAAGTCTGAGAGTCTACAAGTTTACAAGCTTTGAGTTCCAAACTTGTGTTTTGACCCTGTGTTTACAGACCTTGGACAATGGATTGCACCAAATATTCGAAAACATTTTATGCAACAAAATGATGTGTGAAGGAGGAATGGGATTATTTGGCCGACCTTGAAATACCTGGGATTTCTAAATGAAAACTAAATAAATTGTGATCATGCTGTCCTCCAAGGACTCATTCAAATAAAAGGCGACTCCTCTAGTCCAGCAGCAGGAGAAAAAAATAGCTTTGACACACTGTGATGGTCCGATGGTAATTATAATTACCGAATGCACTTTTAATGTAGTGCAGTCTGTTTCTACTGTGCCTTTACTCTGAAAGCCCTCACAGCGGAAGTAGTAGTGGTGCCTGACGGAGATTCCACAGCTCAAGGAATAAAAGTGTCGACGCGGAAAGTTGTAAGAGCAGAGTTGTCTGTCCTGCGCAGAGTCCGTTCACAGTGAAGACAAGACAGTCTTCGGTCAGAGAACACCGGCTCCGGACTCCACGTCTGTCTCAACGAGGAACAAAAAGCAGCGAACACGCGAACTCTGCCTTTTATTCCCTGGAGCTTCAGACCGTCGAGCTGGCAGAGGTAATGTAACCTAACGGGAGCTAGCTGCAGCTGCTAACTGCTGCTACACACACAGAGACACGCCATTCATTAATTTCTGTGGATTTCTTAGACCCGCACAGTTAGAGGGAGGCGAGCTAGCTCAGATGTGCTCATGTTCATCCGCAGGAAGAGTAGTGACACTGTGTAGCTGAGCTAACAGGAGCTAGCTGGACGGTGAGTGGGGCAGGGGGACGTGGCTGAGCTGCAGTGAAAGGCTCCCTCTGTTCTACCAGGCTGGAACGGTGCGACTGGTAACTGGTCTCCACCTGAGACAGGGAACACACTGGGGATCATAAACCAAACTTGCGTGTTCTCTGAAAGCTTTTACGGATTTGAGATCAGCCGTATGGAGCCTACACTCACACAGGTCCTGTCTTAGAGTAAACCAGACTCATCTGGTGGTTAAAGTTATGTTCTCCATTCTTTTTTTCTTTTTTTTTTTTTTTTTTTTTTTTTTTGGGTTTTTTTTTTGCTTTGGGTGGATTCATTATTTGTCACAGTTTCACGGGTTATGTTGCTGTTGAATAGTTGCACCACAAACCACACGCTGAAACACACACGCAAGAAAGATGAGGCACAGATCAGTCATCATGAAGGCATGAGTCAATGCACAATGTCAGTATGCTGGATTTGGCCAATCAGATGGAGCACTAATAAAGAGATAAGGCTCATTGTTGGAACAAGGGAATAGAGAGAGAACAGCGAATAATTCTCGCGCCACCTCCTACAGACTTAATTTTAATGTGCTAACTTGTAGTGGCCAGGGATCCAGGGACTGTTAATCCTTAACAGGGATCCTGATATTCAACAATGTTAAATATTAAGTAAATTCTGTGTATTCTAATATTTTATTGGTGGCAGCAAAAAATACAATTATGATAAGAATACTTTTAAGATGAATTCGTAATAAAAACAGTCATAGTTTTAGCTCTAGCAAAATGTAAGTTCTCATGGGGGGGTTATAGAGTTTATCTGTGCTGAGCAGTATGTTCAGAAGAAAATCTGGATCTGTCTTTTTTTTAACTCTTTTTATATTTTCCAGATGTTTCAAATAAAAAAAATCTGCTGTATTGGTGCTGGATATGTGGGAGGCCCGACATGCAGCGTGATCGCACACATGTGTCCAGAGATCACAGTGACTGTCGTGGATGTCAACGAGTCCCGGATCAAAGCCTGGAACTCAGAAACTCTGCCCATATATGAGGTTTGGCAAATGCTATTGTCCAATCGTGTTATTGACTTGTCTAAAGCTTTTATAACTGGATTTCAGTTTAAACTTTAACAATGACTGGGTCATATTCTCTTAGGAGCACTGATTCACTGTGTGTGGCTTCAAGTTTGAGTTTTATTCTGTGGTTCGGTGTCCTAGTAAGTATATGTTGCTAGGCGGAGACAATGTTTGAAACAATATGACTCCTTCATGGGCTAAAATGAGCCTAAATGAGTCCCAGATTGTTTTGTAACTTTTGTACGTCAGCCTGGCCCACAGGGTATTGCGTCATCGTGAGCAGTTCATGTCCACTCACTATGAGCTATGTTTGTAAGCCAATCGTGTTGTTCTAAGACGTTCTCTGACACAAACTTTCTGTCCACCTCCTCCCATTCCAGCCAGGTCTGAAAGACGTAGTGGAATCGTCCCGGGGGAGGAATTTATTTTTCTCTACAGACATAGACACGGCCATCAAGGAAGCTGACCTTGTCTTTATCTCTGTGAGTTCATCAGTTCCACCTCCGACAACAGAGCGCAGACACTGTTTCTGCTGTTTAAACACCTCAAGAACCACACTTTCTAACATTCTCCACAGGTTAACACCCCAACAAAGACCTACGGGATGGGAAAGGGTCGGGCGGCTGACCTCAAGTTCATCGAGGCCTGTGCTCGGCGAATCGTGGAGGTGTCTGATGGCTACAAGATTGTCACAGAGAAGAGCACCGTCCCAGTTCGAGCTGCTGAGAGTATTCGACGGATATTTGATGCCAACACCAAGCCCAGCCTTAATCTACAAGTGTGTATTATTAAAAAACACCCAAAACACAGTCACATCTGTCGTCACGTGTTGCTGAAGTAGTGCTGCTGCTTCAGGTGTTGTCCAACCCAGAGTTCCTGGCAGAGGGAACCGCAGTGCGGGACCTGAAGGAGCCCGACCGTGTCCTGATTGGTGGAGATGAAACGTCTGAAGGTCAAAGAGCCATCAGAGCTCTGTGTGCCGTCTATGAACACTGGGTTCCCAAAGCAAGAATCATCACCACCAACACATGGTCATCTGAGCTCTCCAAACTGGTCAGTGCAGCTAATGATCCACTTCAGTTAATTCTGACACAGTTTTATCGAGGACAATGTCTCAAAATGTCTTTCTCATAAACGTACACGTGCCATTATAATTGGCAATGAATCATCACGTGTTTTAAGCTGTACTGAAACTTTCAACAAGAAAAGTGTCAAATTTCACTATTTTTGCCTGGTTGTGTTAACAGTTGCCTTTTTACTCATTAGAAGCCTAGTCGTTGCAGCTCTAACGCAGTGTTATGTGTATTACGTGTGTGTAGGCAGCCAATGCTTTCCTGGCACAGCGAATCAGCAGCATCAACAGTATCAGTGCGCTGTGTGAAGCCACCGGAGCTGATGTGGAAGAGGTTGCCAAGGCGATTGGGATGGACCAGAGAATAGGCAGCAAGTTTCTTAAAGCCAGCGTGGGTAAGTGACTGCCAGATGTTTACAGTGGGCATAAGAGGTGTCAAAAGGTTCATAGCTGTCTGATGTTCACAGAGCGTCTATCTACAGAAATGGATTGTTGTCTTGCGTCTCACTGCCTCTGTCTCTCCCTGACCAGGTTTTGGTGGAAGCTGTTTCCAGAAGGACGTCCTGAACCTGGTGTATCTGTGCGAGGCCCTCAACCTGCCTGAGGTTGCCTCCTATTGGCAGCAGGTGACTAAACCGCCCTGCGCATCATTTTGGTCGCCTCTTAGGGATTTACCTTAATGTAAATGTGCGCTCTGCGGTTCCTCAGGTGATAGACATGAACGAGTACCAGAGGCGGCGGTTTGCCTGCAGGATCATTGACTGCCTCTTCAACACGGTCACTGGTAAAAAGATCGCTCTGCTGGGCTTCTCCTTCAAAAAAGACACTGGTGACACAAGGTGAGTCTTTCTTGTTTGTCCCCGTCCCCGTTTATAAGTATTTGTTACTCTCCAGTTATGTCGGTTTGAATTCATCACTGATTACATAAAAAAAAAAAAAAGCTCTCACGCCCTGACAGCCCTTGTGTGTAGCCTTTGTACAGACACAAATGTGGTGAACTATGGCCGTGGTCAGGTGGACACTTGGCTTACTAGTGTGTTTGTGTAATGTCGCAACTCCAGGGAGTCGTCCAGTATCTACATCTCAAAGTACCTGATGGATGAAGGAGCCAAGCTCTTCATATACGACCCCAAGGTTCTCAAAGAACAAATCATTCATGACCTCTCCCAGCCCCACATCTCAGAGGACAACCCAGAACGAGGTGTGTGAATAAGGAGCTTTCTTACGGAGTAGCTTTCAAAAGCTACAGCAGTTTATAGGATTACAATGTATTTATCATTTGCATTTCTCAGTGTCAGAGCTGGTGACTGTGACCTCAGACCCGTACGAGGCTTGTCAAAGTGCACATGCACTGGTCATCTGTACTGAGTGGGACATGTTTAAGGTCAGAAGAAAGAGATTCTTTTTTTACCTTCATAAAACAGCTTCATCTTGAATGACTGTAAATATTTTAAATTGAAACTCATCAATTGAATTCCAAAAAAGGAACTGGACTATGAGAAGATCTACAAGAAGATGCTGAAGCCAGCTTTTATATTTGACGGTCGCCGAGTGCTGGACCACCTCCACCCTCACCTCCAGAGCATCGGTTTCCAGGTGCGTTGAAGGAAAACACACATCACACACACTTTTCTTTTTGTACATTGTGACATGAACCAGAGTGATAGCCAGTACCAAACAAGGTTCAGATACTTTTATTTTTCTGTTTTTTTTCTCTCCAGATCGAGACAATCGGTAAAAAGGTGACAGCGACGAGAATCCCCTACAGCGCGGCAGCTGTGTGTCCTCGCATCGGTGGCACTGAGCCTCCCCCAAAGAAAGCCAAAGTGTAAACCCCCGACCACCACACACGCACTGCACATTCCCTCTCACCATTTATATTGCTGGTGAAACGACGTTCAGCTCTCTGTCTGGACACGCCTTCTCCTCCTGAAGGCAGAACAGCTCGACTGAATGAGCTGAGTGTTCAGAACGAGAGCGCTGTCAGACCTCCTCAGTGGCAAATCATTCCAAACACAAAGACTTCATTTTATGCATTTCATGTCAAACAGCATTAATCCACCAAACCTTTCAGGGCAGGTATTCATGCATGCTCATCACTTTCATACACTATGAGTGAGTCAGCTTTCCTACAGTATTTAGTGTGTAATCGTGTGTTGTTGCTAAATCAAACTTTTATACATTTTTTTAAAAATATTTTTATAAATCATATTACTGTATGTTAATCGGTATGTGTCCTCTGTCGGTGACTTTGTTTACTAAAAGGGCCAATGCAATAAAATGTGAAGCGTGTCCTTAATCTGTGCCTTGTTTTTATTAAAGAAAGAAAGAGCTGCAGATCTTATGACTCAACATCATTATTAGCTACTTTTGCTGCTGTCATTATTTACATCATTTACTGTATATATATATATATGACAGTAGATACTGTAAATATCACTCTTCGTTTTGAAAATGTTCCTGTTTAAATAGTGTAATTGTGTGAAACAGAAATGTTATGTTATGTTTCAATGCAAAATGTGAGTTGTGGACATGAGCATTTTGAAAACGTTCAGGCAAAGTCAGCCTTTTCAGTTTGTTCCAGTTGAATTCTGCTGTGAGGATGAAGGTTACAAAACCAGAGTAGCTCTCTGCCATTTTAATGTTGTAAAAGTAGCTGTTGGGGAAAAAAGGTTGGAGACTGCTGATCCAATTTGACTGAACTGTTGCCTCCTCTCCTCCTCCTCCTCACTTTTTCTCTGTCCACCCACAGAGTCTGGTCCTGTAAGTGAGGGAGCTTTTCTTTGTAAGGTTTCAACCTTATTATGTAAAGAGCCCTGAGATACTGCATGTTGTGGTACAAAAATAATTTCACTGGATGAGTATAGCTGAGGACATCAGCTGGTGGTCCTTCTTGAGGCCTGGCACTGATCTGGGTTCTCACAGTGAAAGGAATGTGGCCTGATGTGACACAGACCACCCCCAGACGTGGTTTGAGTGATGTCGAGTTCAGACCTGTACTTAACGCTGACCACTTGTGATAGGACTAGTTAGGACACATGGTGGGACAGATGGGAGCAGGGTCAATGGTAAAATTGTACAAAGCAGTAATGTTTTAAGTATGAATTTATTTTATTTAAACAACCAGTGTTTGAACTAACATCTTGTTCAGGTGTGGAATTTAAATTTCTTCACGTTAGAAAAAGCCATTTAAATACAGAAATTCCTTGGCAGGCGTAGATTCATTAGAGCAGCAAATGTAATTTCATCTGAATGAGTCACTGTGAGGAACCTGGGATCAAAAAGCATGTTGCTTAATTAAATTAAATGAAAGTCCTGAAACTAGGTTAACATCAAAGTGCTCATAAACTGAGCGTGCTGTGAAAGGTCACTGGCTCTCTACCTGGAGTCCAGGGCCCCTAAGGGGAGGGAGCAGAGGCTGGATGTGATTGAGGGGCCCTGGCGTTAAGACGTGCTAAATTACAGCTGCTGACCACAGCAGGTTGAATTTTTCTTGTCGGGCTGACGTGGACTGAGTCTGCTCCCTGGTTATCAACATGTCTGCAGGACTTTTACTGCTCCTTATACACTTTGAACTGCTCCTGCAGTGAACTCTGGGTCGACACACAGGAGCAGTAAAGGACAGGGCAGCGTACTGAACAGCAACAGATTGTTAACATTACTTCTGCATCCTTATGTTGTTACAAGTCATTAAGATAAATGCCACTCTTCTAACAGCATTGTGGTCCTGCTAGTAGTAGAGAGTATTCTGTAATTGTGTGTGGTTAAAGGTAAAGATGAGGCTAACGTATCCGTGAAGAGTCAGCTCTGTGCTTTTCACTCTGTCACACTCAGCTCTGCTTTTCTCTTCTCCAGTAGATTCTTCAGGAAGAACTCGCCTGTGAAAAAAATGAAAATGAAAAACATTCATCTCCCTCTCCTCTTACTCTCTACCCTTCTTGACATGGCACTTGTAGTTATACTGAAAGTAAACCTGAAGTCTTCAAGTATTATGGGTCAGTTTGACCAAATATTTTGCTGCTTAGTTTCATTGTAAAAAATACTCCCTAATGACATCATATAAAATCACTGTCTCCCTCACATCCTGGCATTGCCCTTCAAAATAAAATACTTTCATTGAATTAGAAATGACTCCGTTATAGCATTCTAATGTCTCCCTCTCTCACCCACCTTAAATCAAATTTTAACAATTTATTTTATAAATAGCATTAATCCCCTAAACATCCCCTGTACAGTAACTTTAGAATAAATATTGAAAGTTTCATTTGTAGATGCTGTGAATACCGTATCTCACCTGCTTTGTATGAAGATCGCACCAGGGGTCCGCTGGCTGTGTAAACAAAGCCCATTTCATTGCCAACTTTCTCCCAGTGGGCAAACTGCTCTGGAGTGACGTATTCTTCGACCTAAACACACACACAGTTTAAATGTAGTGTTTGTGTCGCTATCATGTTGAAGCACCCAGACTACACAGAGTATGATGTACTCACCTTCAGGTGGCGTTTCGTGGGCTGCATGTACTGGCCAAGCGTCAGACAGTCCACCTCTGCCTCCCGCAGCTCTGCATTGTCAGAACAACAGTGGACATCAGGAAATAGTCAGTTGGTCGTTTACATTAGAATGTTGCATGTGTCAATAGCGAATGTTCAACGCACCAGTCAGCGTGTCCAGTATCTGCTGGTCTGTCTCTCCCAGTCCCAGCATGATGGAGGTCTTGGTGAGCAAAGTGGGTTTGAGCTTCTTGGCATGTTTCAGAACGCTCAGGGATTGGTCAAAGTTTGCTCTGGGGTCGCGCACGTGTCTAAAAACAGAGTCAATGAAAAATGATCAGAGAGAGAAATGTCTTGAGTGTGTTTGCTGCAGCACGCGTAGCATTTACAGCATCCACAGGGAAATGTCTGCTCTGTATCGTCTGCGGGTCAAAGGGTGTATTACTCTCGTCTCTGGCCCCCTCTGGTGGCAACAGACATTAAAACTTAAACAACTACACAGCTTAAAGCATAGCTTGTTGGCAGTGTTTCACTTATTTAAATCCCTCATTCTACCAAAAAATTGCTTACCAGCTGTATGTGCAGCGTGATCTTATCTTGTTAATTGAATCTAAAAGCTGCGACGATGAGCTAAAAAAATGTAACTAGTCACTTACCTTTGCAGCTCGCGCACAGTCTCTACATTGTGAGCGTACACGTCTAAACCTGACAGGGCGATCTTCTCCACTGCTGCCAGGTCACCACGGAAATCTGGAGTCAGACATTCAACCAAGATCTGAGAGTTTCTGGAAGAAGATGAAAAACATATGTGGGTCTGGTAATTTGTCCCCTATCTACAGATACAAATACAGAATCCACACATGAGGGGAGGGGCTACCTTTCCTTCAGGTTAGAAACTGTCTTAGCAATGTGCTCTGCTCCACCATCGGCGATATCTGCTCACAAAAGGAAGAGGTGTCATTAGCAGTCTTCCTGCGAAGTATCACATTCAGCAGGCAGTTAGATTCAGTGGGGATGAGAAGCTGTTACCGTCTCTGTCCACTGAGGTGAGAACCACGTAGTCCAGTCCCCAGGCGGCGATGGCCTTGGCCGTATTGTAGGGCTCGTTCGGGTCCAGAGGGGGAGGACGACGGGCTGTCTTTACCGAGCAGAACCTGCAGCCGCGGGTGCATGTGTCCCCCATCAGCTACAGTGCGTGGCAAAGAGAGCAACACATCATAAGGCTTCTCTTTTAATATGCTACTGATACACAGGTGCAGATGTATTCAACACTTTGAATTGTGCATTTTTCTGTGGAGTAGCAGAGAAGGACTTCACAGAAAGTGTTAAGCTGATTTGGAAAATCTTGTCAGCTGCATATGATGAGTCACAGTGTGCCGAGAGACTGACCATGATGGTGGCTGTGGCAGTTGCATACTCTCCTCCTCCCCAGCATTCCCCAATGTTGGGACACCTGGCCTCCTCACACACCTGATAGAGGAACAGAGCAAAGATTTAACTACATCTGCATCATATTATTGTCATTATATGCCAGACTCTGCCTGCTCGGGGGACCCAAGTCTCATGTAAAAATGCTGGTCATATTTCTTGTATGAGAATTGTAGAAATCTGATGACACAAACAGAACTATATACATCACTTGGTATGGTGACAGACGTGACCCTTACTGTGTGCAGGTTGAGGTCTCTGAGTGTGTTCTTTAGCTTGTTGAAGTTTTTTCCAATGGGGATCTCTGTCTTGAGCCACGGGGGAAGACGTAACCTGACAAGACCCAACAACAGAGACACTCAGTAAATGTGCAATTAAATACAACAATTTTAAATCTGCATATTATTCCCTGAAGAGGGTGTGCAGGTGAGCATTTTATAGATAACAGATGTTTTTGTAAAGTTGAAACAGTAAGTCATCAAAAAGAACAAAAGCTTTTATTGCTTTTTTTACTGCTTTTATTTTGAAAATGTTACTATGGTGGAAATATGATCCAAGTTCAAGCAAGAGGCCAACAATTTTGTAAACTGTACATTCAACAAACGTGTTCATGTTTGCTCTGCGTGATAGACACTAATAAGTTTAACTATTGAATTTGAACACAGTGTGGGTAAAGAAGTCTGATCTGGTCTTTGGACTTTTCTGATAAAAATCGCTGAGTGGGCTGAGCAGCTCTCACCTCTCTCCCTTCTGTCTCTTCAGGTTGCCTCTGTATTCAGCCCACTTGTTTTTATCCGACAGGTCTCCAGAGATGAAGTCCTGCAGGTCCGGCCCATCATCGCTCAGAGGCTCCTTCTTCCTGTCAGCCCTGGTCGGATGGGCCACAGTGGTCACGCTGCTAATGTAAACCTGGAGGGAGAACCAGGGATTAGTTCAAATACATGCGACTGATCAGTCGCCTCACACGCACAGTATCGTCATGACAGACGGCCAGCCCGACAGCTGAGCTACATAACATCCGCCAGCGTTGGGCTCTCAGGCCCCGTGACACACGCTTCGTCCCCGCCGACGCTTCCCACGAACAGACCTGTCCGTGACGGTGACTGGAGACTTTCCGAGCGGAGATACTCACCTGTGGGAAACACCTGGGACTCAGCCAACGCTGGTTTGTGGAGAACCGGCCAGCGACGCAGCAACTTTGTTTGAGCAGCGCCATGACTTTAGTCAGCGGGAGATTGTCATTGGCAACACAACTCGACGAGCGGCTGCTCTGGTCTGGTGCCGCGTTCACGTGAAGAGGCAGAGTCCTCCAGTGTTCTCCAATCCGAATGAGAACAGGCACATCCGATGATAATAAAACCAGCGTGTGTATCAAATTACAAAAGGAGACTGAACCAACTAAACGTAAATAGAAAATAGTTGTTATTATTATAGTTGAATTAATATTAATCTTATTATGGTCCATTTGTTATACCTTAAAATTTCCCTCCCCGCAAGACCGCGGCGGAATATTAGGGCCACATTGTAAAAAAAAAAAAAACATAGACTTAGAGATTAAAGTCGTATATTTACGAGATTAAAGTCCTAAATTTACGAGAAACAACAATATGCGATGTGTTGTCGATGCGGCGATCGTCTACTAATGTCTGATGACGTGGCGTGCGTGCTCTACAACAGCGTGGTGACGTCCTTCCGTCCTCCTTTCCTCTGCTACCGGCGAGGTGAGGACAAGCGACACTTTCCGCCCTCAGCTTATATCTAACTCCATCTTTGTAAATTAAACATGTTGGCGTTTCCATTTTCAACCATCACACACGTAGAACGTTGTTCTTGACGCCACAGGCTGTATTTGAGCTGTGTGCGAGCTTGATAAGTAGATATGTCGGTTGTAGTCTGTGTCGCTGTGTTTCCAGGCCTGACGCTGCAAAGGGCCGCGGCAGAGTTTTCATGATTCATTTCTCAAAGCACACTTCCGCGTGTTTCCCGTGTTCAATCGCAGTCACAGTCCTGCCGCACATGTGTGCTTGTTCAGTTCATCACAAGCGCAACAACAGTCGAGCTAATGTAGCTCCGGGATAGCATTAGCATCAGAGCTAGCAGTATGGCAGTGTGGCTGTTGACGTGAACTAACAACCAACAGATTGTGTATCCCCTCCTCACGCTGACTTTAGAACATGGATTCTGAAATGTGTCCCAGTTGTCATATCGTGTGTGGTGAGGCCTCAGCAGCCGCTGACATGCTGTTTGTCTCCACAGAATGAAGACCATTCTCAGCAGTCAGACTGTCGACATCCCCGACACCGGTAAGTCAGCCTGCGTGATTCTGTGCTGTCACTCTGCTGAGCCTGAACCTGAGCGGCTTCTCACACCACCTCCTGTCTGGTTTCTTGTTGTGCTGCAGTTCAGGTGAGGCTCAAGGGCCGGACAGTTATTGTCAGTGGGCCCCGTGGCAAACTGACCAGAAAGTTCAACCACATCAACCTGGAGCTCAGCCTGCTGGGCAAGAAACAGCAGAAGGTAAGAGGCCACCAGGACGCAGATCTCAATCTCCCTACTAAATTAACTTGATATGAGATGTTGAAGAGATTCTTGTAGCAATGGAGGGTCCACGTTAATTTCCAGCTCAGCATTGAGAGATCGAAGAGTCACATTCTCAGCCACGCTCAGGCTATTCACTAATCCTAAAACAACACATTGTCTGTTCACAACTGCTGACCAGCAGCTAGATGGATAGCTCACTGAAGTTGAGACTTCTATCTTCCAATTATCTCAACTTCATATTATGCATTGAACTTGTGTACTGCTGGAGGAATCAATTAACACAGATGCTGAGAATGTCAGTGTTTGCAACTTATTACTGCTCCAGAGCGATATTATAGGATGTAGGACTCAATGACATGTAGGTTGTTGTAACTGGTGATGATCCTTACTACACTATGTATTAATGTGTGCTCATGAGTTAACTAAAAAAACTTGTCATTGATGAATAGAATGATAGTTAAAATCATATCATCCTCATTTCTGTGTTTCTTCATAAAAATCACCGTAGCCAGAGCTGGTTTTCCCAAAATGTTTCTGCCGCACTGGACCACATTGTATCGGCATTAGTCCGCTTAAAGGAAAATAACACAAGTTGCTGTTCCCCTCAGCTTCGTGTGGATAAATGGTGGGGAAACAGGAAGGAGCTGGCCACAGTCCGTACCATCTGCAGCCATGTCCAGAACATGATCAAGGGCGTCACTTTGGTGAGACTTCAGTTTTTTGGGTTATTGGCTGTGACCAGAGTTCAGCTTCATAAAGACAAATCTTTAAACAACAGTGGTCTGGCTCGTTGACTCACTCTTTGGTCTGTCCGCAGGGTTTCCGGTATAAAATGCGTTCAGTGTACGCCCATTTCCCCATCAACGTCGTCATCCAAGAGAATGGAACCATGGTGGAGATCAGGAACTTCCTGGGGGAGAAGTATATTCGCCGCGTCAGAATGAGGGCTGGTGAGTCTGCAGGATAACATCTTGGTGTCTGTGCATTGGACTACTTGTTACCTCTACTGGAGATGTGGTAATGTCTTTTGTCTCGCAGGTGTGGTCTGTTCAGTCTCAGCGGCCCAGAAGGACGAGCTGGTGCTGGAAGGCAACGACATTGAGCTGGTGTCAAACTCATGTATGTTACCTCTTTTTTTAGAGAAGTTTCTCTTCATATTGTTACTTTATAGAATTGTTCCTCATCAGGTCTCCTGAACTTCGCAGTTAAATTATGCAGAGATGATATCACAGGAATCCGTTGATAGCATGAGATTGCCAGGAGATGTACCAGCCCTCTGTCAATAACATGCCATCAACAGATTCCTGTGATATCGTCACAAGTGGCATCGATGTTAAACAGCTTTATTCCTCTTCAGGTCATTTCTTGTTTGTAAGATTCTTAGAATACACTGTCTGATGGTAGATAGAAGTTTTTGTTCTCACCCTGTGCCTCCTGACCTTGGTGACCTCTCCCTTCCTCCCTCTTCTGTATTGATGGTGATCTGTGTGTGATGTGATATGCTGCTCATCTCCCCAACCTCTCTGTTCCAGCTGCTCTGATCCAACAGGCCACCACAGTCAAAAATAAGGATATCAGAAAGTTCTTAGACGGTATTTACGTCTCTGAGAAGGGAACAGTAGTGGAGCCGGAACAGTAAAAGTTGCACCTGCAGTCGTAGAGGTTAGACAACGCCGCCAAAGCCTCCTCTGTGGCCTACAGGGAACAACCTCTTCTGTGTTCTTTAACTTTGTCTGTCCTTGTCAAAGCATGTTTGTTTTTCTGTTTCCAGTGTCAGAAGTATTCTTTGAAGAACTGTTAACAAAATAATTACCCAAGATATCGCTTAGAATTTCTTCTGATCAGCACAACAATCAAAAAGATTATCGGTCAACTCTCATTTGAGAAGCTTGAACTAACAACTGACTGAAACATAGATATTAAATAGGTTGCCTGTTTTTTGTTAATGGACTTAATCTTGTCTTAAGTTAACTATTTTATAACTAATAACTGTTCTCACCAATGATTTTGAAAAAAATCAGTCTATCCTGTCAATGTCAAATTGAACAGCATGCATCAAATATCCAAGTTCTTATCTCTTTACTCCTATTGCTATTTGTCCGGCCTTGATTTGTGTTTAAATACATTTTGCTCCATGTGATCTTATTCTCCTCTTACACTTCATGTCTAATTTTTTTCAGCGGCCTTGATCCAACAGGCCACCACAGTCCGGAAGAAGGACATCAGGAAGTTCCTGGACGGCATCTACATCAGCGAAAGGACCACTGTGGTGGAGACTGAAGCTGAATAAATGTTCTTGATCTCTTACGACCAATAAAACTACCATCTTTTCCAGTTAATCTTGTTTGTCGCCTTTTTATTGGACACTGCTGCAGTTCAATGTACCAGTCACAGCAGAAAGTGATAGTAATTATCTGATTTGATTATATTATTCAAATGTAAAAGATTTGTAGAATTTCAGGACATGAAATTGTTAATCTTGTGGATAAAAGCAAATACATGAAACCATGTTTCTGCTTGTTGCATTAATGCTTTATTATTCTCATAATAGGAGCATTAATGCAACAATCAGTCCAGGCATACAGTCTGATCTCACTCCTGCTGTTTCAGCATGAAGTATCAACAAGGTACACAAAAGTTTTAAACGTGGCCAGTCCTGTCTCCTCCAGTCTATAACATGTTGCACAAAATAGGGATGAAACTGAAAATATGAGGCCTCCCTCAATGAAAAGTATTTAATTTTAATACTAAAATCTGACATTTTTCCTTCTGATGACACTTTAACGTTGTCTTTCACTTTATTTTAATCCTAAACTGGAGTAATTTATTTTAATAAAATGCTAAGTAAATAAAGCAGATTCTGATACATTATAAAATGTATAAAGATGGCGATGTTTCATATTGAATACAATCATAAACTGGCCATGATATTTTTATGGTACGTTATATACGTGCCTACCTGTTGGCTTTCATTTTATTTTTTATTAATAGAACAACAACGTAGAGTGACGCACAGGACGTAGACGCAGCTCGCGGGTAATACGTCATCACCAGGCGACCGCGGAGACCCGCTTCGCGCCAAGCGGCTGCAGGTTTTCTGACTCCTAACAAATATCCTGAGAGTTTCACCGCCAGAACACGTCTCCATCATGGTACGTTACACACTTTAAAACACGACGAATGCTTATTAGAGTTTTAGCTGCAGGTTCAAGATCATAAACTTAATAATCTGTGATTTTAAAGTGCATAAACATATTTATTGTCGTGTTTACAACCGTTAAAATCTGTTGTTTTGATCTAAAAACGAGTCTCCCTGGAGATCAGGAAGCGATACGAGCGTTTTGGCTTTCACAGTGAACTCCTCAGTACAGACGTGACAGTATCAGAGTCACCATTGCTTGTGTCTTAGTGTCCACAACTTAGAAGAAGTGAAGTCCAACATTCTCCCTAATGAGATCTTCCTAAAAATACCCAGCAGCAGGTGTCACAGGAGGGAGAGCAACTCTGCTCCTCCTCTGTCCCACCTGCCACACGTTCAGAGGAGGCTGGGTGTTCAGGCCTCTTCAGGAGGTTCCCTTCAGGTGGCTGAACTGAGTCACCATGACAGTTAAAGGAGCTCCAGTAGAGAGGTGTTTATGGGGAGGGGAGACCATTGGGATTCACAGTAAAGAAGAGCAGTGCTGTGATGAATGCCTGTGAAGATTCCCGACATGGTTGTTTGGAAATGTGTGATTGTTTGTGTCCTTTAGATTTCAGGTAACATAACCATATTGATTGTGTACTCACAGGATATCAGGCGGTTCTTTACTGCCTCGAAGCCTGCGGTGCAGAAACCGGCAGCAAATGGAAACGTGGAACCTGAAGAGAAGAAGAAAAACAACAACAAAAAAAGCAAAGCACTGTCTCCAGAGGATGGAGTGAAGCAGAACAAGAAAGCGACCAACAAGGCAAGGAAATCAAATTAAAGTAGGACAAAGGAAATGTCCAGTGTCCCTGTTAAAACAATCTAGATTTTCCAGTTTTGATCTGGAACTATAAGAGATGGATATTAATATTATTGTTTTCCTACAGCGATCCTCTTAGTTTCTGAATCCTAATAAAATTCCAGCATTAGTGTTACCATGTCTCTGTTATTGTATTGTTGAGTTGTTTTCATCTGGGTTGATTATGTTTTTGATTTGTTCTGTTTTTTCAGGGCAAAAGCCCCAAAACAGATAAACAGCATCCTAGCGTTTCCAAGGATGGGGAAAAAAAACGAAAGAAACGTGCTGTTATAGACTCAGGTAAGAATGAGCCCATACTGCTTTGTGGTTCCCCTTAAAAATCATGCTCACGTTGCTCGACATCCTGTGTGTTTTGTTCACCCCATCTTTGTTTTTCCCTCAAGACTCGGAGGAGGAGCCTGTCAAGAAGACAAAGAAATCCCCCAAAGAGAAGCAGAAGAGCAGCAAGGCAGCACCGCATGCTAAAAAAGATCCTGTGCAATATGTCTCTGAAACAGGTGACGTTGCATTATCACGGTTCAGACATTCTGTACATGCTGGAGCTTAGGTCATGCTCATGATGGGCTCTTGATTTAGGAGAATGGTGGGTTTTATTCTTTATTTTTCTTTTTGGATTGCAGACTCAGACAGTGACAACTTTCAGTCCTTGAAGAAGGTTTCCCAAACTAAGCAGGACGACACGTCCAAACTGAAGAAGTCAGGAGCAGAAAGTGTTCGTCCATCGGCCAAAGAAGCTGCGAAACCTGCAGTTAAGTCGTCCTCCACGCAGGTGAAAACTGGGCCCAAGTCTCCTCCAGTGCTTGTATCCCCCAAGTCTCCTCCTCAGACCAAACAAACCCCCACCTCAGTCCTCGACTACTTCGGCAGCAGCACTATTCAACGCTCAGAGAAGAAGCTGGTAGCCAGCACCAAACGAAAGGCTGTGAGTAATGACACATGATTTTCGTAAAGGTCACCCCTCTGGCTTTTACTCATTAATTCCTTTGTGTCCTTTCTGTCTTTAACTAAAACAACTGATAATTTTCCAACAGACTGACTAAACAGAAACTATTCTCCCTTTCAGCCAATTCAGGACACAGATGATCTGATCAGTGATGAGGAGATCGCCAGACAGCTGCAGATGAGTGAGGACTTGGAGGTAGGCTGATCGACATAAACAGCTGCTCCATCATGGAGTAGTTGATTATCAAGAAGTCAAACAACAGAAAATCATGCTGCTATTTGAATCAATTAGAATGAAACTCATTGGTGTTAATATATTTGCCCAACAGTCTCCACATTCAAGCTGCGACAAATCTCACACACACGCACATTTTTCTTCACCTTCTCCTGACTCAGGTGGAAAAGCAGGTCCACGAGGATGAAGAGTTTGCCAAAACACTGGCCATGCTGGAAGAGGAGCCACAGGCCAAGAAGGTAATTAGTGAAATGAGACCAATTCAAGGTTCTGATGCCTGCGGGTATGAAGTATAAATCATGATGTCCTCCTCATTCAGGCTCGTAAAGGCTCTGATGACAAACAAGCTGCATTTCCCAAAAAAAGCTGCACAGACTCTGCTGCTGGTGGCACAAGCAGTCCACCGCCCAGGATCAAGTCAGAGGACGTGATCAGTCCGTCTCCTAAGAAGAACCTTTCCCCTGTCAAAGCCAGCTCCAAACTGGCCATGATGAAGAAAAGAGATGAAAATAACACAGGGTCAAAGAGTAAGACCCTCATTTCACCCACAAAAATTAAAACCTCTCCGAAGAAGGAGCCTGTCGCTTCATCAAGTTCACACGTTAAGTTCACACCCAAAACAGGAACGACACCCACTGCACTTAAAACATCTCCCAAGAAACCACAGGTGGGCTTTTGCAGATATCTTAATACCTTGAAATATTTATATTATCCTAGACACAGAAACAATTTCAAGAACAATGTAATACGTCTCTTGTGTTTCTTACTCTGATCAGAGCACAAGCACAAGTCCTGATGACGCAGAGAAGAAGAAAGTCAACTCTGCGTCTTACAGAAACTACCTCAACAGAGATGGACCACGAGCTCTGGGCTCCAAGGAAATCCCAGTGGTAAAACACACACACACACACCAGCCCTCATACAGATGTGTAAAGAAAACGTGCTGACCTCTTACTCTACGCTGTGTTTTCTCCAGGGAGCAGAGAACTGTTTGGAAGGCTGTGTGTTTGTGTTGACGGGGGTTCTTGAGTCCATGGAGAGAGATGACACCAAATCCCTCATTGAGCGATACGGAGGCAAGGTGACGGGTAACGTCAGCAAAAAGACCACCTACCTGGTGCAGGGCAGGGACAGTGGAGTGTCCAAACTCGAAAAGGTAACTGATATGTCCTGAAAATACTTGAAAGTTAATGCTGTCTGATCAACAAGATCACAAGTCACATTTATCACATGGAAATCATTGAATCACAGTATAACATTTTAATTTCCGCCACTCCACCCATTTCCATGGTGTTTCTCGGTGTCTGGCTGAGACACTGTGTCCATCCAGTTTTTAATTCTCCTTTGTCTCCCTCACTCAGGCTGAGAGTTTGGGCACTAAGATCCTGGATGAGGACGCTCTGCTGGAGCTGATCAGAACCAAACCAGGGAAGAAGTCCAAGTATGAGATTGCTGCAGAGGCAGAGGTCGGCAAAGTGTCTACTCAATGAAGTATCTCTGACTCAGTTATTTGTTGATAATGTATAAGATTTGTTTTACTAAAAAAAGTGGATGTCTTTCTCCAATAGAGCAAAGCTTCTTCAACCAGGACTCCCCCCAGCCAAATGAAGAGAACCCCTAAAGCTCAGAAGATCTCTCCTTCAAAGGGTAATTCCAGGTCCCCTCACACCCCAAGCCCGTCAAAGACCAGCCAGGCACAGGGTCACGGAAGCAGGACCACAGGTGTCGGCACTCCACCTGGCAGAGGCTCAGGTCACACGGCCCGGAGAGAACTGGGCCTTTCCTCTTCATCCACAAGTGCAGAGGACGCCAGCCTGCTGTGGGTGGACAAGTACCGCCCTCGCTCTCTGAAGACCGTGATTGGCCAGCAGGGGGATCAGAGCTGTGCCAATAAGCTGATGCGGTGGCTGCAGAACTGGCACAAAAACCACAGTGGCGCCATTTCCAAGCCTCCAGGTAGCAAACAGTTAAACTTTATTAAGTTTAACTGTTTATTAAGTTTAGCACTATCTATCTATCTATCTATAGATATATTTATTCACTGTGTTACCACATGCTTTGTGCTTTTTTTGTCATGTAGTAAGGTTTGGCAAGTTTGGAGGAGGGAAGGATGATGGATCTGGGTTCAAAGCTGCTCTGCTCTCTGGACCTCCAGGCGTGGGGAAGACCACCACTGCTGCCCTCGTCTGTGAAGTCAGTAAAAAAATCTGCAATATTCAGATCAGTATTTAGTATTTTTTAACTATTACAACAACCAGGACTCCAAGCTGTGGCTCAGTCTCTTCCCCTGTTTGTGTGTGTTGCAGGAGCTGGGCTTCAGCTACGTGGAGATGAACGCCAGCTGTACTCGCAGCAAGAACAGCCTGAAGGAGGTTGTTGCAGAGTCACTGAACAACACAAGCATCGAGGGGTTCTATAAAGGTGACACATCTTACAATTCTTTCTTTTTTTCACACCCATACCTGATGCTGATTGGGTGCTGAAATCTGCCTGCCTACTGAGGCTGGTAAAAAACTTAATGGATATTTTGTCTGGACATTTATGCAATGAGGTTAAGTGGTAAAAGGCCGCCTTAGTCTGTGTATTGAGGTAAAACTCGGTGTGTTCTGTAGGTACGTCTCAAACAGTGAGCAGTAAACATGTCCTGATCATGGATGAGGTTGATGGCATGGCTGGTAATGAAGACCGTGGAGGAATCCAGGTGAATACACACATTCCTTGATTAGTTGCTTGACATATACTTCCTTTGAAAAGAACCAGATCCCCGGGTCACATTTCTCTGACTTCTTGTTTCCACTTGTACAAATATCAGCCCTCAAAGCTCAGCGTGTTTCATTAGTTCTCCACTGAGCGTTTTGTAATATTAGCACAATTTCAGACAATTAAGTGACAGGAATGAGTCTGATAATGGTGCTAATCATTTCCTCTGCCGTAGGAAATGATCGGCCTGATCAAAAGCTCAAAGATTCCCATCATCTGCATGTGCAACGATCGGAACCACCAGAAGATCAGGTCACTTGCCAACTACTGCTTCGATCTGCGCTTCCAGAGGCCGCGGCTGGAACAGATTAAGGTGCACTGACATCTGCCTAGAAAAGCTTAGAATTAATAATGTCCATGAATGTTAATATTTACTTTACCCTCTCACTTTTTATCTCAATATTTTAGGCAGCCATGATGTCCATTACTTTCAAAGAGGGAATCAAGATCCCTCCTCCAGCTCTCAACGAAATCATCCTGGCTTCTAATCAGGATGTCCGCCAGGTAAAGAAGACAACATGGTGTAAATGTCTGTTCCTACTGAGGGTCATTCTTTGTTTTCCACCCTCTCACCATGCTGTTTTTTTCCCTCTGCAGGTGATTCACAACCTGAGCATGTGGTCCGCTAAAGACAAGGTGATGACGTACGACCAGTGCAAGTCTGACGCAGCCAGCGCCCGAAAGGACATGAAGCTGGGCCCGTTCGATGTTTGCAGGAAGGTGTTTGCCTCGGGGGAAGAGACCGCCCACATGAGCCTCATCGACAAGTCCGACCTCTTCTTCCATGACTATTCCTTAGCTCCGCTCTTTGTCCAAGAGAACTACTTGCACGTTCGTCCAGCGGCTGCCAGGTGAGAAATTTTTCCACCTGAAATCCAAATACAACAACTTATATCTAAAGTTTCTGTGTGCTTTTTTTTTTTCCTCCTCACACAGCGGAGATCTGAAGTCCCACCTGGTGCTGCTCAGCAAGACAGCCGATTCCATCGCGGACGGAGATCTGGTGGACAGACGGATACGCTCTGGGCAGAACTGGTCTCTGCTGCCGACCCAGGTAACACAAAAAATAATTCTAGATTATTAATTTTTTTGTTGTGATGAATGAAGATCTGTTTATCTGAACCTTATTATCTGATCATTCCTTTAATAACTTAAGTTTATTTGTGTGCTTGTAGGCCATCTATGCCAGTGTGTTGCCAGGTGAGCTGATGAGAGGCTACATGAGTCAGTTCCCCACATTTCCCAGCTGGCTTGGCAAGAATTCCTCCACCAGTAAACACTCCCGTATTGTTCAGGAGCTGGCCTCACACATGTGTTTAAAGTGAGTTCAGCCTGCACCACTCTTTCCTTCCTCAAACTCTGAGCACGTTGGACACAGAGACACACTGAGTTTGAATCTGTTTGCCTCCTGCAGGACATTTAGCAGCAGACAGGCAGTGAACCTGGACTACCTACACTACCTACGGCAGGCGCTGGTCAGCCCTCTCCAGAGGGACGGAGCTGAGGGCGCCAGTCAGGCCGTGCAGCTGCTGGACGACTACCACCTCATGAGGGAGGACGTTGACAGCATCATGGAGATCAGTGTGTGGGGTGGACAACCTGACCCCTACTCCAAACTGGAGTCAAAGGTCAGGAGGAGGCGAGGGGTGTATATTTTTGAAAGGATAAAGTTAGGTTGGGCTGTTGGGATTAGTTAACTGACATAAACTTACTTCAGAAAGTCGAAGACAAAAGATTTTCTTCAGTTTTTCAAACGTGTGCTGTCTCCATCCTCCCAGGTGAAGGCAGCTTTCACACGCACCTACAACAAAGAAGTTCATCGGACGCCGTACTCGCTGCAAATTGTGAAGAAGGGTCGCCGTGGTGGAGGAGGAGAGTCAGAGCTGGGCGGAGAGGACATGAACAATGAACATCCGGAGTCCGAGGAGGAAGGGGACAGTGTGAATGCCGACGCTATGATCAAAGTAATTGAAACTGAGATGATCATGTGTAATCTTCACATTTCATTTCAGTCATGATCTTAATCTATTTATCTCTTGCAGCAGAAAAAGGTCACCAAGGTCACGAAGGAGAAGAAAGAAGATTCTGGAAAGGGGAAAGGAAAAGGCAAGGGGAGGGCCAAAGCCCGGAAATAATGGAGGAGAACAAACCTCCAAAAGAACATTCTGTTTTCTTCTGCACTTACAACGATCCTTTAATGACAAGAAAGTAGTCAAGATGGACTCCAATGTCGACATCTGTCACTCAACATAACGCTCCGTCTTTTTAACTTCATTCCTCCATCCTGGGCAACTGATCGCGTAGTGTCTGCTGGTTCCACCTGGAGATCATGTACGTATACCTCTATATTAACACGTATCCTGTTCTTCTGTCATCTGTTTCTGGTCCATGTGTCTGTAAATAATGTGACCGTTTTGCTACAGTATATGATGCTCCTGCTTTGGTTCTGTGACTACTCTGTAAATGTCACTTTTGTAAAGATTTCATGAGAATGAATAGAGAAAAATGTCACCCATGACTGTGCGATTGTGTTCATTTGTTTTCACAAAAGGAGAGACCAGTTGTGTTTTCTAATGTTATTTTTTTTAATATTTGGATTACTGGTTTAGTTTAGAAAAATCAAGCTACTTAGAAAATAATCCATGCTTGAAAAATAAAAAAAATATATATTAAAGATCAAATTTGCAGAAAAATTAATACAAATTGCACATATTTTCTTTTAAATAATTAATTTTGTTAAAAACAAACAAAGGTTCAGTGTAAGATTTGTTACTTTTCAGAATGGATGTCACTAAATTGTACTAAACTGAACCTGAAATGATAGTGACTAATTATAAATTTTTAATCAAAATAAGAGTTAAGATTTTTTAGTAATTTAGATTTTATCGTTCTGACACGTAATCATTTAATGATTGAATAATTTAAGATCCAAGGATTTAGTATGTATATTTCTAGTAAAATCTAGTTGTGCTAAAAAATAATAAAATCACTCATCCGGAATCATCACAGAAAACAAGTCAACAAAGCATCTTCAAATACTCAGTACAAAAAAAATATATTAAAGATCAAATTTGCAGAAATATTAATACAAATTGCACATATTTTCTGTTAAATAATTAATTTTGTTAACAACAGACAAAGGTTCAGTGTAAGATTTGTTACTTTTTAGAATGGATGTCACTAAATTGTACTAAACTGAACCTGAAATGATAGTGACTAATTATAAATTTTTAATCAAAATAAGAGTTAAGATTATTTAGTAATTTAGATTTTATCGTTCTGACAAGTAATCATTTAATGATTGAATAATTTAAGATCCAAGGATTTAGTATGTATATTTCTAGTAAAATCTAGTTGTGCTAAAAAATAATAATAAAAAAAACAATTTCATATTACATTTTTTTGGCCCAAACCACGTTTGCTGCAACAGAAATACTAATCTATGCCCTTTTCAGTGATTTCCAGGCCAAAAAAAAAAGTTCATTTTTTGAAAAAAACGACATACTAACCTATGACTTTTAAATCGATTTCCTAACCAAAAAAAACTTTTTTGGGGGGGAAAAAAAGACGACATACTAACCTATGACTTTTTTGTCGATTTTTCACGTGAATTTTTTTTGGCCCAAACCACGTTTGCTGCAACAGAAATACTAATCTATGCCCTTTTCATTGATTTCCAGGCCAAAAAATTGATTTCCAAAAAAAAGTTCATTTTTTGAAAAAAACGACATACTAACCTATGACTTTTTTGTCGATTTTTCATGTTACATTTTTTTGGCCCAAACCACGTTTGCTGCAACAGAAATACTAATCCATGCCCTTTTCATTGATTTCCAAAAAAAAGTTCAATTTTTGAAAATAACGACATACTAACCTATGACTTTTTTGTCGATTTTGAGATGAAATTTTTGGGGGTTTCTTTTGGTTGAAAAAGACATTTTCTGCAGTTAGAAGATACAATGACATGCATGTGTTTTATTCTGCTATATTTACCTTGATGCAAAATGTGTCCACATTCCATACATCATAGATGTGTTGCAAATAAAAGTATGAATGACTACTAAGAATTGTTTGTGTTTTTATTGATTCATAATAAATTTTAAAATAAGTCACTTTACCTGTTGTCTATAGACAAAAATTTCCATTTAAAAAGGTACGGCTTTTTCTCGATTGTAAATGATTTTTTTTTTTTTTTTTTTTTTTTT